>JAXQQM020092174.1:0-39733 GCA_034641835.2 Pinus albicaulis | reverse complement strand
GATTTCTAATTACAAATTCGTTCCCAAATCAATCCTTTCGGCTGAACGTAATAACAAACAAAATTACAAAATTGGGCCAACAACTATAATAAGGCACGAGCTAATCACTGGTCGTAGACCTTATCTTTGGCAACATCCCTGACTATAATCTGCATGTGTTTAAATTCATATAATCCTCAACCGAACTGAAATACGTGAACCAAAATGCCCACGTGGAGTGATCGAGCTGTTGCGGAGATCATGGAACAATGATTGTTGGCAGTGTAGGAATCTGCCTGCACTAGATCACGCTAACATAATGATTAATACTTAGCTTATTGAATACTTTTGGGAAAGTAAATATAAGTTATAAGAAATATTTAAAGTCACGAAATCTATTTAAAATGATTAATTAAGCACCTAATAAACCTTAATCATGAAATATGAATTTTATGTAGGAATAGACAGTTTTCTTGGACTAATGTAGGAATGAGAAGGTTTATGGAGATAAAATAGAAGTTAATGATTATAGGAAGGGGGTAAAATTAGAACATTTTGGCACACCAAAAATCTCCACCATACAACATCCATAGATCACCCCCTTTATTCTCCCACAACTCCTCTCTCTTCTCAATTATATCTCTGGCTAGGAAATCTTCGGGACCCAGATCAAAGAGCAAAGGAACTAAATTCTTCCTATCCAAAAAAGGTTTGAACTCCTCTATACTATATGGATTTTCAAAAGACTTTCTAGTAACAATAATAACACCAAATGTTACAAAGAATAAAACATTTTCAGTGATGTCATGGCTTCTGAAGTTTGTGTAATGAGCACTCTTAGCAAAAAAGAAACTAATCCCCTGCATGTGTAGCTCTACACAAAGCCATTTGGTAAAGCGGAGAAGATATGCCTTTTGTCCATGCATTCCATTTTACACATAACAGCTCTTGAGCCTTACAGAGGACGACAAAGAGGACAAGGTCCTTGTAAATGAAATATTCTTTGATGGATTGCTTACTTGCAATATATTTTTATGACTAGCAACATTGTCAAGGTCTATTGGGAACCTGTCATTATGTGATACTCAATTGCTTTGTGCATTCTTCGATGAAGACAACTTGTATTTTCACCTTTTAAGAGTCGAGAAACGATAAAAGATGACTCTATCTCTTTCAGATTTGACACAAGCGTGAAAGGACAAGCGCTTGACGGTCTTTTCAAATTTAGGGAGTCAGAAAAGACCAAATGACTGCTCAAGAATACTAGGCACAAAGGGTGTACCAAATAACCGTGAACTGCAATATACACCTTGGTTTTGATAATGAAGAAGAAATCAACCAAGGACTTTCCGTACGTGCAGGCAATCTCCCCGAATGCTGTGTTCGGTGTATCACGGGTATAGGGCGGTAGACTCGGCTTCCTGTGGATAAAGGATTGAAAACCTAGAGGGGTCTCCCTTTATATACGCGACGGTACGGGGAGCACAAGTCCATACTAGCGCTGTCTAAAGCCAAAAGGCGAACGACAGCTGCTAGGTTTAAAGACGCCGGAACACGTCTCTAGCCTAGACCTCTAAATATGTTTCGTTAGATTTCAATGCTGCCTTAGGTTAATTGAATAGATTTTAAAGTTGATCTTCAATTAGGTTTCAATTTTCAGGCCCTAACGAATGTATTGTTTCAAAAAACTCCTAAATGCAAAGCTACATGCCACAGTAGACCATTCCGTTCAATGAAAACTAGCTACAGAAGAGTTGAGAGTCTTTACACAAACCAAATGATCGGAAGACAAACAATGAGATCTCTAATGAGACTAATGAAATTGAAAACTTTTCATTCAAATCACTAATTACTAGTAAAATCAAAAAATTTCAATTTGCACTAATTCAACCAAGAGCACAAGAGATTTTCTTTTTAATAATTTTCAATGTTTGATAGCTAAATGCACTAAAAAAACTGAAAACAAATGGAACAACTTGAGAAACGATATTAAGAGAGCAAAATGAACAAATTTCACTCAATGACACAAGCAATCAGATCCCAAATCGACCAAAGTCTCTCAAAACCAAGAAAAAGACTCAAAGGCCCCAATGGACCATGTGATCTAGGCCCAAAGCAAGACCAAATGAAATTTGAATGAAGGAACAAGCAATCACCCAAAAATCGCAACCAAACAGTGAACAACTACTAAGAGGATGCAGAGGAGCAATCAGAGAGTCGACTAGACAAACGAAACACCAAAACTCCCAAGGGGGGCTCGATACACAAAGCCACTAGATGCCCTAGGGCTTAAAACGTGAAATCGATAGATAAAAGCAAACAACCAAAGGACAAAAGCAAATTCCCAGTCAAACAGGACTCCAACACACTCAGGTAGTCAGAAAATCAAGAAGAAAATCACTGACCAGACCCAGAGAGCTCAAAACTGAGCAAACTCAAAAACCCTACAGAAGTGGCGCGACTGTAAGGCTGCAACTGGCGCCAGAAAGCAATTGGCGTGGGCTATACAAAAGCAACATGCGACAATTGGCGTGACTGTCGGGCTAAAAAGCGTGCCAGTCGAGTTTCTCAGCCAAAAACAAGAAATAACTACTCCAGGAGTAGATCAATGTACACTAAGCAAACCAAGAAGCAAAAAACAGCAAAAGAACCCGACCTAGAAGGCTAACCAAGCAAGGAAAATCATAAAATAATCAAAAAGAGACAATCTAAGCGAGACAGTGAAATCTAGACGATCCCCAACGGAGTCGCCAAATTGTTAAGGAGGTAAATCCCCTCTGCGGATAGGGGCGATCCCTACTAGCCCAGCAGGGGTCTAGCAACAATCATCAAATGTTACGGTGCAAATTCCTAGTTACGAATAAAAGACCAAAGATGGAGGCCTACCTGGAATCCAATGCTATGATCCGTAGAAGAGAGTGTTCCCGTTCCTCAGCCTCGGCAGATCACGATCCTCCCACGATCTCCGCGGATGGACACCTGCACATGCAAGAAACAACACGAATACAAGCATAAAATCCAGAATACGCAACTATATATCAGTCAGAAAGGATATAACTCATATTAACATAAGTGAAAACAGAGTGGAACCATAACCGTAATCATTCATTAAATAACAATCGAAAGAGAGTACAACCAATGTTCTGACGTCGCGGTCTCCTTCGGATGGGTCTCCAGTCATTCACGTCTCGCAAATCTCGCCAGGGAAAGGGCAAACCTTTCCAGAGTCTCTCGATGATAGTCTCCTTACTTGAGTCGGCCTTAAGGGAAGAAAGAGGGCTCTTATAGCACAAAGGCTCTTGGGAATTTGGAGATTCAAAGCTTAGGCACTTCAATACTAGCTTGCCATGGAATTGAGCAGGCTTTTATAGATGGGGAAGGAGGGAGTTGGGATCCCTATTATTGTGGGATTGGCCCTATCAACAAAGAAGGTTCCATGGGAGGTGGCAAACCACTTCCCTTCCATAGAACTCCTGCAGCCAAACCTCCCAACTCAAGATAGGAAATGGTTTCTGAGTTTGTTGAAACACAACTTCCGCCATCTTTATTTAAAAAACACTCCTTAAATTGGATGGCATGACTACTGCTCTGGGACAGAGTGCCAGTTGGCGCGGCCTCTTTGTAGGATTTTCCCCATTGGCGCGAGTGATGAACTGTCTGCCCGCGCCAATGCAAAAGGAGATTTTTTCATGATTTTTTGCAAGGAGATGTCTTTAGGGCAATTGAAGCTCATGCTTAGAGGAATGCATTGATGATGATTTTAAGGCATGACAATGTTCACAGGTCACAAAATGGGTCCTCCATTGTGCGGGACGGGGAATGGTAGGGACGGTGACAAATTACTGTGTAACAACCTTCTAACACCGTTTTCACCAATACACTTTGCTAACAGTGATTTAGCTTTGTCTTATCATAGTTAGGTCACCTTCACAATTTGACAAAACCTCTACTACTGTGTATATTTTGACTTGTAGGTTTATGTTTTAGCACTGTTTTGAGGGCAATGTTTAGGCCTTTAGACACCAATAATGAACACTCCACCTTCATCCAACTGTGACCATATTCTTCGAACTATTTTACCCCAACACACCTTGATTTGCACCAAGAGTTTCATTTTTTCACCACATTTTAGTCTTTGAAAAACACAGCATTGATCACCCTTTTATAAATTTGAATATACCAAGGAGGCACACAAAAATACCTCGAATATTTATGGTGGTCTTTTTTTGAAGAGTTTGAGCAGCTTCGAGACTTGTTGAAGGCATTTTAATCGTTCAAACCCACGTGGCACGTTCAAAAGAGTAAGCGTTGCACAGTAATAGGGGTGTCGGGTCGATGGTGGGCAGTTGTGACCGACACCTACAGGCGTGTCGCGCACCGCGTAGACGTTATCGCATTATGTAAATTAACTCCTGAATGCGCCACACATTTTTCCGAGCGCGCCACGTGGTTCAAAAGCTTCAAACTCTGCGATTTTGCTCAAGAATTTCTTGTTTAAGCCAGGGAGCAGTTTAGGGGAGTATTGCTCATGCTTTGAATTTGCAAAATAGCTTTTGCAATGGTCAATCTACCCCTGTATTTGAAAAATAAAAAACCCTTTGAAGTGCTTTATGAAGGTTTCGAAAACGTTTGAAAATGCCTTTGTATTTAAAACAAAACATGAAGCTCATATCTTTTCAAAACTTAACTGAGACTCCTTTTTGTTCAAACAAAAGACATAGTGGCAACTACCATTTCCTTTATAAGCCTGACCCCTTTTTGAAGTAAAGCAACCTTTTTAAGAATTAAAAAATTTCATTGTTTCTCACTAAGGAATGGAAAATTGTTTTCCCTTTTGATATCTGTACGGTGGAAGGAAATTTTGCTCTGAGCCACATGAATGACTGTAGATGTGCCTTTTGAGTGATATTTCCTTTTTACTGGGGGAGAAGCTTAGTTGCAATTTCCATATCCCTTTTCCCTCTCTTGTCTTTGTGTTGTTTATTTGTGAAGTCCCCCTTTTAAACTTAAACTGACAGTTTGTGCTTTAGATGCTTTGGAGGTGGTCATGCCCATTATGAAACTGATTTAGTTGGCAGGTGTTGTTTAGAGCCTTCTTGACTGTGGGTGAAAGGACCTCACCTAGGCTTTTACTATCATCTGTTTATCAAAAGGGAACTTCTTGTGAAAACTTCTCCTTTACTAAAAATGAAACAACCAGGTACCTTTGACCTATTTCCATAAGGGACAGGCCTTTATTTGTAACAGTGGCATGCATTATTGGCTTTGAATGTTGTTCTAAAACCTGAAACACATGCCATAATCCTTCTTGCACATTTATGAACCTATGTGTTTAGTTGCAATGCCTTTTTTGGAAAACTAAGCTCAAATTGCCTTTTGTCCACTATGATGAGTTATTGAAAGAAATTTCCTCATGAATCGGGAAGAACAGAAATTTCTCGAAAAGTAATCAACACTCTTTGGCCTGTGTCATGACCCATCTCTCAACCTCAGCAAGTTTGTTTCATTTTGGCTCCAGACTGCTTTTGAAAGAAACTCTGATAAGAGATAAGATCAACCTCTTGGATTATAATAGTACCTCTGATTCCTCTTTGTTTTTAACACCATGTCTCTTTTCAGGGCCATGCATTGTCTCATACGTAACTAAAATTTGTCTTTACAGGTTGTGAAAAATGAAAAATAAACTTTATCCACACAGTCCTCTACTTATAGATGAAGAGGCCAGTCTTCAACCTCCTCTTCGTCACCCTAGGTTTTTCGGTGATTCCATTCACTTTAACACTTGAGTGTTAGTTTTCCTTTCACTATCTTTTCATGCACCAATGAAGAATGACAAATTGATAATAATTAAGATGAGCACGTCTCTGAGACAAGTAATTCTGCTTTTCAAATGTCTTTGTGCTTTCTTTAGGCATCATAAGAAGTTTGGCTAGTATTTTCAAAGCACTTCTAGTCATTCATAATTTACTAACCTTTGATTGTGATCACAGGAGCTTAATGAAACAACTCTCTGCCCCGTAGCTGCATCCCAAGCTCAAAATCACATGAGAAGCAGTTGTCTTCTCATGTGGAACCAAATACTGTCTTCTGGGAATGCTGGTATACTTATGTTCTTGAAAGATCCATTAAAACACTGTAAAACCACCTAAAATCAGTTTGACCTATGGTACATGTATTGCTGAGACTTGAGGGTTTATTAGTGGCGCGACTTAAGGGTATAACCAACTTTATTTGTAGAATAGGAAGGTCTGTAGCAAATAGAGGTTCTTTGGCTTTTAGGATAATTTTCCAAGGGAGAAATGCCTAAAGCGCCACTACCTAACTTAGGGGGGGACTTTTTGGACAGATTTGGATTGTTTTCTTTGGAGCTGATGGACAAGCTAGTATGGCTGAGGCTAGATAGGGCTTGATAATGAGGTTTGATCTTGTCATAGGCGGATTGAAAAGGTAAGAGGGAAAAAAATGTTTATGGGTGTTTTCCAGCTGGAAAATTTGACAATTTTTTAGATCAGCTGCTAGGAAAATTGGCTGTTACAACTATTCATCACCAATAAGTGAAAAATACTGATGACTATGATGGATAGTACAAGACCTCCTTGGTTCAACAAATGATAATCTAATCAATCAAAAAGAGGTTTCATAGGTGGAGCTATGACTATCCATGAGTAAGCAGGGCATACCGTGAATCATACTTAGCATGCATAAAACCATAAATGAAAAAAGCAAATAATTTCTTCAGTTATCAAAGAGCAATCAAGGATTCTTTGATGTGACTAAGAAGGAAGAAAACATAGAAGCTATAAAGAAACAAGAAATCTGAGGAGCCTCCAAGGGCATGTCTCAAATATATTCTCTACTGTCTTATAGCAAGCAAGAGCATGAAATATGAATGAAAACAAAGAAAACATAACAGAGAGGGACACTATACCATTTTACCAAGTCAAGGAATCCAACAGTAGTCATCTTTCATCATCCAAAACATTCAAGAAACTATCCAATGCATGAGACAAGTGTTTCTTCCAAACTTGTATAACCATATATTGCTCTATATCATCAAGGTCAGCCTTATTTACAATGAAGTCTCTCGGAATGTATAGGCCAAGATGAGAGAAAACCTCCTAGTGGAACTTGCAATCTCATTGGTCCATCAAAAATATCTGATTTTGTCCTTGAGGCTTGGCAAAGCCCAAGGCACAAAATATCTATAGAAATATCCTAAAATGCTAAAAAAAAAAAATATATTGACTTTTCATAACTAACCATGGCCAAAAATAGTTGAACGCACATGAGGAAAAGTCACTTTAGAAAAGTGCATTTTTCACAAAAATACCTAAGAAAAATATCAGTAGAAATTCTTCTGTCTTGTGGGCAACTTTTGGAAGCCTTCCCGATGTCGAAACAAGGCCCGTGATAGCTTGTTGGAAATCTCTAAATGTCTATTTTCTGAAAATACTTATTTTTCTCCAAAATGATCACTAGAAGTCTGTAAAAAACCAACTTGTGTTTAAAAACCTAGAAAATAGACTTTGTTGATAAACGGGGCAGAGTGTGGAAAAAGTGACTATTTTTCGCCATTTTGGGGGACCAAAACATCTTCAATTGATCTGAAAATCGATGAGTAGATGACCGTAAAATTATTTCATCCAATGATACCGTTTTCATCCTTTGATAATGTCCCAAACAGAAATGGCGATGCCCATGATTTTTAGCCAAAAGCCCAAAAATGACAAAAAACCAAAACTTGTTTAATTTCACCCAATTTTGGCGAGCATGACCCTCAAGGGTTTTTAGAAACATGATAAGAAGATGAGGCCAAAATTTGGAGCCTTAAGGTGTCTTTCTTCATTTTTGGTGCCGGGCGCCTCTTTTGAGCTTCCTTGAGCTTTTCCTGTGTGGCCTTCAATTTCTGTCGAGCGAACTGATGAAGCTTCTTATAGTGCTCGGTCATCCTCCTTTGAAGGTCCAAATCTCTATTGGCCCTTTCCAACTTCTTCTCCAAGTGATCATTCACCCTCTCAAGCCATGCTTCTCGATTGTTTTCTATCTCTTGGGTGAACAAAGTAGTGAGAGGAAAATATTGGAAAAGGGCAGCTTCTTCCTCCTTTTGTTTCTCTAAGGCTCTTCTGAGTCCCATGGTCCTTGGCCTCTTTCTTCTTGGCTGATCTTCATCTTCGCTATCATTGAAATCGCCCATGAGTTCTTCCAACTTAATTTGTGTCTTGGAGGCCTCTTTTTGATATTTGATTTCTTGTGTCTCATATACCGCCATGTGGACACTCATCTATTTATTTTGTGTTTGCAAAAAGTGAATGAGGTTTCTAGCCCTCTCTAGATCTACCCTCAAATCATGAATTTTTTCTTCTCTATTGATCAAGAGAGACTCTAGGATTCGGGCCTCATTGTCACTATCATCACTTTGGATCTGAATTATGTCAAAGTCCCTCTCCTTCTCATGGCTGCTTTCTTCTTTCTCCTTTACCTTTGTTTGGGTGGCCTTCTTGGTCTTCCTCCTCTTGGGTAATTCGACAATGGGTTGCTTGGGCAACTTCCCCTTGCTTCAGAGGGCCCTAGTAACATTTGGATTTATATTATGAGGTATTCTTTTCCTTGATGTCTGGGGCTTTGCCACTTTTGGAGAAGAAAGCATGCCCCTTGCCTAGGAGAGGCAGCTAGCACATGCTCTATTTGCTCTTTTCCCTTGCTACTTCCCTCATCATCCTTGCCACTGTTTTGAGTTTCTTCATGAATGCTTTGACTGTCATCTTGCATGTCCTTTTTAGGGTTGCCCTCTTTACTCTTGTCCTTGCTTTCTTTAGGACTTTTAGGCTGTGTCTCCTCAATGTTTTGGGCTTCATCTTCGTCATTTTTTCTACCATGAGGGCTCCCAATATCCTCATCAAACTGTTCAATTTCCTCATCATTCCCCTCCTCACTATTTTTCTCTTTTTCATGGCGCTTTTCTTCATCACTGTGCTGCATATCATCACTGTGTTTTTCTTCACTTTGCTGCCTTTCCTCACTGCGCTGCTCTTCTTCATCATGTTGCTCTTCCTCATCATGCTGCTCTTCTTGACTGTGCTACTCTTCTTCATCATGCTCTTCTTCTTCATTATGTTGCTCTTCTTCACTAATCATGGGAAATTTTAGCTTCTTGGGAATGGGCTTACTTGAAGAAGGTGAAAGATGCTGAGTGGAACATGAAGGAGATGCATCAGATAAAGGAACAGTGGTGAAATCTAGATGTGTAATGAAAGTGTCCCAAGAGATTCCATTCTTCTCAAGTTGATGAAGAATGACAATCTTGATGAGGGAATGATGGAAAAGGCAAGCTAATTGCTGAGAATGAGGTCTTTTTTGAATATTGGAGGCCATCTTTTCAATACTTCTATGGAGAAAAAAGGTGAGGTTTAACAATTGGGTTCTTGTGAAGTGCATGAGCAACCGGACATGGTAAGCATAGACCCGGGAAAACCTTCCCTCACATCTGAAATATTTCATGATTATATTCATGAGGGGAGCATAACTAGTTAACATATATGAGAAAGGAAAGATGGATGGACGTGTATCCCGATGCTCCAACTTCAAAAAGGGTTTGTACTGTTCTGAGTCTAGGTAACTCTGTTTAAACCATTTTTCCCCGACATAAGGGATTTTGGTAGCTTTGGAAATGGATCTAGGAGAAAACTTGAAATCCAAGCCTGCTAGCTGAAAGTGTTTCCCTTGCAATCTCAAAGCACATAGATGTGTGAAGAGGAGATAGCTTTTCACCTCCTAAACCCTTTTAAAAAACTCTAGACATCTTCATTAAAGTTAAACAAGACTGATGGATGAGCATTTACCTCTTTAGTTGAAACGGGTTCAAACCTTCTGTGAGTGCCACTTCTGCTGTCTTGCCTGGGAGGCATTTTGTTTTGGATACTCTTTATTTTTTGAATAAAAGATTCTGTTCCAAATGGTCTTTGAAATGGTTTCCCAATACTACACCTTGTCCTCTTTGCAAGTCACTGTGCTTTTTTTATGCCAACAAACAAGTACTTTTCAAATGAAAAACAAAAACACCTTGATCTTTGTGCTTGGGCAAAGGTCTTGAAAAGTTGTGTTTGTGGTTTCTTTTTGAAGAAATAACTCTTTTGTTTGGCACAAAATATCCTACCCTCAAGCAATGCTCCTTTTTTGTATACTACCCTTTAAAGGTAGACAAACCATCTTTCAACTGACTTAAAAGACCTTCACAACATACTCTGTTTTTGGAACCCTGGGGACTGCACAAAGTTCACTATTGCACAACACGAAAAGGGAAAATTTATATTGATCAGACCTTCATCTTATAACCACTATCTAGGTGATCACTTGAAAATGTTTTGTGATCTCTTCACCTTTGTTTATCTGTCTAGCAGTTGTGGGCTAGTTTTAGCTTTTTAATAACACTAGAAGAGCTTTCAAATTTGGTCTAACAAACCTCCTCTTTATTCACTGTTTTATCCTCTGCTAGCCATGAACAAAGAGACCCCTTTAAATTTGAAAATAACCTATCTCCCTTAACCACTGTTTTTTAGTAAAAGGTTTAAACAAGATATCTTGGTGGTTTTTTGTTTGAAGTGGGAACTCCCTTTGTTATGGCACAAACACCCTTTCCCTTCAAAACCTGCTCCTTTGTTATCACTGTCTTTGAAAGGAAATTAGGGATTTTTAAGACCAATTGAAAAACTTTCCTCTATTACTGTATTGATCTTTGACACCCACAGCAATAAACAACTTTGATTTTGACCAAAAACCCCACCCTCTTTATCATTGTTTCTCTCTTGAAAACATAGCAAGCATACACCACCTTTTAACCTCAAAATTTATCATGGAGTGAGAAAAATACCTTGAAGAATTCTTAAGGGCTTTGTCAATCCTTGATTCATCTTTCAAAGGTGTTTTTTGAGGGCTTTTGGGTGAGCAGCACGTTTGCAGAAGAGAGCGTCGCGCAATGGAGGTAGTCGAGTCTTGTTCATGCACCGGTGAACGAAGACGCACAGGTGCGTCATGTAGTGGTTTAAACACTGTGTTCGGGCACTCACAGGCGTGCCACGCACAATTACAGGTGCGCCGCGCAGGCTTGGAGCCCTGAAAACTTTGAAATTTTCCTGAAAAACAAGTTTCTCCAGTGAAATAGCTAGGGGAGCGTTTGCTTTGTGTTTTGATAAATGATTTTGGGCCTTTTAAATGGTCACTTCTGCCTTTATATTTGAAAGAAACACTTCAAATGTCTTCACATCATGTTTTGGAGGTTCTATGCCCTTTTTAAAAGGCCTTTTTTGTTTTGCCAAAACATGAATCACTGTTTTTGTAATTTCATCACCTTTAAAACATTACAAAGACCCATATTCGATCAAGATTTAAAACAAAAATGTTGTGGATGCTACTTTTGAATGATCCTCATATTCATGGCTTTGGTTGAAGTAAAGAGGTCTCCTTAAGAAACAAACCCCCTTTCACTGCCTTTTCATTTAGGAAATAACTCTGTCACTGTTTGTCCATTTCTATCCTTCAAAAAGGAACATTGCTCCGGAGCAATATCAAAGACTGCTGATGCATCCTTATAATGATATTTCTCTTTGAATGTGGGTAAAACCTTAGTTGCATTCACCGAGGCTTGAATTATATCCGTTGATCAAGGAAAGAGGCCTTTAGAGACCCTTAATGCAATCACACACAACAACAGGGTTTGTTCATATGTACATAAAGAGGTCTTTGTCTGTGACGGTGATATGCCTTGTTTATTTGAGTGTTGTCTCTGAATTTAAAACATTTGTCATACCCTTTCCTCACGCATATTGTCTATGTGTATTCATTTGCAAAAGTATCTTTCATAAGAAAGGCTTAGACTATCTTCTTTGTCATTTTAATAAAGTTTTTCTAAGTTTGGGCATTCTAGCCTCAGATTACCCTTTGAAGGAGACCTTTGATAGAAGAAAAACAAAGCTTCTTTGAATACCATAATATCACTGCTTGGCCTATGTTTAACACCAGCCCTCAACTCATAAACCTTGAATTGTTTTCTAGTGATTTCCACTCTGTCTTTCAAACAGTGAAGACATGTAAGCATTCCTTGAAACACCACTGCTATATCAGTGGTTTCATCCACTGTAGAAAATGGTGTAACAATTTTTCAATCCATTTGAAGCATTGTTATCCTTGTGATCTTTGAATGAGATTATACCTCTGTTTCTGACCCTTTGCTTGTTAAATGAAGGACACCTTTATCATATTTCCAAACCATCTGATTTTAAATGAAGGAGGTTTACAACAAATGACCTAACCATCTGCTCATGTTTGGAGGAGATTAACACAATCACCCAACCATCTGCTCATGCTTGGAGGAGGTTAACAAGTGACATTTCATCCCTTTCTCAAATTGTGTCATATTTCCTTGTAATGTCTATCTCTACCTGGTATATCACAGTAAGTAATAAGCTCCAAATTTTACAATATGCTATGAGGAGCATGCTCTGAGATATGTATCCTTTTTTACTGTGTTTGCAAAAGTTTATTGAATTACCTCTCTGTCTAGCATTCTTATCCCAGGCTCGAGAGAACATGAGAAGTAGCTGTCTTCTCATGTTTAGCTTGACAATGTTTGCTGGAACACTTGTACATCTCTGCTTTTTGAAAGAGACATTGAAACACTGTAAATCCACCTAATATCAGTTTGTCTTTTGGCACATGCACTTCTGAGACATCAAGACTTTTTAGTGGCGCGAACTAAGGGTGTATCAAGCTTTGTTTGCAGAATAGGAAGGCCATCTATGACTGGTTAATATTAGGCAGAGGTTCTTTTGGCTTAGGATAGTTTTCCAAGGGAGGATTTCCTAAAGCGCCACTACCTAACTTAGGGGAGATCTTTGACAGATTTGGAGTATTCTCTTTGGTATGACCATATCTTAAGATGACATATGACTAGAGGTAAGGTGGCTGACATTCTTATCAAAAGTTGGTAAATGAATGACCTGGGGATGAGGGTGAATGAAAACAGATGACTTTAGCTTATGCAAGCTGATGGACAAGATTATATGACTGAGACTAGATAGGGCTTGACAACTTGGCTTTTTCTCATCATAGGCTGATTGAAAAGGTAGGAAGAAAAAAATGTTTGGGGGTGTTTTCTAGCTGACAAATTTGACAAATTGGAGATCATCTTCTAGAAAAATTGTCTTTAAAAACTAGTCATCATCAACAGGTGAAAGATATTGATGAAAAACACAAAGCACCCCTGAATGGGAGACAATGCACTACAGTGCACTATGTCTTGACCAAAATTGTGTTGAGCACAGCTAGGTTTGAAAAACAAGCACCATAACACACTTTTAGTGCAATTCGTTCATTCAAATGACTGATAATAGAAAGTAGATGCTACTGATGAGGATAAACAGAGGAAAAAACACCAAGAATGATGGGATTTCCCCAGTGGAGTCGCCAATTTGTTATACATAATTTTGATCTACAGATAAATCAAATTCCCTAAGTGTGGTGTTTATCACTCAGAACAAAAAGTGAAACATAACTATTATTTTCTCTAAAACAATAAGATATATATATAAATGAGAAAGAGCCTACTTGTGAATATTTTTCTCTCCTTCTCCTTGTGTTGTTGTTGGCATTGCTTTCAATCCAACTCAAGTTGCTAGATCGATTCCAGTAAACACAAACAGAGAACAACAAAAAACATACAATATACAACTATCTACTTTTCTTACTCAAATCAAACCGATTATATTTGAAATACATACATCATTAATGAATACATTGCACAAGAAATAGACATATGTATTGGAAAATGAACATCAATCTTTACTAAAGAGTAGGATAAGAAGATTACAACCAATGGATCAATTTTTCGTCACCTGCTCCAACTTCATTCCATCCTCATCACATCCAGCATCATCTTAGCAGCATATCAGTACTTTCAATCTCTTATCAAATGATAATCCAACAACATAACTTTGCAAAAAAATCTTCCCCCCCTAGCACTAGGTTGAGTGCTCAATTTATAGGGAAACTGATGGTAGTTTCTCAATGAATGACTCTCTAATAATAGAAATACATGTTTCCAAGTTCAAAGGTGTTAGATGGACACTTGGATTCAAAGTATGACACCTATGGACTCTTCCAGAAGGCACTGACCATGTGGAGATTCCTGGAACAATGAGAATTTTTATCCCAGGTGACCAACACACTCTTGAATGTCGGGAAGTGTAGTGTAGTGCACCCTTCCATGGAGGAATTGACACTTCAATGCAGTTATTCCCTTGCAGAGGAGCGTTGGTGAGTCATTGGGTCATATAACATATACTTCAAACCTTGGAAATCTCACAATAGAAGCCATGAATGAAATGTCTTCACTTAGGGCATATAATAACTGATATTAAGGGGATGATAGACCCTATACATTGGTCATGGGGATGATATCCAGTTTGACCAGGTCTTGGGGGATGATGCCCAAATTGACTTATAACAGCTACCCACTGGAAGCACATCTTCACCCACTTTGGAGGTGCCACTACTTTTAAGGTAGAAGTAAAATTTTACATTCCCATATTTGAGGGACAAATAAATCCATATGTCATAGATAGATGGTTGTATCTATTAGAAGGATATTTCTCGATTCATGAATTTTTGAATCGGGAAAATATTAATTTTTCACTCCTCAAAGTCACCCCCCATGTTAGGAACTGGTGGGAAACCTACTTTGAGAAAAATGATGAGAGGGGACCCTCCTTGTTCTTGACTGCAGTCACTTGGAATTATTCCTAAGACGGCATCAAGGAAAAATATTATCTCGTGGGGAGCTATAAGGACACGTACATACAATGGACTACACTATGGCAGTAAAGGTATCAATATGTGCATGAGCTGAGCAATTTTTTCCATACCCTATGCACAAAGTTGGGTATCAATTATTTGGAGAAACACTTGGTGTTGAAGTATCGAAGTTCTCTACACATATACTTTTAGGAGTAAATAGAGTTCCTTGACATCTCTTTGCTTTGTGTAACATACCGATATGCTGCAAATATTGAGAATAAATTCAAATAGAAGAAGTGATACTTTGGATATGTGAATCAAAATCAAGGGAAAGGTGCCCCCAAACCGTAGAGTAAAGGAAAAATCCAAGGTGGGGCAGCCCAGGACAACCCACCAAAGCTACAAGCGAAGAAAAAAAGCGAAAATCCAAATAAGGACACAGGAAAGTGGTGTGAATTCCATAAGATATTTACTCACAACATAAGTGAGTTTTGGGCCAAGCAGTCACTAGTGGTCGAGCTGAAGGCTTCCAAATCAAATTCATGTTCCGACTCTGAGTTAGAAACCAACAAGGGGAATGAAAAAGGGAAGCAGATTATCAATGTGAAGCCCAACTCCACTATTTCCACCACCAAGATCCAAAAGGAGGAACCTAAACATCCAGAGGAGAGGGAGTGCCTCTTCCATTCCCAGATGTGGGTGAAGGGTTCCCCATTGTATATCATTGTCAACAGTGGGAGCCAAAAGAACCTCATTTCAGTAGAGGTTGTGAAGCGGATGGGCCTTCCAACTACATCACACCCACAGTCGTACACCATCAGGTGGCTTCACCAAGGATGGGATCTTTGCGTCAGCCAGAGTGTCATCTTCCCTACAGCATCAATCCCTTCATGGATGAGGTATTATGTGATATTGCTCCTCTTTATGTTTGTGATGTATTATTAGATCAACCATACTTGTCGAAGCGACATGATGTGTATGATTCTAGGCGTCGTGTTGTTATTGTTACTTTTGGAAATAAGTTATACAAGGAGGTAGCACCACCTACTGCCATCTCTTTTATCACTCCAAAACAATGCAGTAAGCTCATTTCAAAAACTAGGAATTTTTTTTCCTGATGATCTACCCTCGGGGAAAGAATAATACTATGGCCATGACCTCCATACAGGGCTCCTTCGCATGAAAAAAACAGCTGGAAAAGGTTGTGGAGGAGTATGGGGACATCTTCACGTCACCTGTAGGGGTACTTCTGCATTTTCAGGTCAAGCATTCCATCGATCGGACAGTAGGTGCGCCGCTACCCAATGGACCAATCTATCGACATTTTGTTTTGGAGAATGATGAAATCAAGAAGAATATTCAAGAGCTACTATAGAAAGGTCACATCTGACTGAGTTCATCGCCTTGTGGGAGCCCAATCGTGTTGTTGCAGAAGAAGGATGGGACTTGGAGACTTTGTAATGACTATCAGACATTGAAAAATATCACTCTCTGGAATAGGTATCTGATCCCGTATATTGGTGACATTATGGACCAACTCAAGGGGGCCAAAAATTTTAGTAAGATCAACTTGAAGTCTGAGTATCACCAGGTACCTATCAAACCCTTTGATGTGTGCAAGACTGCCTTCAAAGAAAAGGAGTGCCTTTTTGAATGGATGGTCATGCCTTTCGGGTTGACGAATGCTCCCCCAACCTTTATGAGGATGATGGGTGACACCTTGAAACCATTCATGAACTCATTCTTGGTGGTGTATTTGGATGAAATCCTAATATTCAAATAGAGTTGGGAAGAGCACCTCCACCACATTTGGAAGGTCATCCAACTTGCGGCAACACAAGTTGTGTGTAAATTTAGAGAAATACACTTTTGGCATGACCTAGGTTCAATATATGGAATACATTATTGATGAACGGGGGGTTCATGTGGACCTAGCCAAGATCCATGTCATTCGGGATTGGCCAGCCCCAACCACACTAATAGAGCTCCACAACTTTCTATGTCTTGCCAATTTCTACCGCAGGTTCGAGTTGGGGTTCTATCATATACTTGGCCTTTGAGTCACAATTCACCAAGGGAGGAGAAAAAGAAAAATTCTTTTGGTCTGAATGTCAATAGAAGGCATTCACAGATTTGAATCATCACCTATGATTTGCACCAGTGCTCACATTACTATACTTGCAACAACAGTTTAAGATTGAGATAGATGCCTCTGACTATGTTATTGGGGCAGTACTTAATCAACGGGGGCATCCAATGGCATATCACAGTGAGAAACTTTCAGACACAATCTGAAAGTATCCCACCTATGAAAAAGAAATGTATTCCACTATGTAGACCTACTGACAATGGAAGCATTACATTTTGGGGAAGGAAATGATCATCCACATAGATCAGCAACCCCTGCAGTTCATACAGACACAAGGGAAGTTGCAGAATGGTTTCCATAATAAATATTCCACATACCTACAATAGTTCCATTTGAAAATCAAGTATAAGAAAGGAAGCACCAATAATGTTGCAGATTGCCTCAGTTGATTGGTGATTGTGGCGCTAACCACTATGCTCGACTCTTGTGGGCACGAGAATTTGGGTTGGCCGCATCTCTACAAAAGTTTTCTAGATTTCGATAACACATACCAGACACTCTTGGAGGTTAAGAAAGTTCCAAAATTTCACATCCATGACACACTGTTATGCCACCTGGGACACGTATGTGTTCCTTCAAGAGAGCGTGCCAAGATTATTTTTGAAGCACACTATAGTCATGTTGCTAGACATTTCGGGGTCGAGAAAATAATGGAAATACTACACAAGTATTTCTATTGGCCGAACCTTCAAGATGATGTTGGGAAGTACATCAGATCCTACATTTTTTGTGCCATTTCCAAACCAAACATTAAGAACCAAGGCCTATATACTTCGTTGCCTACCCCTATTAAACCTTGGAAATCCATTTCCATGGATTGCATGTCGAGAATTCCTTCTACCAAGCATGGAAATGACTGCATTTTTTTGGTTTTTGACACATTCTCTAACTTGGCCATTATGGTGGTCTACAAGAAGAATATCACAACATAATCCACTGCTAAAATTTTCTTTGAACGAGTGTTGGTACTGTTGGGCCTTGAAATTTTCATTCACTTCCATTACATTTTCACTTACATTTCCATATTATCGCCTTTACTCCACCTCCATTTCATTACATTTACCTTACCATTACCACTATTGGGTTACATTTATGTTTTTCCAAACTTTATTAATTCCTAGTATTTTTAAGTGAATTTGTGGTTAAAAAATAGAAAATAATATGCACATACTTATACCTAACAAGTGGAATGAGTTTGTTGCCATGTGTAGGTCAAAAAGAAGCTTCCAAAAGACCTTTATGTGGCCTCCTAAGGCCAAATTCGAATTTTGATGGAGAAGATCATGGGATCATAAGGATATGTGTCTCATTTCCTATTTCTATTGTGTTAGGTAAAATTGACTCGGGATAGAGTCAAAGTTGACTAGGGTAAATAGTAGTGGTTTTAGGGCACATGGTTTTGTGCACCCATGGTTTTGGCCCATGGTATTGCATGAAATGGAGCCTATAAAAACGCTGGGAAGACTTCATTGTAATGTAGGCATGGAGGTGAGCGGTGAAGGCTCACTTGGCCGGATTAGCCAGGGTTTTGGCCAATGGTTAATGAAATTACATTGGTTGGGTTTTTCCCCGAATTTGGGGTTTTCCCAGATAAACATTTGTGTTTATGTTTATGATTTGTTGCTCACTCTTTTTATGTTTATTTCTCTCTCAGTAAGTTGTTTTACTGCTGCGGTAAATTCCTAGCAATTGGTATCGGAGCCATGGTTCAGGTTTTGGCTTCAGATGGATGTTTTTTTTGCCAAGGGTTTGTATTGGCATGATGGAAAGAGAATGGCACAGAGCATAGAGCTTGGAGCTTGGAAACCGATATGAGATCCGGGTCATGGCCATATGAAATCGATGAAGTATTCTGGAGGTGGCTTTGGCTTCAAATAAGTCAATGACATTCCCAGCTGATGGTTGTGATATTTTTTTTTTGCTGAATACGTTGGTGCCAACATGTTTGAATTTAGAATCACGTTGAGATGGAAATATAATTTTGTTGCTGCATAGTGAAACCACCGATGTGAAGACGTTGGACGAAGACGCTGGATATTGTGTGAAATTTGTTTAGATCTGGCAGATCTGATGTTGAAGATCTAGATCTGCGAGTGAAGGAGGCATTGGATTATTTAGGTTTAATGGATGAGCATGGCGCTCCAACGAGCACAGAGATATATGCTCGCCTCTTAGATGGTTGTGGCGACGTGAAAGCCATAGTAGAGGGAAGACAAGTCCATGCTCACATGCTCATCAATGGCATGCAGCAAAAAGCATTCATAGCAGCCAAACTCATTAGCATGTATTGCAGCTGTGAGCGTCTCGAGGAAGCACGCAATATGTTTGAAAAAATCCCTGACAAAAATATACTCGTATGGAATGCTATGATCAGAGGGTATGTAAAGAATGGGGTTGCCAAGAAAGCCCGTGAACTCTACCGCCAAATGCAGCGGTAAAGAGTGCAGCCTGACAAATTCACCTTTCCCTGCGTACTCAATGCTTGCACCGCCACATTGTCTGTTACTGAAGGAAAGAAGATACATATTGATATAATTAACAGTGGTTTTGAATCAGGTTTGTTTGTGGGCTTGAGGCCGCGTCCGGACAGCCCTACTGTTGGGGCAACAATATCTACGTGCAGATGGGCATTTCGCCAGCGATGGTGTCTTTGAATACGAGCTACGTTGAAATTTCGGCGGGGATAATCATCTCTGTGCGCTGCGGAGGCAGCGACGAGGTGTAGATTGTCGGGGTTATAATATGACAGGATCATATTTGGAGGGTGCGCAGCTTCAATCTATTACAGCAGGGGCGTTTTTTAACTGTGGGTTGTTTGCAGAAAATAGGAGTGGCGTTTGCAAGACATGTTTTATTGTTATATGGGTGTTTTCCTATGGATATGCCACAAATTCAATTTCCTAATGCCTTCAATGAATTTTTTTTTCTTGACTCATTAGAGAATGTATTTTAGGATGAGCACACTGTGAAATAGTTTGAAGAGTGTCAACTATGGGCATTGGTTGGAAATTTTTTTTCAATGAAATGATGGTTTCATTGGTGAGATGCAACCATGGAAATCCATTGTGCTAGGAAAGTGTTTGACAGAATGTGTCAATCAAATGTTTTGAAGAACGTCAAAATGAGAGAGGATATTTGCAGGTGAATTAATTAAAAATTGATGAACCATGTATCTGAAGAGAATTCCTAGAGGACTGGCGGTTACAGAGGCTGGTGACCCATGTAATCTGGTAGATGGGTTCTTTTTATATGGACATTGATTTCATATGTACAAAGAGCAACAATGAAACAAAAAAATATTATTATAATGGAGTTAATTTTTTACATGTAAATGGGCATACTGCTCTAAGACCTGGTATGGCATGCGTACCCCTGGGTAATCACTGGTAAAGTCTGGGTTAGACCTAGGTGATAGGGGGGATGTCAAGTTAACAATTACCTTGGGTAAAAATTTGAGGGGGGAAGAGCTAGAGTGAGCGGGGTTGTCTCACTTAGCAGGTTTGGCTAGATTTAGTCAAGAAGCCCCAAGTCAAGTTTAAGGGGGGAATTGTTAGGTAAACATGACTCGGGGTAGAGTAAATGTGGACTAGGGTAAACAGTGGTGGTTTTGGGGCACATGGTTTTGTGCACCCATGGTTTTGACCCATGGTATTGCATGAGATGGAGCCTATAAAAGGGCTGGAAAGACTTCATTGTAATGGAGGCCTGGAGGTGAGCGGTGAAGGCTCACTTGGCTGGATTGGCCAGGGTTTTGGCCAATGTTTAATGAAATATCATTGGTTGGGTTTTTCCCCCCTACCTTGGGTTTTTCCGCTAAATATTTGTGTTAATATTTGTGCTTAGCGCCGGTCTCTTCTTTGTATTTATTCTCTCAAATAGTATTTATTTCCGGCGACAAATTCCTAACATATTGTAACTCTAAGAAGACATGTGCCATATCACTTCCTATTTGGATTGTAACTCTAGAGATATAGGGAAAGATTCATGGACTCTCATTAATGAGATAGCTTCTCATATTTTGTATAAAAAGGGGAAGCTTTCTCCTTTAAAATCATGTGTAAAATTGGAGTTATTCTCAAGATTTGAATACAAAATTAGATTGTGGCACCTTACTCATGAATTCTCCTTCATTTTGATTTGGTTTTTCTTACATATGGAGCATCTCGATTCACTATCTCTCATAATTTTAGATCAGCTGCCTCAAATGTGTGAGATTTACTTGATTTTATAGATTAAAGTTTATTTTCTTTCCTAGTATTAGTTTTAGAATGATTGTGTAATCCTTTTTTTTTTCTAAAAACATTTCAATAGAAAATATTTATCTATTTTCTAATTGGATTAAGTTTGAGGCAATAGAGATCACAGTTATTTAGTTTCCTTTCATGTTCTTGTTGGGTATGTGTTATATTATTTTCATGAAAGGGGGCGACAGCTCCCCCTTGGCGCTAGAGAAACGTGGGGGCGTGGGACCCCCCGCTTGTTCGGCAAATACCGGAAAATTTTCTGGTCTCACTTTCTGGTGGGCGGTCCATGCTCATGGTTTTGTGCATGATTTTGCACATGGTTTTGGGGTATGATGGTTTTCAACCCTTGGTATTTTGTAGATCCGGTCAAGGGAACTACAATTATGTTCTAATCCAGGGTTAATGGATTGGGGTTTATGTATGCTTCGACATGTATATATATGTGTTGTAACACTAAAAGGAATATAATGAAAAATCAAGCTGGTCATTCCGATTTGGGATCCAGGGGAAAATCTCTGTGTTTATCTGTTTTATGTTTTATGCTCTCGCTATTGTTTATTTTCTGTTATAAGATTCGTGTGTAGATAATTTTTGTTTAGGGTTAAAACCTACATTTGGTATCAGAGCTGTTTCGGCTTCAAGGGGACGCCTTTAAGCATCGAGGGTTTTTTTCCTGCCCGAGGTAGACCTCTGTTTGCCGAAGATCTCGATGAGATCGATTTTGCTGAAAGTAGATGGAGCGGGGTGGGAAAGATAGAGATCGAGAAATTTAATGGTCAGAGTTTTGAGTTGTGGAAGCTCAAGATGGAGGATCTGCTGGTGGATAAAGATCAGTGGATCATGGTAGATCCAGGTACTAAACCAACGGCAATGTCAGATGAAGACTGGAAGAAACTGGATTGGAAGGCTAAGAGCACAATACGGTTGTGTGTCTCAGATTTAGTATTGTTGAATGTATCTGGGGAAGCTACAACGAAGAATTTGTGGGAAAAACTTGGGACTTTGTACCAATCTAAGTCTCTGGTGAATAAGTTGTTCCTGCGGAAAAAGCTGTATAACCTGAGGATGAAGGATGGAGACTCGATGACAGAGCATCTGAACGCCTTCAATACTGTGGTAAGTCAGCTGTCATCTGTTGATATTAAAATCTCAGATGAAGATAAGTGCATCAGTTTGTTGTGTTCTCTACCAGACTCGTGGGATAGTCTGGTTATTGCAATAGGTAGCAATACAACTACCTTGAATTTTGATGACATTGTCTCAACCTTGTTGTTGGAGGAAATGAGACAGAGAAATATGGAGGGCCAGAATGGAGATGCCTTATCTGTACGAGGAAGGTCCCAAAACAGAAACAAGAATAAGGCTTCGAGTGGGAGATCCAAATCTAGAGGGAGATCTAAATCTCCTGGAAAGTTTGTAAAGGTATGCTGGAAATGCGGAAAGGAAGGGCACTAAAAAAAGGAGTGCAGATCTAAAGCTCCTGAGAAAGGAAAGGGATCTGATGATGCTCCTTCTGCAGAGGCAAAAACCACCTCGGATGAAGGTGGGGATGTGTATTTGGCTTCTTCTTCAAAAACACATGTAGATCATGAGTCATGGTTGATTGACTCAGGTGCATCCTTTCACTTCACTCCCCATAGGGAGTGGTTCTGCGAGTATGAGAAATATGATGGTGGTGATGTCTTCCTAGGGGATGATAGGAGGGCCAGAATCATCGGACGTGGAAAGGTCAAGTTGAAGCTGTAAGGTGGAAGGATTAGAACACTTCCTGGTGTTCTACATATTCCTGCATTGGCCAGAAATCTGATTTCTGTAAGCAAGATGGATGATGCAGGTGTAAAAACAGTGTTCGAGAAAGATGCCTGCAATATGGTTCGGGGAGCACTGGTATTAATGCGGGGAGTTCGGACTGGAACTCTATACAAGCTACAAGGTAGCACTGTTATTGATGGGTGTAACAGTTCTGTGGTTCCTGAAAGTGGAGTGGAAAGCCTAGCTGTCTTCGGAGAAAAGACCATGCTATGGCATCAAAGGCTTGGACATATTGGAGAGAAGGGCCTTCGGATACTGCATAGAAATGGTATGGTAGAAGGTATGTCTAATTGCTCTCTGGATTTCGATTTCTGTGAACATTGTGTATATGGGAAGAAGAATCGGGTGAGTTTTCCTTCTGGTGCTAAGAGGGCGAACAAGATATTAGAACTTGTGCACAATGATGTGTTTGGACCTGTGTCAGTTCCATCACTGGGAAAGTCTGTGTACTATGTTTCATTCATAGATGACTTCTCAAGGAATACATGGATATATTTCTTGAGGAAGAAATATGAATTCTTTGACAAATTTAAAGAATTTAAGGCTCTGGTGGAAATACAGACAGAGAAGAAGATAAAGGTACTGAGGACAGATAATGGTGGGGAGTTCTACAAGAAGGAATTTGAAGAGTTTTGTAAGAAGTGTGGTATAGCACGATAGAAGACTACTCCATACACACCGCATCAAAATGGAGTTTCAGAAAGAATGAACAGAACACTAATGGAAAAGGCAAGAAGCATGCTCAGTGGTACCGGGTTAGGACAAGAATTCTGGGCAGAGGCAGTGGAGATTGCATGCTATCTGGTTAACAGATCACCTTCATCAGTGTTGGAGGATAAGACTCCACATGAGGTATGGACTGGTAAGAAACCCTCTCTTTCACATCTAAGGGTATTTGGATGTGATGCATATGTACATGTTCCAAAGGAGAAAAGGACTAAGTTGGATAATAAATCTGAAAGGTGCATCTTTATTAGGTATAAGGATGGTTTAAAAGGTTACAAGCTTTGGAACCCAGAAACAAGGAAGGTTGTGTACAGCCGAGATGTGGTGTTTAGAGAAGTGAAAGATGTTGTTAAACATGAAGTCATACCAAAGGAACCTAAGAAGATAGAGTTTGAGCTAAAGGAGGATGAATCAAACTCTACAACAGAAGAAGACTCAGAAGATGAAGAGCCACAAACTCCAGCTTTGAGAAGATCAGTTCGGGAAAGAAGGCAACCAGAAAGGTATAGTCCATCTGCTTTTTGTTCAGGTTTTGCCTTAACTATAACTAATGATGAACCCAGAACTGTTAGGGAGGCAGTAGATTCAGAGGATGGAAAACTCTCGAAGGAGGCCATGGTTGATGAAATGGCATCCTTGCATAAAAACGATGCATGGGATCTAGTGGAGTTGCCGGCTGGAAGGAAGCCCATTGGGAGCAAATGGGTGTTTAAGAAGAAGATGAATGTAGAAGGCAAGGTGGAGAAATACAAAGCTCGGTTGGTAGCGAAAGGTTATTCCCAGGTGCCGGGAATTGATTTTGGTGATATTTTTTTTCCTGTTGCCAAAGTTACTTCTATTAGATTACTTTTATCTGTTGCTGCTGCATTTGATTTTGAGATAGAACAGATGGATGTGAAGACAACATTTCTTCACGGAGATCTAGAAGAGGAGATCTACATGAAGCAACCTGAAGGCTTTATGGTGAAGGGTAAGAAAGAACTAGTATGCAGGTTGAAGAAGTCTCTCTATGGGTTAAAACAGTCACCAAGGATGTGGTATCAGAAATTTGATACCTATATACGGGGACTTGGCTTCACTAGAAGCAAGGAGGATCACTGTGTTTATTTTAAATTAATTGGTGATCATGTTATTTATTTGGTCTTGTATGTGGTTGATATGTTGTTGATTGGAAATGACAAATAAATTATCCAAGATTTGAAGACCCAACTGTTCTCCAAATTCGACATGAAGGATCTTGGTGCTGCAAACTATATTTTGGGCATGGAAATTAAGAGAGATCAGGCAAAGAGGAAGCTCTGGTTAAACCAGAGGAAGTATGTCAAGACTATATTGCAGAGGTTCAATATGCAGGATAGTAAACCGGTGAATGTTCCTATTCCTGTAGGTGTAAAGCTATCTGCTGAACAGTGTCCCAAGACACAAGAAGAAGAGGAGGATATGTCCTATGTTCCATATGCAAGTGCAGTGGGTAGCCTGATGTATGCAATGGTCTGTACTAGACCAGACATTGCACATGCAGTGGGAGTATTGAGCAGGTTTATGTCAAACCCAGGGAAGGAGCATTGGACAGCAATGAAGCGGGTTTTCAGATATTTACGTGGCACTAGTGATTATGGCTTGTGCTACCAGGGAAGACCAGGATTGGAAAGAATGTTGGAAATTCATGGTTTTGTTGATGCAGACTGGGCTGGAGATCTGGACCAAAGAAGATCTACAAGTGGGTATGTGTTTAGCCTATTTGGAGGCGCAGTCAGTTGGATGAGTAAAAGACAGTCTGTAATGGCTCTTTCAACTACAGAGGCAGAATACATAGCAGCCACTCATGCAAGCAAGGAAGCAGTTTGGTTGCAGAGATTGTGTTCAAGTATGGGGTTGGTACAACAAGCTATAAGGATAGACCGTGATAGCCAAAGTGCAATTTTCTTGGCTAAGAACCCTGCTTATCATTCAAAGACAAAGCACATTGATGTTCAATATCACTTTGTTAGAGATATGGTTGAGGCTAAAAGGGTGTTGCTGGCAAAGGTGGACACTTTGAAGAATGTTGCAGATGCATTGACAAAGTCTGTGAGCACTCAGAAGTTCTCTTGGTGTAGAGAAACAATGGGTGTTGAAGAATTGGGCCAATAACTAAGCCCTCCTGTGGCCCCCCGTGGAAAGAAAACAACAAGTGGGAGAATGTTGGGTATGTGTTATATTCTTTCCACGACTAATTACACATGGGGGGTGAAATAGGGGCGAGGCCTCCTTTGCATTGGTGCAACGGGGGTCATTGGTGGCGCGTCTCAGGAATTTTTTTTGTCTTAATTTCAGGAGGTCCGGGCGCCTATGGTTTTGCATGGTTTTGTACATGGTTTTGGGGTACGATGGTTTTCAGCTCCTCGGTATTTTTGTAGATCCGGCCAAGGGAACTACGATTATGTTCTAATCCAGTATAATGGATTAGGGGTTTATGTATGCTTCGGCATGTATATGTGTTGTAACACTAAAAGGAATATAATGAAATATCAAGCTGGTCATCCCGATTTGGGATCCAGGGAAAATCTCCGTGTTTATCTGTTTTATGTTTTATGCTCTTACTATTGTTTATTTTCTGTTATAAGATTCGTGTGTAGATAATTTTTGTTTAGGGTTAAAACCAACAGTTTTGTTATTTATTTTCTTATATAAAACTATTAATTCATTGTATAATTGAATAAAATATCAAACCAAGAAGGTGATTTGTCATACTTCCAAATTGGGTGATTGAATGTTCAACCTATGCAATCATTGAGCTTTACTTTTATGTTATGTTATTTAGTTTTCTTTCATGTTGTGTTATTTACTTTCTTAGATCAAACTATCAATTCATTGTATAATTGAATAAAATATCAAGCCAAGAAGGTGACTTGTCATACTTCCAAACTGGGTGATTGAATGTTCAAGCTATGCAATCGTTGAACTTTACTTTTACATTCTTTTATGTTGTTTTCTAGATTTAGATCCTCATTCAATAGTAATATTGGGTTTTCTTAAAGATAATTTCAAGAAGGTGATTTTATCATATTTATAAATGTTTGAATACCTAACTTATGCAATTACTGAATTTTCCCTTTGCATGCTTTATTTTCTTTCCTAAATTTAAATACTAAAGTATAATCGGTTGCTTATCATCTCAAGAGGGTGATTCTATCATACTTCGATATTGGATGTTGGAGTGATTGAACATACCTTAGTTGTTTTTCTTTACATTCTTTGAAATGCTTTCTTAGATTAAAATTTCAATTCTTGCAAGTGTGATTGTGCGTTATATTTTATTTTGAATTTGTTTTCTTTCTTTTCATTACTTGATTTCATAGGTTAAGAATTTCATTTTCATTATTTGATTTCATAGATTAGATGAATTTGTTTTCATTATTCTATAGTTAGATGGATCTAAAATGAAAGATAATTTCTAGCACATAAAGTGCACGCATGCTTCACAAGCTTATGAAACCCTCGGGTTGACAAATTAAATGACAGACAATTATTTTTCCCCAACATTTTGGCGCCCTTGAAGTGTTTTTATTTCTGCTAAGGAGATTTATGGGCCTCCCTACCCATTTATTCACCTACCTAGTGACAAACAATCTATAATATTCCATTTAGCTAAAAGCTAAATTTTAGGAATATTACAGTCCTCCCCTCCAAAATGTTGCTTGTCCTCAAGAAACTGTAAATGTGGAGCAAAAATCCTCACCTCCTCCTCTTGTGGCCTCCTCATCAATAGTCCCCACCACTGCTTCAGATATTCTACAATAATTTTGTCTCCCAATGGTTCCTCCAAAATGTGCAAGTTGGCCTTAGGTGGATAAATCAAATGGCCTTCCTCATGAGAAAATGGAAGGTCTATATGGAAACCTTCTTGCTGTTCAATGGCCTCTTCAAGGTAGAAGTGATGACAAGCATAGGGGATCTCATCCTCAATGAGATATTTCCATCTCCGTGCTATCATCCAAATGAAATGAATCACCTTCCAGCATGGTAATTCATGTAGTTGTGTTAGTATGACTCGTCATTGTGGAATATCACTCTAGCTATGGCAACAAATAGCCCTAAAATCAATTATGGTCGCAAAATATCTTTAAGTCCGTCGTACAAATCTGGATCTAAGCACAAAAGACATTAAGCAGATAAAATATAATATGGCTCCATGCATCCAATAGACAAGACAAGAACAAAGTGTTTAAAAGAATGATTTGCATTATATTAAAGAATGGGGCACCTGAGAGGAAAACAAGAAAGGTGTTTTCCGGTTCTCCTCAGTGGGATGGGCTCTTGGAAGTCCTCAGTGTTTCAGATCTAAAATTCCTCTCTCTTATTGGTGTAGAAAAACAAACATGGAACTCAATGGGAGTTCATAAAGCAAAATGGAAAATGGTGACCAAGAGTAGATCCAGAGTGATCTAATGCAATGAAGGTGACTAATGAATGGGGAAAACCCTCCTATTTATAACAAAACATTGGGGCGCCCTAGAACTCGGTGCATGAATAAAATATTATTAATCGAATTCTAGAAGCGCCCTTTAGGAATATTTTACTATATTTGTTGGAGGGAAAAGGATTCTTGACTTGGGTCAATTCCTTTATTTATAAATAATAAATAAATAAATGATTTATTTATAATTTTAGGGAAATGATGGGAATATAATTAAATAAATAATGATTTATTTAATTATTTACAAATGATTTAGTCAAATTTAACTAGGAATATTATTAAATAATTATTTGAATAACTTATTCCTAGGAAATAATTAAATAAATAATGGTTTATTTAATCAATTTCCTTGTTTTGGGTTAAATATGACTAGGAAATATGGAAAAATGTTATTTTATATGGTGAAAGCAATTTTACTTAGGGTAAAATTGGTCTTACATGGTGTACTTGGGTTCATCTAATGATAATGGGTTAGATGACCAAAAAAATGGTGTAATAGATTGCCCCCGAACGTACGAGTGTTAGGAGCAAATCGTATGACCGAAGTACGTTGTAAGAACTCAATCACTAGGCATCAAGAGGGTAGTGAGAGAGGGGAATGTAAGGTAGTCAAATGTGCTAAAAGACTAGAATCGGAGGAGATGAGACTTACAGGTGCAACAAGTCTCTAGGTGATGAAGTAGTACTAGTGTTAAAAGCAGCGGGGGAGGCATACCTATGCCCGCTGATACAATAGTAAAAAGAATAAGGTGCCCGAAAAACCACGGAATGCAATAATGAAGCATGTGTTGGCCTAAACATGAGCCAGATAAAAATGATGAATCTCACATACATGTGATGCTTGGAATAACCTTCAGGACTTATACAAGAAGATTTTAGTATAGGAGATACAAATATACCCAAATGACCCCTACACACGGGGAAGTGCTCACAAAATCTGACTGATATATGCAAATTGAAGAGGTGCTGCAAGTGGTTGAGGCCGATATCATCAAATGAGAGGAGCTGCATCAAGGGCGGAAATGAAGAAGTCATCCGGGCATGTGGGGGGCTACCTGCAGGGCCACCCCCTCACGAGGGTTGAGACATCTCACACACGCCCAGGAATCACCAATAGCTATTGTTGCATCACCAGACCATCAAGCGTATATATCACGATCAGGCTAAGGAGAGCTCAAACCAAAGTACACTGCCCCCTAGACCTGGCTTCTCAAGTAAATGAGCTAACGTCGACAGAAGTAGATCCACCATAGGTGAGGCAATAAGGAAACCCCAACTGAGGCACGAGGGAAAAGAGTAGAGTGATGAACAGAGAGAGACTAATGATGATGATGGAATGAGGGATGATCCAATGGGGATCATAAAGAACATGAGTACAAAATGGTATCTCATGATGGAAATTGACACAAACAGGAATGAGTGTGGAGGAAAGGTGGTGCCCCCAATGACATGTGTAGTAAGTGAGAAAATCCGATTTCGAGGGAAGGTGAAGTAATGCTTCATGGACAATAGGTGTCTTGGTGAAGTAAAAAAATTTAAAACAAATAGATGCGGGCTATCTAGAAGAGAAGAAAACCCGCATTGCGCAGGGGAAATGGTAGGGGTAATATCTCTTAAGATAGAGTGCATTGAGAGGGTTAGGAAGGAGATGGCCTTCAAAGTCCTCTAAAAGATATGCCCCCTTACCAAGGTCTTTACTAATGATGTAAGGACCTAGACATAATGAGTTGAACTTCCCATGACCGAGGGTATCGTGGGCCTGGTCATATACTAGAACGAGGTCACCTTCGTGAAAGGTACGAGGGTGGGCTTTTCGGTCATACTGAGCTTTGGTGTGTTTTTTTCTCTCTTCAAGAGTTTGCAATGCAACACGACGATCTTCAGAGGGATGCTCGAGCATGATAAGTTTTTGTTCTAGAGCTTGGGTATCAGGGAGAAGTTCAACGGCCAAGTGAAGGGAAGGGATTTCACACTCGATTGGTAAGACTGCCTCCTCGCCAAAGACAAGGTGGAAAGGAGTGAAACCAGTGGCAGTTTTAACAGAAGCACAATAAGCCCACAAAGCAGGGAAGAGCATGAGATGCCAATTGGTTTTGTGCTTATTCACCGTTCGTTGAAGCATGGTCTTAAGAATTTTTTTGACCGCTTCAACTTGGCCATTACCTTGGGGGTAATAAGAAGATGAATATTGGTGCTCGAAACCCAATAGGGAGGATAGCTCCTACCAAATCTGATCTTTGAAATGTCAGCCATGGTTTGAGACTAACTGTTTTGGAACTCCAAATTGAGAAATGACATGGTTAAAGAAAAAGAGGGCTGCAGTGGTTGTCGTATTGTTAAACGTTGGCATAGCTTTGGCCCATTTAGTGAAATAGTCAACCGCCACGATGATATATTTGTGGTTACTAGTAGATGGAGGTTGACATTCCATAAAGTCAATGGCCCATTTATAAAAATGACCGGTGGTGACGACGGGATGGAGAGGAGCGGGAGGAGCTCTTGCCTTGGGGGCGAAATGTTGGCAATTGGAACAGTGTTTGACTGCTTCAATGCAATCACTGAAGAGAGAAGGCCAAAAATACCCAGCACGCATGATTTTTTGGGGGGTGGCAAGGCCAGAGAGGTGGCCACCACAAGGGCCGCTATGACAGGCATTGAGGACTTGCTCGGCTTTAGCGTGTGTGAGGCAACGACGAAGGACAGTATCTACTCTGCGACGATAAAGGTCATCGTCGATTAGAAGGTAGCGAGAGGCTTGGTGTTGGATACGTCGTCAAGCATCATGATCAAGATGAAGGGCGAAATTTTGGGTTCGCAAGTAAGTAAGGATGTCACCGTACCAAGGATCGTCAGTGGTGATGGCAAACAAATGTTCATCGGGAAGTGCATCATTAATTGGAGTATCTTGCGTTCTGGTAGGAAAATCAGAAATGAGTTCAGCGAGGACTAAACCTTTCTTACTTTTTGGGGTGACAAATTCAAGGTTGAATTCTTGGAGGATAACGACCCAATGGGCGTACTTCCTATTGAGGATGCGGCGACTCAATAGGAAAGCCATGGGGTTGGAATCAGTCACAACCTTGGTGGAACGCATGAGGATATAATGACGCAGTTTTTGGACCGAGAACACGACAACTAGTGCTAATTTTTCTTCATGCGAGTAGGACACAGGTGGACCAGCAAGGTTCTTACTGACATAATAGATCACATGTTCGATATCGTTATCATCCTCCTGAATAAGGACACCAGCAACCGAATAGGTGGAAGCGAAGATGTATAGCATGAAATCTCGGTCAAAGTCAGGGGGACGAATCAAGGGAGCGGATGTAAGAGCATGCTTGAGGGCGTCAAAAGACTCTTGGGCGGACGTATCCCAGACAAAAGGGGTGTGAGATCAAAGAAGTCGAAGAAAACCATATGTGGTAGTGGCGTAGTCAAGAACGAATCGCCGAAGAAAATTGGCTTTGCCTTGGAGACTTTGTAGTTGGCGTAAGGTATGAGGCATAGGGAGTTCAAGAATGGCTTGAACTTTCAAAGGGTCGAGATTTATCCCGTCGTTTGACACGATGAAGCCGAGGAGATGACCGACGGGAACACAGAAGACACATTTCAATGGGTTAATGCAAATGTTATACTTGCGGCATCAGAGAAAAATGGTACATAGGTCATGAAGGTGTTGTGCCCGATGTTTAGAACAAGCAGTAAGGTCGTCTAAATAGGCAAGGATAATATGGGCTAAGTCATGGAAACAATAAGACATGGCTCGTTGAAAGGTAGCGCCAGCGTTTTTAAGGCCAAATGGCATGACTCGGTATGCGAAAGTGCCCCACGGACTAATGAATGTGGTTTTAAGTTGATCAGCGCGACGGATAACAATTTGGTTGTATCCAGAGAAGCCTTCCATAAAGGAGAGAATCTCGTGCCCCGCACACTCATCTATGATTTGGTCAATAAATGGTGTGGGGAAGTTGTCTTTGGGACAAGCTTTGTTCATATAGCGAAAGTCGGTGCAAAAACGAATGGTGCCTTGTTTGTTGAGGATGGGAACTAGGTTAGACACCCAAGTGGTATATTCGATGGGGTGAATGAAACTAGCTTGCCGAAGCTTATCAATTTCAGCTTTGATGGCTTCGCATCTAGAAGGATGAATGGGTCTCAACTTTTGATGGACCGGAATGGCATCAGGCCATGTGTTGATGTGATGTTCGACAATGGCAGGATCGAGTCCGGGCATATGCTGAGTAGGACCAAGCGAAAATATCACGGAATTCTTTGAAGAGTTTGGTGTAGGCTTCAATTTCTTCTGGAGTGCATTGGGCGCCCATGGTGATATGTTCTTCAATACCTGGTTTGACAGAAATGTCTATTTTAATGGTAGGAGAGATATTAGCCATATTGCCTTCTTCGAAAGCGTCAGGTGTAGGGATGGGGTTTTTGAACCAATAAACTTTGTCGAGAATGAATTCTTTAGATTCGAGGGCATATTGGTCATGGGACTGGTGCAGTAGGAAGTATGCACGATGGTGCATGTCGTCCCGTGGAAAATCAGGTGCGGTCATAGCTTCCATGATGTCTTCATCGGTCTGAAAGATGGGAAGGTTGGGAGGAAGAGGAGTATCAAAGGAGGTAGAGATGTGATACACCTGATGTGGAGGGGGAAGGTTCACGTGCGTGTCGGCATGAGGGGTGACAACGGAGTGAACAGATGAGTGAGTGAGCGAACCGACGGCGGGAGGCAATAAGGGGTCGGGTGCCGGGAGACACGGGGATGAGGAAAGGTAGAGAATAGTGGCTTAAGTTTCGGTCATTTCAGTATCAGGAGGAGGAATGGTAATTGGGGGAGACATGGGGTCTGGTGGTAGGGAAGAAGGATGGTGGGCAAGCGCGGCTTCAAATGGGCGGTATGCGGCTAAAGAAGCACGATACTCGTCAAGGCGGGGGCAAAGATGGGTGTAATGTCCATGGAAATCGCACAAAGAACAAGGGTGATTGGTGCGCAAGTGTTTAAGTTTAGGAAGAGAATCAGGTATGGTGACAGAGACTTCAAGGAGAGTAGATTAGGGAAACGTCTCATTGACCATGGTTTTGAGATGTGGTAATTCGGGACAAGTATGGGTAGCATGTCCGACAATATCGCACAAATCACATTGGATGGGATGCTTTGGAGGTCGAGGATGGGCAGAAGTTGTCGGGGTGGCTTCGTCCTTGGATGCCCCCCTGCGAGCTTGGCTATTGGCACCTGGCATGGTTGCCATAGGGAGTGGTTTCTGATGAGGGGACTGAGGTACAGGTGCAGAGGGAGAAGCCATGGGTATCGATTGAACCGGGGTCAAATAAAGATAAGGTTTAGGTTGGCCAGGCAGAGTAGGGGCTGCGGGGTCTAGGTACCAGACGGGTATGCCCAAGGTCAATTTGGGGAGGGATAGGGTAGCCAAGATAGGGATGTAATGCGCGCCAGAAGGGGGAGCAAGGAAAGGAATCTGACCAGCAGGGAAATGGCCAAGAGGAGTGTTCGGGGAAGGAGATTTCGAAGGAAGAAGGTGGGCTAGCAGGGGCAAAGGGCTAGGAGCTGGTGGATTTGGGTGAGGGTGTGTTTGCTTACTAGCCAGGATGGGATGTGCAAGGTCATCCCATGAATATTGCATCATGTAAACATTCACCATGCTAGGAACGGGTATGGGAGGAAGGTCTAAAAAGGTTCCAAGCAAGGAGGAGTCTTTATAGACGCCAAGGGAAACACTGGTCAAAGAATCAACAGTTGGTTTATTGGTGACAGTAGAGATGGTGGACTCAGGGGAGGTCTGAGATTTTGGTTCATGGTATGTCAACTGGTCAATGGTGAAAATCTTGCCATTATGAGGGAAGAACATTTTGCGGTAGACTGCGGATGGGACGGCAGACATGGCATAGGTGTAACTATGCCCCAAAAGAATGTTGTAGTCAAGAGGGGCATCGATAACTTCAACGTCAACATAAATTTTTTTTCCTGCGAGGGCGATAGGAAAATTACGAAAGAGGCCAGTGGGCTGGGAGGCATGGCCATCCCACACACGAAGGGTGATTGTGGAAGGGGCCAGCTCAGGGGATCCAAGTTGTTTCCAAACCGAAGCGGGCATCACACAGGTGGGTGCCCCCCTCATCAATAATACACCGAGCGACAATGGAATTTTTGCTTTTGACTGGGATTTGGAAAGCAACAGAAGGAGGAAGAGGGGGAGGGTCTGACTGACGGGCGTCGAAAACAATCAATTGGTCATCAGCAGGATCTACAGCGCCCACGGCAGATAGTAGAGCCCTCTTGTGAGAAGGACATGATTGGAGGAGTTCCAGTGTTGAAATGGCAGCAGTAGATTGGTATAGATCATCTACTATGCTGTAGGAATGGGCAGCCTAACTAGAGGCAGAATTTCAGTGTAATGGTCCCTTAGGAGTCTTGGGATGAACCTCGGATTTTGGCAGAGGGAGTTGTAAGGGACCATTGGGTGTCGATAGAGGCTCTGTAGGACCTGATGAGGGAGACTTAGAGACAGACAGAATGGGAGGTGTGGAAGACTGATGGGACTGAGTTTGAAGGTTGAGGTCGACGGTGAGAGGTGGGTCAAAGGCCATCATGAGAATTTGGTAATCAGAGGAACCAGAAGGGGAAGGTTTAGTGGTTACCGGGGCATGAGGGGATTGAGTGGCCACAAATCCTTGTTGAGGGAAAGGATCGGTAAACACAGCGGGTGGAGAAGTAGTCGGGGTGGGAGGGACAGTAGGGGAGGAATGTTGTCCCCGCATGGTGGCCTGAGAATCCCACATCTGCCGCATTTGTGGTAATAAGGGACAATCGTGAGTGTAATGACCATAAAAACCGCAACACGAACATGGCTTATTGGTGCAAAGTGGCCTGTTTGGCTTGGGCTGAGAACCCTGTGGCTGGTTAGCAGTGTGAGGATCAATACTTGAAGGATTGGGTCCACGATTACCAGGGGCATATTGATTTCCTTTCCTCTTTCTTTGAGAAGGAAGAAAATTAGGTGCCCCCTGCTGTACAAAGACTTGCCCTGGAGGGGGTAGTAAGTGCGGTTGTAGAGGTGGAAAAGGCAAAGGAGTGGGCGGTCCAAATGTTGGAGGAGCTGGGACACCAGGTTGTGGATATGGATTAGGGGCAGGATGGGAAACATTGAGGTAAGTAGGAGGGTGGGAAAAAGGAGGAGGCATGCCGTATCCTGGATACATGCTACCTGGAGGGGAAAAAGTGTCGGAGGGGCTGGCCCCCCCTGGAGGGAAGCCCGGAAGAGGCTGGGCATAGATATGGGATAGAGCTCCAATGATACCGTCAGCAGAATGAGATTCTCCCGAGGCATTAGGGCCACCGGGCTTGGGAAGGTCAGGAAGGACGGTATAAACATAACCATATTGGGCGTAGATAAGGTCATATTTCAAGGCTATTTGGAGGGAGGCTTCTTCGGTTTTGGGAAAATGGGATGCAACATATTTGCCAATGGGAGGTAAGACAGAGTGAAGGAACCAATCCATGTAAACCCGATATTCAAATAGGGGAGCACGACACAAGCTCCATCTTCGTCGCCATTCCTGGACATGAGCAGAAAGGTGGGTCGAAGAGGATTGATGGAAAGAAGTTAAGAGTTCAGTACCAGTGTCGTATTGGAGGGGGAGCTGGAAATAAGATATAAAGGCTTGGGAAATGGTCGCAAAGGTGGTATGGGAAGAGATGGCTTGGTCAACATACCATTTGGAAGCTTCGCCGGTAAGCGTGCGTTGAAATAATCGAAGACGGATGGAGTCATCGGTGATGGAATTGGAGGAACACCACATGTGAAAAGATCAAATATGGTTAGAGGGATCTTCACTAGCAAGGCCTTCGAACTTGGGAATGTCGGAGGGGAGCTTGGTTGGCATAGTAGGCCAATTGACATCATGGCGAATAGGATCATTGATCAGATGATTGAAATCGAGGAGACTGAGGCAGCCCTATAAGGGAGTAATGGGGCAGTTGAGGTAGGTCCCGTAGGGGTTCCACTGGAAACGGACCCAGCATTAGAACTGGGGTTAGGGCTAGGTCCAGAACTAGACATGGTGAAGGTAACACGGGGGGAACCAAAAGGAGAGGGAGAACCCGAACAATCAGAGGAAGAGTCGGAGTGTGGACTTAGGGGAGGACTTACTCGATGATGACGGGAAGGAGGAAGTCGACCGACCTGAAACTGAGGGTGAAGGCGAAGAGGTCTCCGGGAGAAGCGCCTTGGGGGCGCAATGATGACGGGAAGAAGAAAAGTCGACAAAGGCAGGGAGGGACAAAATTAAGTGAGGTTAAGGGTGGAGAGGTGCAGTGACAATTGATTTTAAAGTCTTTGCCAGGTGGTGTTAACTAGGCTCTTCTTCACTTAGGGTTAGTGTGTGGCGTGCGTTAATTTAATTGTTTAAACCCAGACGGTTTGAGAGTAAAAGAAAAAGTGTGTTGTGTAACTGAAAATAAATTTGCAGTAAATAAAATGAAAAGAACAGAAAATTAACAACTACTAATGCATCAATTTAACCCAAGAAGGCGGGTCTCTCAAAACTAGTCTATAAGAGGGAAAAAACTAAGCCGAGCACACAAAAAGGAGGCCAATAGATCTAATGTCAGGAGGGACTGGGATCTAAAAGAGAAATCTATTGAAAAGTGGTGCAGAGAAAAACAAATAGGCAGAGGAAAGGTTGCTGCTAAAAAGGAGGAGATCAACTAAAAATAGAAAAGGCAGTGGTCGTGGAAAGGAGCCCAAACAAAATGATATGAGGTGATTTGAGAGGGAGAAGAGCTTATATAAAGGGATCTGAAAAGGGGGTATCAGATCTGAGAAAAATAAGGCTGAAACTCTGAAAATTCATACTTCTGAAACAACAAAGACTCTCCCACGAAAAGTGGAGGGTACTAGAGCCCTAAGGGGAAAGATTCCCTCTTAGTTGAGTAAATCATATTAGAAACAGGTCTAAATGGGCAGAGACAGAGGCTGGAAAACCCTGACAGAAGCTTCAAACAAACCCAGAAAAAGTGCTGAAAAATTTGCAGAAAAAGTGCAGGTCGAAGGTTTTGACCTGTTTTCAGTCCAGGTCATAGGTTTGGGGCAGAAAAGTGCGTCCTCAAGCTCAGGTTGCACTTTTTGGGCCGATAAGTGTGACCTGAAGATCTGGCTCTTTCGGCGGTAGATTTCAGAAAAATTTGTCGTCTCAGCTGCGGGTGATGTCTGTCACCTGCGCAATAAGGCCAGAAACACATGGAAGTTAAAAATTTGACTGTTTGAGGGTTTTAGAGGTGGAAAGCACCATAAAAATAGGAAAAACAGGAAATGGAAGAGAAACCCTAGGGTCTGAAACAAATGGATATGCAGGAATAGATAAAACGACAGTGGTTGTAAAATAAAACCCGTGTGGAGTTGCCAATTGTTAGTATGAATCTTTTTTCATAAAAGATCACTTTAGCTACGCATAAAAAATAGCCCTAACATCAATTATGGCTGCAAAATATCTTTAAGTCTGCTGCACAAATTCAGATCTAAGCACAAAAGACATTAAGCAGATAAAATATAATATGGCTCCATGCATCCAATAGACAAGACAAGAACAATGTAATTAAAATAATTTTATATTATATTAAAGAATGGGGCACCTGAGAGGAAAAAAAGAAAGGTGTTTTCCGGTTCTCCTCAGTGGGATGGGTTCTTGAAAGTCCTCAGTGTTTCAGATCTAACATTCCTCTCTCTTATTGGTGTAGAAAAACAAACATAGAACTCAATGGGAGTTCATAAAGCAAAATGGAAAATGGTGACCAAGAGTAGATCCAGAGTGATCTAATGCAATGAAGGTGACTAATGAATGGGGAAAACCTTCCTATTTATAACAAAATATTAGGGTTATCTAGAACTTGGTGCATGAATAAAATATTATTAATCAAATTCTAGAACCACCCTTTAGGAATATTTTATTATATTTATTGGAGGGAAAAGGTCTTTTGACTTGGGTCAATTCTTTTATTTATAAACAATAAATAAATAAATGATTTATTTATTATTTTAGGGAGATGGTGGGAATATAATTAAATAAATAATGATTTATTTAATTATTTACAAATTATTTAGTCAAATTTAACTAGGAATATTATTAAATAATGATTTGAATAACTTATTCCTAGGAAATAATTAAATAAATAATGATTTATTTAATCAATTTCCTTGTGTTGGGTTAAATATGACTAGGAAATATGGACAAATGTTATTTTATATGGTGAAAGCAATTTTACTTAGGGTAAAATTGGTCTTACATGGTGTACTTGGGTTCATCTAATGATAATGAGTTAGATGACCAAAAAATGTTGTAACAAAAGGTTCCTCCAAAATGTTCATGAGAGGCATATCGCAAGCTCTCCAAACAATCATATGGCCCACCTCATAAAGAAACAAGTGATCTACTATAGTTTCCATAACATCTCCCATGCCCCCCTTGAAGCATGAAGCATAAAAGGTGTGGGAAATTTCACTCCCCATGGGCACATCCAACCAATGTGCCTTCCCTCCAATCATGTTCCCAACAAAGATAAACACATCATCATCATATGGAATCATAATCAAAGTCATGCTATCTTCCATATGTAGTGAAGGAGAAGGACAATGGTCGCTCATGTGCAACCAACGTAGTTTTGATCCTAACTGCCATAGAATATGATATAACAAGTGTTCCTCCCGCTCCTTGTTTGTTGCCCCATTCTTCTTGCATGCTTGGAGAAGGTGTATGATGGTTGGTGTTAATGAAGCACACCATGAAGAATACATCATCTCCCAAAAATGTTCTAGGGAATGGTCAACATCATCATTGCTCATGGTCCCAAGTAGCCCATGAAACCAATAAGAAAGAGTTCCCCCTCTTGGAGCAATGCCATATACATGAGTGTTAAGAAAATGCAAGTATATAGTATATATATCATGATGCTCAGAAATACAACCCTTACCATACACTTGGTTCAAACTAGTGAGGTAGCTCATGGATGAGCTCCCTCTCACACCCAATGAGTAAGGAGGTGGTGATGATAATTCTGCCCAAGAGCTATGTTTCTCCTCACCCTCCAAATAATCTATGCACTTCCTCATATGATAGTGCATCTCCTCTTTGAATTCTTCCCATATGAATCCCTTCAAAATAGTATGGTATGCTCTAATGAAACCAGTGGGATTGGAAAGAAAGATCTCATAGGCTACATGTAATAGTTTATCCTTGAGCTTTGAGCCTCTAGTCAAGTAGATCTAATCATGGAAATAAATAACTCCATCAACCACTCTATACCTCCCATCTATCACTTTCCCATTAATAACCTTACATGTGAAGAGGTTCTTGGAATGTTCCACCAATAGTTGGGACTCCTAATATGGATCTAGGCTTCCTAACAATGACAACGACGTAGAAATCTAAAATGAAGCTCTTGTCACATCATAAATCTCCTCTTTGACATGCTTAATGCCATAGCCACATGCTGGAGGATTGTTACCCCACTTTTTCTACCTCTCTTGCAACTGATCTTGCCCAAGACAAGTACATGGAAGT
>JAXQQM020069419.1:0-11649 GCA_034641835.2 Pinus albicaulis | reverse complement strand
GTCATCTGAGCAGCGCAACACGGAGTTTGGACCTAGTTGTCCAATTTTTAACACTTCTGCCGGAGGAAGTGTCCCGAATTCTTTGAAGAGGAAGAATATCAACCTTGCATAGATGGTTTAAGGTTGTCCACCAACCAAAGGCATCCACGTCTCTGGCTACAACTCTGAATCTGGAATGACAAGTTGTGGCCCAGGCTCGCTTGAATTGCTGTGTCTTTTCCCCCCTGCTAGGTACAAGGTGAGATGATGGCGAAAACTCAACTGCAAGATTGTTCAATATTCTAGAACAAGTTGTGACATATGACTTAAACATCTTCTTGGCTATTGATGCCCATTGCCAAGAAGCGATCCATCCAATATTAATCTTTGTTCTTGCAGGAGGCTTGTTTCTGAAGCATCTGTGTGAAGAATGGGTGTTCTGACCACAGTACTTGCATGGGTGAAGATCGAAATAGTGATCTTTCATATGGCCAACTCGATTACAGTGTTTGGCATTTCACAATTTGTTATCGCTACTTTGGAAGAGAAGCAGGATATGGAACAGCTGTGGGTGATCTATCATGAAGAAATTCGGCACTCTGAAATTTGATGGGCTTGGAGTAGTTCGGAATATGAAAGGACAACTCCTTTTCATATCCAAGACCAGTTCTGTGCTTGTTATGGACAAGCTCTTCCCAAGATCTGATGATGGGCTTGAGAAGTGCAGGCTGAATTTTTTCTTCTTTCTGCAAATCTGCTCTTAAAATGGGTATTGCATCTGCAATTTCTTGTTGCTGATGGGAGTCTGTCTCAATGTTCTGAACAAGAACAAGTTCAGAATGATGACTCCACTGCTTTAAAACTTATGGCGAGCTTGTAGAAGTAAACGAGCACGCTAATTATTTCAAAATTAAATGGTGTACTTGTAGAAACAATGTGTCCACACTTATTTCTGACCCATTAGTGCGCAATACAACAAATAAATTAAGCTTTCAATAAGATCCACAGATCAAAAATATAATGCAAATGTGCAGATATATGAATACCAGCCTTGGTGCAAGTTAGTGATCAAAACCTCTGTTTGCACATCAAGGGTTTAAAATTCAGTTTCTTCGCTCTCGCCCAAATTCTTAACTCGTCAATCTGGGAGAAATCAATGATTGCAAAGAAGAGGATATTTTCCAATATATGTCATCATTGGATGAGAGGATATAGCATGTCGAAATCATTGTCACCTAGCTATACATAAGTCAAGTCGCTGGTTCAACCCACATAAAACACCATTTAGTACAATGTCAATTTTGTCTCAAGTGACGATTCAACTCATCAAAACCCTCAAATAGTCCTTCGAAACCACGATGGGAGGAAATCAATGAGGCTTTTCCCACAATTCATAGGCATTGCGTGAATTACAGAGGTTGTAGTCCACCCAACAAAGATCTTCCATAAATGACACTCTTATTGAGGTTAAATTCGACCAATCCTCAAAAAAGGAGTATCCTGCAATATATATATATATATATATATATATATATATATATATATATATATATATATCAAAACTTAGCCAACATGTATGCCCAATATTTAAAAAGGTGTCGACATACCATTTGATCCTGCGTGGAGGCACCAACCCATTCTTTGAAAATTGGTTAACACACAAGTTGGTTCCTTTGCACCATTCCACCTCTCAACACAAGACTGCTCTAAGGCTGCACCATGCACCACAAACACGTTGCGCAGGATTTAACACTGTTAGCTACTGCTCTTGAGCTTGAACACACCTAACCACTGCATGATCTCAACCAGTCATACCACAGTTACCATGTCATGCATTAACACAGAGATTCAATGCAATCACGTAGTCATTTCAATTCTTTGCTTCAACGTTTCTTACCATGAAATTTCACTGCTTCATTTTACAAGTCGGTCATTATAAATTCGCAATCCAGGAGATATGAGGTGGGGTTGTTGTGGGAATATGCAATGAAAGCGGTCGAGGCAGAGGAAAGCCCAATCACAAATTTACGGAGTAGCGACAGGTATTTCTTGAGAGTGGTTTTTATTTTTTATTTTTATTTCGTCATAACTTGAAAATGAGAACAACATTTAGTTCAATTTACGGTGGTAATTCTACAGTTGGGAAGCTTGTAATTATGTAATTAAAACGTGCAGCTAGACTGCTTGTCCATAACCATTAACACGAATTTTTATAAAAAATTCCACACAGATACCATGTCAATCCATCGACCATCGAACTTCTTCAATGCTAATAGATTTCGGTCGTGAAAAAAGGACTTACCAAATGCCTTTGATGCAGAATGAACACTGTAGTCTCACAGTCCAATGCAACACCTCCAATTTTCAACCAAGCTCACCAATTTCAACGATATCACTGACTGTTTGCAGGTCTAGGGGGGGGGGAATGTACATTTTGCATTGTCTCTGTCCGCTTTCATCATCGAGCTCGCACAATGTTGGCTCATTATGGAGGATTTGTAAGGTCTGCGAAGTCTGCATTTTATTCTACCTCGAACCCATTTAGAGCATCTTCGCTGATCACCAGACTTCTTGTATCTTCTTGTAGAGCTGCCTTCGAATATAACAATGCAAGTCCTTGAATGAACCGGATGAAAGGATGAACCAGAGCCGAGGTTTGAGAGCACTGTGCAGTGGAGCGTTATATGTTAGAAAATATGAAACGTTATATGTTAGGCATATACTGGGGGGGTGGAATATGTCACACCAGGAATATAAACAGTCGATGGAATGGAGTGAGGCCGCGCAGTGGGAGGAGCGTATGGAGTGATTTGCGTGGAGCGCAGAGCTATGGCAGAGCTGAGGTATTAACTGGGAACCAATAATAGTATGGCAGTGTTGCAACATGCTCTGATTGTGTTGACAACACACAGGCACACCTCAAAATTGCTCAATAGAAAACTAGGTGCACGGTCGCAAATATTAAGGTTACACTAGTGTGCAGAATCTCAGAGAAAAGTATTATAGCAGCATGGCAGGTGCAATGGGACTAGTGAATATTTAGAATGGCAGAGCGCCGAGGTGTAGAGCCTAGGAAGTCAGGATTGACCATTGAATTGGCCACAAAATCAGTGGCTCAGATTTGAGTAGGCCTAGAATTTTCCGGCTCTGATACCATGTTAAACACATGCATGGTGAATGGAGAACACACACATAGAAAGGTAGGTTAAGCATGAGTTGCTATTATCATTGATATGATGTATATTTATAATACAATGAGGTGACCCTTGGATTCCACATTCCAAGGTCACTTGGACTCCTTTTGTCCATTCGGCTTCCACACCTACCCATATAGGATTAGGTGTCCAATAGGGACCATGCACTAAAATGTTTTTTTACATTAGATATTACAATTAATTCAATCCTCAAAAGGGGAATACACCTTTACACATAGACCCTCATGATTTTACCCAATTCTGCGACTCAATATGATCTAATATAGACCAAGTGAATCGTAATAAAATAATTTAGCCAAATGTGCTTAAATTATTCCCAAACCACTTTTACAAAGACTCGATATAACACTAGGACTTACCAAAGACCTTGTCAATGGATTCCACCCTAGCTTTGGAGTTTAAGTTGGAAGAAAAACTCTGCCAATTATTCATGTTTAGAAACACACATAATTTAGGGAGGTTAAAAAAATTCCTAGGATGAAATTCGTCACCAAAATTACAGGCTTACCTAGGTGTTGTTTCATTATTAAACAATCATCCTAGCATCATTTACAATATAACTTTTCAGAAATTGGGTTTATAATGATAACATATCGCTGGCATAGACTTTGAACTTTGAAAAAACTTCTTCGCATCTTTGCATTCTACTTCCTTGGACTGTTGACAAAATGTGGTCAATATCTGGCTCTACTCGGGGACACGTTGCTTCGTTGAAGGAATGTAAGAATCCAGAAACCTATATCCAAAAAAACGGAAGTCCATCAAATAAATATCCATTCAAAATCCAAATCATCATGTATATATAAAACATCTGATGGAATAGAAAAATATACTCTAACAAATCAAAATGTAAAGACATAAAACTTAATTGCATGAAAGAAAACTAACTAATGATATAAATGAAAATCTAACTAAGAGTGTAGGGTTAGAAATACAATACAAAGGATGCCCTATGGCATTAGATGTCATCCTTGTGGCACCATTTGGAACACTTGTTTGCATACAGGTAAGTCAATAGGTTGTTTGTTAGATGCCCCTTGTTGAATCTTGACCCTCTTTTGTTGATGTAGACTTTCATCACTCTGCTGTACATCTCTGTCAAATTCATGTCATCTTCTTTTCTTGTTCGGAGGATGAGATGAAGAAAAATGATATATAGTCTAAAAAATTTAGTGACCAATACATTATATTCTGAAGGATGACCCTGTGGTTCAATATCATCATTGCTCGACCTCTCTAGATTTTGAACATGGTATCTCCTTTCCACTACTATGTATAATTTGATCATACCACCTGCTGCTGCGGGAATAGTGGCACATGATAAATCCATCTGAATATATCCACCTAAGTCAACTACAAACTTTCTTGATAGAAGCATCCCCCATACATCTGGCACATCAATAATTGCTATGTCCATGGTGATGATCTTCTATGGATAGTTAGCCAAGGCAACCTGTAAGTCATTAACAACACTAAGGACCTCATATTCCTAGAGTCCATAGAGCAAATGTTGTGATAAGGCCTTGAAATTCTTAGATTCAACTGATCCATAACTATCTTAGTCATGACATTGGTTGAAGCCCTGGAATTCAGCATACAATTACGTAGAAGCTGATTGTTAACTTCTAAAGTAAGGAAGAAACGCTGATTATCTTCATCGTTCATGTAACAATTTAGATCCTTTGACTTAATCTCTTCATCCTTTGGATGCGTATCTACCTTATCCAGTTGAGCCATGCCCAAAGCTTTGAATAATGATGCTATCTGAGAAGGAATCTTTAGAAATTCTAGTACTAGGACAGACATCTTAACACTGTTTATCCATGCGGGCCAATGAATTTTCAATCTTGGTTGATAGCTTTTAGATGCAACTTGTCTATTTTGATTTTGATCTTTGCCTTACTTTTGATAAGTATAACCTTTGCTTCTAGCAATTTCCAGAATATGTTCTTGAGACGGAGTTTCACCATACATCTGTGTGATAGGATCTTTCTCATCACTGAAGTTATAGATTGCGAAAGATGAAGAGATCATGTATGTGCAACGACCTTCCTTGGAAGAACCCTGATTTACATTATTTATTTGCTCACTAGTACCTTCATCTAGGAGCCTTCTAGCAATGGCACACACACTTTCTTCATGAAAACTTTCACAAGGTCTGCAAAATGGAATAGGCTGATCAACAACCTTTGCAGACTCAAGAGGAGTAGGAGGTCTTTGATCATTCAGAGGATTACTTCTTGGTCACGGATTATTGTTACCTCTGTTATTATTATTATTGTTTCTAGCCTGAACATTTTGAGTTTGATTTTGTTCCATTTGAATCAAACTAGAATGCATGGTGCTTTTCTCTCTAGCATGCTCAATTCTCATTTCCTTAATCATTTGAGTTAACTCCCTAATTGGGTCATGCTCTACCTCCTTTATTTCTTTTCCCTTATTTCTGAGCGAACCTCTTTCAAAACCAAGAATTTATGATTTTCCAAACGTTTTCTTATCTTTTTCTAACTCTTCGGCAATAGTTTGAGCAACGACAAAATCAATGGGCTTTGCATGTCTAATTTCATAAGATGTGTCAACACAAAATGCTTCAAGATATTGCTCTAATAAATACTTGTCCAAATGTCTATAATCCCGAGTCATTTCTTTGATGATATTGTTGAATCTATGATTAAATTCTTCAACCGTTTCATTCTCTTTCTTCTTTATGCTATTGATGGCTTTAAATAGATATCTCCCTTCTTTTATGTTCCTGTATTTTCCCTTGAATGCATTGAGGAGCGCTTGCAAAGAATCAAAAGAGTTATCAGTCTTGTCTAAGTACCATTATTGTGCATCATCCTCTAATGAAAGAACAAAGAGCTTCATCTTAACATCTTCATTATTGTAAGCAATGACAGGAGCATGTTTTAGCAGAAAAGTTGTGAACTTGCTGATATGAGCAACAACAGTGATTGCATTGTTCCCTTGAAATGTAGTAATCTTATCCAAACCAACATTTGAAGATTATGAGGCTACCCTTGGATATTGGAAAAGTTGAAAGGCCTGTATAAATCCATGAAGTCTTGACTGACGGGATTAGGGCAGAGCACGTGGATATCAGTGAGGGTGTCTTGTTCAAGAAAGATTAAGTGCTTACTAGAATGTAATTTGTTTAAGCAAGCCCTTAGAGCCTTTTCAGGATTGGGAGCAAGGTTAACCAAGCTACCATGGTTTCTTCTAGTATAAGCTCTTGTGAATGGATGAATAAGTGGAGTAGCCACCCAAACATGAAACTGACTAAAATGTCCAGGTGCTAGGTGCAGATAGAAAGGGTGAACAAGGTGATGAGAAGATTACTGAGATGTCAAAGCGCCAGAAAATGTGGCGTTTGATGGATTAAGAGGAAGAAAATGATTAGAAGATTAGGAAGAATGTCGTTAAAGCGCCGAGAACAAAATAAACTTATTACCAACAACAATGCCAAAAAATGTGCCGCATGACAGGCTAATGAAAGGATGAAGAATGAGAATAATGATATGATGAAAAGGGATGTCGAAATGCCGGGAACAAGAAACTTCTCCCTGACAACAATATTGGAAAATGTTATCACTCAAATTGTACAGGCATGGTGCGACAACGACGCAGGGCGGGGGCTATCACTCTGATCCCTGCCCTCTTCATTCTAGCTATCTCCCAACAACAGGCTATAGAGGGTAGTCCCTATGGAATATGAAAATGCAAGACTTGTTGGCAATCAACAAGTTCGGGAGACACAACTAGATGTCCTAGCCACTCGGTTGATTTAGCAAGTTTTAGAGATTAGATTAGATTATTATGTGAGACTAGTGCCTTATGGAGTCAAATACTTGCTTTATATCGATTATATACTAAATGACCGGATGAACAATTGCTTCTTGGAGATGCTTTGCTATCCTATATGATATGCAAGTCCTGCAATCTAGGTGAGATAACTTGGTGTATTTTAGTTAGATGCCAAGGGGAAGCAAGCTACGGCTTGGTTAAAGATGCCTTCCATTAGGTTCTAACCACCCAATGCCTTCAACGTTGGAGAGATCGTGGCTCTGACGACTGCAAGGTCACTGTTTTAACCATTAAAGAGTTTCTAGACTCCTCAAGCTAAATGAGAAAAGTGGTCCTATTCTCTTTTGATTAAGCTTATGCTTGGAAGTAAATTAATTAATGCAAGATACTAACCTTAGTATGCAAGTGCAAAAGATGGATGAGTGCCCTTAATATTCTTAAGTACTTAGATGAACTTCACTTATGACAATAGAGTACTTAAACAATATGTAGAAATTTGATAACCCAACCCTGGTTTTCAGTTTCTCCTTATTTCTCCCATGAAGTTAAATGACCATTCCCATAGCCATACATTCAACAAGCTGGAAAAATAAATATTTTCTGAAAAGACAAATTCTGGAAATTTCACAGTGCTGAAATGCAGAAATAAAACTCAGAAAAATAAATCAGCCACCCACAAAATTTTGACACTGATTTTTGGTCAACTTGACCTGGAAAAACCCCCTACAACTCTTGGGGAAAACCAGTTCGAAAGCTTTCTTTTATTTCTGATAAATATCTTTTACAGTGAGACATAAATACACAGTAAATTTTTTTTACAGCAACCTCTTAAATGTGCTTATCTCGAAAACCGTGCAAAACTCCACCTCAATTTTCGTGCCCACACAAACATAAATTATAGAAAACTGTGCAGCATTAAATGCTGTATGGACAACATAGAAAAACGTGTTGTAAGACCTCCTCGAAAACAATGCTGTACATAATTGCTATACGACTGCCTTGAACCTGCTGTATGACCTCGATTTTTGTGCTGATTTTCTGCTGTACGGAACTCAGAAAAAGTCCCTCAAACTGTTGTATGGCCTCCTTGGGAATCGTGCCAATATAGCAGCAATAAATGCTGTTCTTCTCTCGATTTTTGTGCCCTCTTGCCTTGAAAACCGTGCTCTGTCTTTGTTGTACAGATTTGCTGAATCTCCTTGCTGCTGTCCTCTTCCTCTCATTGCTCAGAAATATCCTTTGCTTTCTCTTCTCCTCTCTCAATTTGCTCATGAAAGAATGAATGACCTTTTCCCTCCTTTAACCTAACCCTAAGTGACTTTTGGGGAATCCCTAAATCTAATGGCTGAGATAGCTTTAGATCTAGGATTGAGATTAAATGCTCATTTAAATCTCACTTTCTATTTTTTAATTCACCCCACTTTAATAAAGACTCACTTAGTGATTTGTTTCCAAAGTCACTTTTCACTTTCTAATTTCACATTGACTTTATTAAAGTCACTTTAAAATTAGACTTAGTAACTTTATCACTTAAAGTCACTTTTAAATTAGATTTGACTTTATAACTTTATAAAGTCACTTTAGAAGAAAAATTAAATTCTTTTGGACACTTTTCCCCAGGCCAAAGATCAAAGCCTTAGGGAACCACCTGTCCTCCGGTAACCAAATTTCAACACTCCCTCTTACCGAGGAAGGTGTTCCTCACCACACCCATCTTGTCTCTGAAGTAGACATGCTTGCCCTGTGGTAAGGCTTTGGTAAGAATATATGCAACCTGCTCATCAGTGGGAATATACTCAAGCTTCACAGCTCCTTTCTGAACATAGTCTCTGATGAAGTGATATTTGATCCCGATATGCTTTGACCTGTCATGAAATACTGGATTCTCCGTGAGTTTAATGCAACTTTGATTATCACAGTAAATCACTGAAGGTCTCAACGGCTGACCAAATAAGCCAAACGACATCTTGTGAAGCCATATGCACGACAAGTAAATTAGGCGAGCGCCATGTACTTGTAGAAATTTCTTGTTTTTCCCACCCCGGTTTTCAATTTCACCTTATTTCTCCGATTTGTTAAATGCCCTTTCCCATAACCTTACATTCAACAAGCTGGAAAATAAATATTGCTGAAAACACAAATTTTGGAAATTTTTCAGAATGCTGGAAAATGCAGAAATAAAAATCAGCAGATACAAACAGCCATTCAACACATGATAACACAGTGATTTTTGGTCAAGGTGACCCTGGAAAAACCCCCTACAACTCTTGGGGAAAACCAGTTCGAAAGCTCCTTATTTATGGAAAAAATGCTTTTTACAGTGAGAGAAATATTCAGAAAAATCAGCAAGTAAACTTTACAACTTATCTCGTTTTCCATGCTTAACCATCGCCTGGAAAAATGTGCAAAAATAAAAACAGAACAGCATTAAATGCTGTATGGCCTCCTCGATTTTCGTGCCCAGAAAATCTGCAATAACTGCAGCTGTAAGGCCTCCTCGATTTCTGTGCAAAACAACAATAAATGTTGCTGTATGGATCTCGATTTTTGTGCCAAAAGAACAGCAGAAGCTTTTTGTACGGAATCTGTCTCGATTTTCGTGCAAGAGGACAGCCACTTGTTGTACGGCTTGCCTAGAAATTCGTGCCAAATAAAATAGCCCTCTGCTACCTCGAAAACTAAGCCAAACTGCTGTACGGCCTCTTGGAAATCGTGCCAAAAAGGCTGTACGGTCTTAGAAAATCGTGCCAAAAGCGCCTGTTAATGTGCCAAGAAACTCTGCTTTGTACGGACTTCTTTGAGCGGGTGCTTAGAATGTGTGCCAAAATTCTTGCCTCCTTCTCCCTCACTTGCCGAGAAATCTCCTTGCTCAAACAAAACCCTTCTCCAGTCTGCTCATGAAGGAATGAATGATCCTTTCCTCCTTTCCACTTTAACTAACCTAGTGACTTTTGGGGACTCTAAATCCAGTATTTGAGATAAGATTGAGATCTGGGAGTGAGGATTAAATGCTCATTTAAATCTCTTCTGTTTTAATTCACCCCACTTTAATAAAGACCCACTTAGTCATTTATTTCCAAAGTCACTTTTCACTTCTAATTTCACATTGACTTTATTAAAGTCACTTTAGAATGAGACCTAGTAACTTTATCACTTAAAGTCACTTTTAAATTAGATTTGACTTTATAAAAATTATAAAGTCACTTTAGGAGAAAAAATTAAATTCTTTTTGGACACTTTTCCCTAGGCCAAAGATCAAAGCCTTAGGGAACCACCTGTCCTCCGGTACCAAATTTCAACACTCCCTCTTACCGAGGAAGGTGTTCCTCACCACACCCATCTTGTCTCTGAAGTAGACATGCTTGCCCCGTGGTAAGGCTTTGGTAAGAATATCTGCAACCTGCTCATCGGTGGGAATATACTCAAGCTTCACAGCTCCTTTCTGAACATAGTCTCTGATGAAATGATATTTGATCCCGATATGCTTTGACCTGTCATGAAATACTGGATTCTCCGTGAGTTTAATGCAACTCTGATTATCACAGTAAATCATTGAAGGTCTCAACGGCTGACCAAATAAGCCAAACAACATCTTGCGAAGCCAGATGGCCTCACAACTAGCTAGACTGGTTGCCATATACTCTGCTTCCACTGAACTCAATGCTACTGACTGCTGCTTTCGGCTGAACCATGACACCACTGCCGAACCCAACCCAAAACAGCACCCTGAAGTACTCTTCCTATCAGAAGCACAACCTGCCCAATCAGAATCAGTGTAACCTGCCAATCTCACTCCATCCCCCTGCCTGTAGTCCAGACCATAATCCACTATCCCCTGCAAGTACCGCAAAATGTGTTTTGCAGCCACCCAGTGAACCTTCCTAGGCTCACACATAAATTGACTCATCGTGTTGACTGCAAAACAAATATCTGGTCTAGTGTTGACCAAATACATCAAGGAACCAATCAGCTATCTGTACAATGTGGGATCCACCAACTCGGAATCCGAAGCATGAAGCTTCTTCCAGTTGGTGATCATCGGTGTCGGCATGGGTCTACAATCCTCCATGTGGAATCTGCCAAGGATGTCCACAATATACTTCCCCTGTCCCAGGAAGAAATGCCCCTCCTCTTGCCACACCTCCAAACCCAAAAAGTAATGCATCAAGCCGATGTCCTTCATCTCAAACTCCGCCGCAAGATCTCTCTTGCAGTGCTCTATGAGTCTCTCTGCACCTGTAATGACTAAGTCATCCACATACAGCACTAGAATGAGAGGCTCCTCACCTATCACAATATAGTAAAGGTTCGGATCTGCCTCACTCTTTGTGAAACCCATCTTCTGCAAGTATGTATCTATCCTGGAGTACCAAGCTCTGGGAGCTTGCTTCAGGCCATAAAGGGCCTTCTTCGGTCTGCACACATGGGACTCCTTCCCATGCACCTCAAAGCCCTGTGGCTGCTCAATGTACACCTCCTCCTGTATGAAGCCATTGAGAAATGCGGTCTTCACATCCATCTGGTGGATCTTCCAACCCATCTCTGTTGCTATCGATATAATGGAGCGGATCGAAGTATATCGAGCCACGGGAGTGAAGGTCTCCTCATAATCAACTCCCTCTACCTGGGAGAACCCTCTAGCCACAAACCT
>JAXQQM020059938.1:0-43944 GCA_034641835.2 Pinus albicaulis | reverse complement strand
TTCTCAAGGCACCAACTTTGTGTTTAGGAGCTCCTACTCCAAGGACACTAATCCTTCTTTGCTTATTTATTGGATTATTGATTCAAATATGCTCCATTGCATAAATTTTCACAACACTGCACCATCTATTCTGCATCATGCTTCTTTATCAATTATGCACCAAATTTTGCATCAAGAGTTCTCCACCACACTGTACTAATACTTCTGCACTATTCATCTAGCAATAAGCATTTTTAATTTTGCATCATACTTCATCAACAAATCTGCACCAATGCTTATACACCATACTGCAACAGTTCTGCACCACAGTGCACCAACAATAATGCTCTTGTAACAACCCTTCAATACCAAAATCATTCAAGAACTAGTTCCTTCAATACCAAAATCCTTCAAGAATTAGTTCCTTCAATACCAAAACTACTTTGGCTTCCTTCAACACTTCACTGAACTGTTACAGAGGTCTGAGCTTCTGAAATTTCTACAAGAGTACACTTGAGATGATAAGTCCAAAACCCAGCAAGAAATGGTAGGTCCTAGGTGTTTACAGTCCTAAAAAAATCTGAGCCTGTGGCTTCAACTGTGATTGATGTCCATAAAAATTAATTTATGTTCAAGAATCTGAGCTGTAGTGAGATGACATGCAGTCAATTGTTAATCACAGGGAGGACGAGATTAATATGTCATGCTATGACAGATTTAAACCCAATCTTTATTTATTATAATTCATTTTTTTCTTGTGTTCATGAGTTGTGAACAGATCTCCTATATTCCTTCAACGATTTGATTTTTACAGGACTACACCTTAACAATTCTGAGATCTGAAGTGTATTTTTTTTCTCCACAGTTTGTTGTAGTGTAGATAATCCACAATGTTGAGGTTGCTACTCCTTCTAGGGCTATGGCTAAAAATAGGTCTTATACCCAAAATTTAATCCTTCGCTGTCCCTTACCTTGACTTTGCAGAATTATCCTCCAAGTTGTTCACCCAATCTGCAACCTTTATCCTTCTTGTTCATGAGATATGAACTTGAACCTGTAATGAATGTTGTGCTAATAGTTAATCCAAAACAAGGAGAGTAATTACATATAAATACACCTAATTTTTGACCCTTCACCGAACAGGTGCATCCTTAAGAAGTATTCCATAAAATGAAGTTGGAGAAAATATCCAAAAATATTACAATAATTCAAGTCTCTTCTTCTCTATCTCCACTTTACAAATTACATCTCGGATCATATTTTGGATGAGCTCTGAATAGGGCTCCTTTGAAGGATGCACTCATATTTATATAAAAACTTAAGATAACTAATCAGTAAATATAGATCCACAAATCTCTCCTACATCCACATTTATCTCTTGTGGTTACAACCAAACACCTAAAAATATGAGATACAAAATCTCCAAAATTCTCTCCTAGTTTTGATAAGAGACACATATCAAAACATACATTATTATTATCCTTTGAATGTGCTTAGTCAATGATCCAAATTTTCTACAAATATTTCACAAATCTTCATGAGTTGGAATGGTTGAGTGGCCAAATAAGGCTATTCTAGAATCTTCAAATAGGCCTACAATATCATAAAATTCATACCACTTTTAGATATATATGTGTAGAAATTATATACAAGATGCATGTATATATCCAGGTTCTCCTGATCTAACAATATTTTATCTTCTTTCTAAATACAGAATCCTTCCGCTATTAATCTTTTGCAGAAATTTAAAATCAATTGCAAACACGTGAAGCAATAAAAAAAATCGCACATAACACAGTTGTTTAACAGGAAAGCCTTAAGCTGAAAACCCCAACTATCATATATTATGTATCACGGAGATCATTTAACAATCTCATACAAAGCGTAGTACATCAAGCTCTCAGTACAATCAAGCATCACACACTAATCAGAAGAAATCTGCAAATCCATGCACCGATTTCTTGCCACCTGCTAGCCTGCCTCCACTACGCAGACCCTACTAAAGAATAGCTCTGAATGAATTCGAATTACCCTTTCCTTGACTGCACAATCCCGGTACAAACAATGCATCACTATAGTCACAACGGATAGTCCATCTTGCCCTTTCACCTATCTCTCCACTGGGTCTCCATTGGAACTGACATGCACTGTAGTTAACTGTTGTATTGTTCAGTTGATTAATGAGTTATTATTTTTGAATTAATTAACTAATTAATTCACTCCACTCTCACTAGTGTATCATTCAGTTAGACTAGATCCAACTAGCTCAACTGATTTTAACTCCATTAACTGAGTTAAACTGAATAACAAATCCATGAACTACTCTTCCAACTCTGTCATAACTTTTCCACTTCAGTTCTAACTAATTCCTCCATGCATGAACCACCAGTAAATCCTAGGAATTGCGTAATTTCTTTCGCCCACTGATTTTCCAAATCTGTGCACTGAAATTAAGTGCTCCAAGAGAATAAGTTGTTGTTTATTATCGGATTATTATTAAGAGCTAATAATAATCGACACTTCTATTTTTAGATCGAAGATATATAAATAGACTTCGCCCAATATTCTAAAAATAAAATTTCATCTATTTTTCCAACTTGACCAACCATCCACAAATAGCATCCTGCAACTTCTGAAATATGATCACCTTGTCTAAAAATAGACATAGTTTAAAAATAGACTTGCGCCAAAAATAACCTGCGGGCCCACTTAGTGAAGGCGACTCATTTTCACTAAGCTCATCATCTTTTTGAATCTCAACACTCCCTCTATGGTATTCAAATTTGCTCCTGGTGAGTGCCTTCGTCAAAATGTCTACATCTTGATCTTCCGTAGGAATGTACTGAAGCAACATTATCTTCTGTTGCACACAATCTCTGATTTGATGATACTGGATATCAATATGTTTATATCTATCATGAAACACAGGATTAATCAAGAGTTTAATGCAACTCTGATTATCACAATATATCACTGTAAGATCTAAATGTGAACCAAACAAACCGACCAAGATCTTTCTCATCCATATAGCCTCACATGCAGCTTGACTTGCTGCCATGTATTCTTCTTCCACTGAACTAAGTGCCTCGGATCTTTGTTTCCTGTTGTACCAAGAAACTGTCGTAGATCCAATACTGAAAATCCCTCCTAATGTGCTCTTTCTGTCTGTTGGGCTGCCTGCCCAATCTGCATCCGTGAAGCCATGCAACTTCAACTCATCTGTCTATCTATACCATAAGCCATACTCAGATGTGCCCCTAAGATGTCTCATGACATGCTTGCCTGCCTTCCAAAAGAGCTTGTTAAGCTTAACCATCGCTTGTGAAATTTGGTTCACTACATAGCATATGTCCAATCTTGTATTAACTAAATACATGAGCAAACCCACCAACTTTCGATAAAAAATTACATCCAGTACCTCTGTCGATGTAGCATCATCTTTCCTCCAATTTCCTGGAAGAGGAGTGTTGATAGGCTTGGAGCCTTGCATGTGAAACTTCTCCAGTATCTCTCAGGCATACTTTCCTTGAGACACAAACAGTTCACCTTCCCACTGCCATATTTCCAATCCAAGGAAATAATGAAGGAGGCCCAAATCCTTCATCTCAAACTCCTTTGCAAGATCTGCCTTTCATGAGTGTATCAACTGCTCATCACCCATTAGTATTAAATCATCAACATAAAGAAAAATGATTTAATCTTACCCTCCACCATAGTTTGGTATAGCCTTGCATCCGCCTCACTCTTGGTGAAGCCAAGTCCAGTGAAATAGTTGTCGATCCATGTGTACCAAGCACGAGGTGCTTGTTTCAGCCCATACAGCGCAATTTTGAGCCTGCACACATGCGACTTGCTGCTGAAGATCTCAAATCCTTCAGGCTGCTCAATGTACACCTCTTCCTCAATGATCCCATTAAGGAACGCAGTCTTCACATCCATTTGATGAATGTGCCAACCCATCTGTGCTGAGAGAGAAAGGATGGTCCTTATGGAAGAATACCATGTGACAGGTGCAAAGGTTTCTTCGTAATAAATCCCCCCAATCTGTGAGAAGCCCCGAGCAACAAATCTTGCCTTATACTTCTCGACGCTACCATCAGCAGCTTGCTTTACCTTGTAGATCCATCTTGATCCTACAACTGATTTACCCACCGGCCTTGGAACAATCTCCCAAGAATTTTTTCTGACAATGAAGTCATAATCCTCCACCATGGCATCTACCCATGTGGGCTCCTGCACTGCTTCTTCAAAAGAAGATGGCTTTGTCATGATACACTTTCTCATCAGAGCCATGTATCCAGTAAATCGGTCAGGTGACTGTCTCTGTCTACACTATGATGTAGGGACTCCTACATTCTATGCCGCATCAAGCTTCAGTCTCTCAGCTTCTGTGGTACGCTTTTTTCCTTGTCTGATGTTTGGTTCTGCATGAGTGGACTCCTCCACTCCATGAATATCCTCCTGTGCATGATCCACATCTAGAGGCTCATCTTTGGGAACAAGAAGCTCCTCCTCTGCATGCAAGTGTAACTCCCTCTCAAGCGATAACTTCATGGCTTTCACCTCATTGAATTTTATATCCCATCGCACCACAGTCATCCGATTGTCTGGAAAATACATACGATAATTATGGGGTGTTTATATGTACCCCACAAATATCCCAACTTCTACAGTCGGCTCCAGCTTCTTCCTAGCGTCCTTTTGTCACATGAATGTAAACAGATGAGCCAAAAATCTTCAAATGAGAAATATCAGGCTTCTTACCAGTAAAATTTCTTCAGGTGTACTCATGCCAAGTACTCTATGAGGACAACGATTTTGCAAATAAACCATAGTGTTTCATCCTTCCGCCCATAAGTGCATTGGTAGGCCCTGGTCATACAACATCGCTCGTGCAACACCCACGATCAGTTTGTTCTTCCCCTCAGCAACCCCATTCTGTTGTGGGTTATGAGGCGCTATGAGTTCTCTTCGAATTCCTTCTTTGCTACAAAATTATTTGAATTCACCCGAGATTTATTCACCACCATTATAACTCCATAGAGCTTTCACTTGCTTCCCCGACTCCTTCTCCACCAATGCTTTAAACTCACAGAAATTTGAGAATGTTTCGCTCTTCTTCTGCATGAAGAAGATCCATCATCTACGAGAATATTCATCAACAAATATAACATAATACCTGTGTTTTTCTATTGAAGCAACCAATAAAGGTCCACACACGTCTGTGTGAATTCTCTCCAGGATCACCGAAACATGGTTCTCCTTCTCATGAAAGGTGGTCTTCACAAACTTACCCATATTACATCCCTTGCATTGATCTGACTGTGCAAGATTACCCTTGGGAACCAGTAGAAATCTGTTGCAAAATCTTCAAAGTGCCATGGTGAAGATGGCCCAATCTCCTATGCCATAATTCGCCCTCATCTCGGCTCACCACTTTTTCTTTTCCTACCATTACAGCGCAGCCATCTACCTCCATCTTGTAGAGATTCTTAACTCGAATCCCTATCCTCTTAGTTTGACCTGTTGTTTTATGTCGCAGGAAATCTTTTCCATCGCTAAAAACAATGTCATAGCCTTTGTCTTCCAACATTGCGACCGAGACCAAGTTCTTCTTCAGACCTGGAACATGCATAACATCTTTCAACAAGAATGGATTACTAGACTCCCTCTCAAAGGTAATGGTCCCAATTCCAATCGCACTGTATTGACCATCGTCACCCATCTCTATATGCATTTCAAGGTCCTTCTCCTCCAAGTCACTAAACAACTCCTTGTCTCCCATCATATGGAAAGACGCGCCACTATCAAGATACCACACCGATCCCATATAGCTTGAAACCAAGCATGCGATCAAAGAGAAATCAAGTTCAAATTGTGAGGCTAAGGCCTCTCCAGCTACAGCTCCAGCAGCCTTCTTGTTCTTCTTCCTCTGTGGGCAATTAGTGGAAAAATTCCCATGTTTGTGACAGTGAAAACACTTCACCTTGGACAAATCCAGCTTCTTTCCTTTAGCTTCAAATTTTGAAGGAAATTTCTTCCCCTTCGATTTCCTTGCTTTGGCAGCCAAAGCGCAATTCTCTTCATCTTCATTCTTCGATGAAGAGCCATCCCTGGTACCTCGCCTTATCTCCTCCTGCACAAGATCCGACCAAAGTCGCTCCTATCCCGGCAGTTTTTCCCATCTACTGATAGATTCTTCATAGCTATGCCAACTCTTCAGAAGCCCAAGGAGAGCCAAGCTCACTAAGTCTTCATCATCAACAATAATCCCCACACTTCCCAGTTCATCCCTACAATGGAAAACTTCGTGAGATATTTTGGAATACCGTTGCCCTTCTCCATTTTTATTTTTCTAAGCTTATCTTTCAGCGCCAACTTCCTCTGGTCGCTGCTGCTTTGAAACAAATCTGTCAAAGCCTTCCACATTGCAAATGGAGTATCTTTCCCATGAAGGATGGACACAATATGGTCCTTCAAACCTTCCAACATAATTCTTCTTGTCTTTTCTATCTTCTTTTTCCATGCGTTAAGTAATGCAGCATCGCTAGATCCCGGCTTAGGAACATCGCTATTGATGAACTCCTTCAGTCCATTATCTTCCAGCACTGCCTCCATCCTATCCTTCCAGGCTATGTAATTTGAGCTCCCATCAAGGGCATACTCCAATCGCAACCCATGAAAGATATTTCAATGTATACTCAATTGTCACATAAAGAATTTTCTGCAGCAAATTCGAATTGTCCACCAGCACAAACTCAGCAATTCTTCACACTTGTAATATTCAAGAATTAACATTGCTCTGATACCATGTAGAAATTATATACAAGATGCATGTATATATCCAGTTTCTCCTAATCTAACAATATTTTATCTTCTTTCTAAATACAAAATCCTTCCACTGTTAAAATTTTGCGAAAAATTAAAATCAATTGCAAACACATGAAGCAATAAAAACAATCGCACATAACACAGTTGTTTAACGGGAAAGCCTGAAGCTGAAAACCCAAACTATCATATATTATGTATCATGGATATCATGTAACAATCTCATACAAATCTTATTACATCAAGCTCTCATTACAATCAATCGTCACACACTAATGAAAATAAATCTGAAAATCCATGCACTGATTTCTTGCCACCTGCTAGCCTGCCTCCACTACACAGTCCCTACTGAAGAATAGCTCTGAATGAATTCAAATTACCCTTTCCTTGACTGCGCAATCCTCATTGGAAACCCCAATGTGTGTGTGGTGCAATCAATGCATCACTATAGTCACAACTGATAGTCCATCTTGCCCTTTCACCTATCTCTCCACTAGGTCTCCACTGGAACTAACATGCACTGTAGTTAACTATTGTATTGTTCAGTTGATTAATGAGTTATTATTTGTGAATTAATTAACTAATTAATTCAATCCACTCTCACTAGTGTATCATTCAGTTAGACTAGATACAACTAGCTCAACTAATTTTAACTCCATTAACTGAGTTAAACTAAATAACTTCTCCATGAACTACTCTTCCAACTCTGTCATAACTTTTCCACTTCAGTTCTAACTGATTCCTCCATGCATGAACCACCAGTAAACCCTAGGAATTGCGTAATTCCTTCAGCCCACTGATTTTCCAAATCTATGCACTGAAATCAAGTGCTCCAAGAGAATAATTTGATGTTTATTGTCGGATTATTATTAAGAGCTAATAATAATCGACACTTCTATTTTTAGATCGACGATCTATAAATAGACTTCGCCCAATATTCTAAAAATAGAATTTCATCTATTTTTCCAACTTGAAAAACCATCTACAAAAAGCATCTTGCAACTTCTGAGATATGATCACCATGTCTAAAAATAGACATAGTCTAAAAATAGACTTGCGCCAAAAATAGTTTGCGGGCCCACTTAGTGAAGGCGACTCATTTTGACTAAGCCCATCATCTTGTTGAATCTCAAAAATATGAAAACATGTTAATTTCCTAGTATGTAATCATAAATTCTCTTAAAATACTTTAAATAAATGACTTGGAAAATAATAATGATAAACCCATATGATCATGAAAATGGTTATTAATGTAGGGTTATGAAGCTACAAAATATGCTAAAGAGTTATGGAATATGGTAAAACGATGGAAAGGAGGGTAAAAGAGGATGAAATTTTGGAGGCCCATCATTCCCCCCAAATTGAAGATGTTGCATGTCCTCATGCAATTATGCATTGATTCCCTTAATCATAAGTTGATATTCTCAAAAAAAAATTCTTCTATATGAACTTTGGCTTTACATTGATTCTCTTTTAACTTTTCATAATCATATCTATTGATAACTCTATTATCTTTGCAAAGTGTACTTTGAAAGACATTTGATTGCAACATAATTTTTATGGTTGGTTCTTGTGTGACAACCAAAAATTTATGAGTATTGGTTCTTGTGTAACAATACTTTTCTTAGTTTTTTTGCATCAAAATACTTGAAAACCTTGAGAATTCCTTTTTAAGGCCTCATAGTGGTTGTCATCCATTTAATGTGCTTATCAACTGATATTTTCAAACATATAAACTTTTGGAATTAAAATGCAATAATAGTTGATTGGGAAAAATATGTTGGTTAGGATGAAATGAAATGTGACATGTGACATGAAATGTGAATATGAATTAAAGATCCCTTCCCCCCAACTAAGGGTGTTTCAGTTTTTTTCAAATGATAAAAGGAATATAATGTGGTGAGGGATTTTCCAAAATCACAATTTCAGCATTTAAGGAATTACATGATTAAATAATAGAAAAAAACATACCTTCACCTACCTGAAAAGTAAAGCTATACATATAGAAGAGTGGTTGTTGTTGTTGGATCAAGGAATGTGAAGTAAAAGAATCAAATTTGTTTTTTCTTTCTCTTGGTTGTACAAATAGAGGATGAATCTTATCCTAAATTGGAATCTTTATTGCTAGGACAATGCTATGACTGCTGAATTTTGAATTGAGTCCTGCTGTAAGCTGCTAAAATCATATAGTCTTCATTCATTCCCACTCAGTCGCATAATTCTTATCTATGTGAATAGATGTGTCAATGTCGAACATAGAAAAGAAATTGTTGGATTATTGGCCATTAATGAATGTTTTTAACCAACACGAGACTACTCACCATTGATGTCAATGATTCGAGATGCCTAATTACACCTTACTAGGTATGAATATATGTGTTGTAGTTGAGTCACTTAGAAAATCCAACAAACAGGGGACATTGATGTATTTCCAATGTTTATTGGTAAGAGAAATTGCCGTTAAGGCATACAAGCCTCAAAGTACTTGAAATATCTCTAGTCTTGATCCCAGATTATGTGTCGGGGTTCATGGGTCAAGACTTGTTAGAAGGGAGGCCTTAATGAATCCTCCATCATCTAACGTGAGTATATAACAATAATTTGAAGGAACATAGATGAAATATTTTCATTATGAAGCTAGTTTTATTTGATAGAAAGGAAGAGGAAAATGGGGTGACTCAAAATTGGAAGGGAGTTGAATAAATTTATTTTTTGGGTTAAGGGTGAGTGAAAATCAAGCAGGAAAGTATGAATATTGCAAAGGAAAAAGAGTTTTGAAATCATGGTTTGGCTGTAGAGAGATGGAAATTTATGGATCGATTGTAGGCTTAGAATGAGTAGCAATGGTAAAATTGGTATCTAAGAGGCCTTGTTTAGTAGCAATGGTGTAATATATTTGATGTGGAATGGAATGAACATATTCTTTTGAAAGAAATTTGGTCTTTAAAAGGCACTCATGCACATATTGATCTTGTTTCATCGTCCTAGAACCTACAAAAACTGAGCACTTTTCTGCAATAAAATGTAAGACTATCGAGAGAGAGAGAGAGAGAGAGGTGATTAGTCTCTCTTCATCTGATATATACACAAAAAACTCAGAAATAGTACTAATAAAACAAATTCAATGAAGAAAATTAAATGCACTTTTACTTATTTGGAAAGTGGTACCTTGGATTAATTGTTGGTGTTTTGTTGGTAACTTCTTCATTTTTTATTGTCTCAAATGTTGATGAAAACTCTCTCATCACGTAGATCTCATCGAGATCTTTCCAACGAAATTTGAATCATCGAAAATTGATTTCATATGAAAAATTATGATTGTTTGAAGTTTTTATGAAACGGGAAAAAAATTGTGCATGGGTGCCACGTGGTAACACCAGGGAGTGCCACGTGGATGATGAAGTGGGTATATGACATGGCATGCAGACGTGGTGAATTCACTGTTCAAGGTGACATGGTGGAAAATAGGGCAATTATTGTGTAATATTAACCAATAATACGTTTCCACATGGACCAATCCAACGTTGCCACATGGTAGCGAAATTGTTGCCTAGTTAAGGATTGTCAAAATTGTAGAATAGTTAACAAATTTTGGTTTTTTTTGGATTCGAACTTGTGAAATAAACTCCATAAAAATGTTAGTTAAAGTTAAAAAATATTAATCATTCTACAAATTTGACTAACGAGGCAACAATTTGACAAATGCCTAGCAAAACAAAATTCAAGATTTTTAGGAGAAAATAAAGTTTCTAAGTGCATTTGTCAATCAATTCCATGCCACCAAAATATTTTAGCTTCAATTGAACTCAACCTCTTGCCAAAAAGAAGGGATCTCACAACCAATTTATTTTGTAAAATTTGGGAAAACATTGAGGCTACAACTCACAAATTTTTATTTTTTATTTTTTATTTTTTGTTGTGGGTTGCTACAAGGTTTACAACAAAATTCGTGGGTCATTTATCACAAACTATCAGTTTGATTTTGCTGAAATTTTTTGGACATGTTCCTATTGTTCTAAAACTTATGCACACCAAAAATAAGCATCATCCAATGCATGGATTTCGAGATACAATCAAAATTATTGTAAACTTCAGAAAGAAAATAAAATAAAATAAAAATAAAAAATCTCAGAAACTATAGATCAGATTGGGCTAAAAAAAATTATGAAGGTTCATATGGTCATGTTTCTTCTGCACACCGAAAATCAGATCGATCCAATGCACGAAGCTCGAGATATAATCGAAATTTATATAGGTGATGATCTTCATTTTACAGAAAACCATGAAGTGGATTGGGCTAAAATTTTCAGGGATTGTTCATCAGAATATTATGTACTTACTGTAAATAAAATTACAAGATCCCAGTTCCTAGTTTATGAGATATCTTCAATTTAATTTTTGTAATTTTTTTTTTAAGAAAAAGAAATTATTTTAGAATATTTTTGAGACAGATCCAATTGAAATTTGGAGATTAAATTTTGAATATTTTTAGAATGAGTAATGAATTTAGATCTCCTATCCAATTTGTATATCTATAAGTTTTATTACAGAAATTCAAAGCTAACTTTATTCGATTTTTCTTTTTGATCTTTCAGGTCACACAAGGCGCAAGAAGAGAGCATACTCAGGAATTTTGTCAACCCTTTATTCTAAAATTTGAAAAGCAAAGTAAAAATATTCGATCTCAAACCTTAAAATTTAGCTCTCAAAACTCTGTTTATTCTCCTCTTTTTCTAAATTTTCCTGCAAAATTATTAGCAGGTGAGGTGGTTCTTATTGCACCACCAAAATAAAATTGCAAATAAAATAAAATCTAACTTAAAAAAAAAAAAAAAAAACTTAAAAACATCATCAAACTTGGTTTTATTTATTGATTTTGTCCTACTCTACTGGAAATAGAAAAATTGGTTCAAGTGTATGCATATTTCTAGTGTAACTATGTGCATAACTGGAGTAAAAATATATTCATGCTTAGGTTTGAAAAATATGCATTAAAGTACATCAAAGCATGAAAGACTAGTTGTTTTGATATGCAATCAAGAAGTAAAGAAGAATGAAAGAGTGATGTGACTTGATCTCATGGATTGGAACCATATTTCAATAAAGCTATGGCGTTCCTGATTCCTTTCTTAGTTTAAATCACATTTAATATCCTCCTTTATTATGCATTCTGCAATCTTAGATTCTAGTGGTTCTCCCTGTTATCACTCCCCCTCGTTTCCCAAGGCTAAAAATGGAACTGAAAGAGATAACCTCAAACCAACCTTTAGGTCTGGTAGCTAGCCCAACCAAACTACAGAGGTCTCTCTCAATGTCACTTTAACAGCTAATGAGATGAATGAATATGTAATGATATTAGCTTATTTATGATGCTCAGTATATTAGGGTTTGCTTGTTTTGAGCATTTTGCTGGATAGGAATAACAGTTAAGGAACTAGGTCTAGGGTTTAGGTCTTATTTCAAAGGCTTAGTTGCAAAGACAAGAATGAGACTAGGTAGGTAAACTCATGAACATACTTAATTTGGCAGTGTATAGGGTTTGAAAGAGAAGAAGTCAAAATGAGCATTTAAATGAATTCATTCATTAGAAGAGTAGACACATCCATGAAAATCTTATAAAAAAGAGCATAAGAAGAAATTATTTATGTTCATAGGATCATAAGATTAACTTTCAGGTGCATACAAGTGATGGAACGATAACATAACATTTAATTTGATGAATTAATAGAGAAGAAACAATGCTCAAAATCATACCATTGGATTCCCAAGATTATAGTTGCAGCATTCTTTGATTTCACTGAAAAAAGCATTTGTACAATAGCTCCACTGCAAATAACAACTATCCAACCTCTAAAATGACTTGATTTGGACTACATATATAAAATATATTTCATGACACCTCATTGGGTAAAAATCTGATCCAAAACACATCATAAATTTATTGTATGAGTCATTACCTTGAATCTAGGGAAGTTAGAAACCACTTCCTCAAATTTAGCTAATAACTAGAATTTCATGTCTCTTAGATTAATTACATCATTCCTCCACAAAGAGAGGAAAAAACAAACTCTTCCACCCAAAATACACGTCATGGGATAGGTAAACCTCGAATTTTGGAGTTTTTTTGGCTTGAAAACTTTCCAAGGGAATCCAATGACAAAACTGTTGCGTCTCCAGCAGAAGTGTTGTGCCACTTTAGAGCTGATTTGAAAATATGAGAGTTAGGCTAGGTAGCCCTGTATGTCTTCTTTCCATGGCACCCTAAAAACTGGTAAAATACCCATTGGAAGTCCTTCAAAAATGGATTCTCCCAACCTCACCCCAGAAGTGCCGCACAGAGGTAAAAAAGGTGGCAGAAGCATGAAAAAAAGTGATTGTTTTGCATTTTTCTTCAAAATGGTAGGGTGACATGCTGACCTGAAGCCATATCTATGATGTACAGGTGAAAAGGCATCCAACCATGTATATTTTTCCCCATTTAAGTGCTCTAATAAAAATCACGGAGCTGCTACGCGACGCTTCCGCAGTGACCCAATTTCCAAAATTTTGAAAAAATCACCAAAAATGAAAAACATGCTCAAAATCCTCCAAAATTTGTTTCATGGCATCTTGAGATGATAGGCTAAGCATCTAAGGATGCCTCAGCAAGTAGGTCCAAGTTATCCTTCTCCTTAAGCTTCATTTGGGTTTCCTTAAGCTTTTTCCTCAAATTTTTAACCTTCACCTTGGCGATTTGGTTCCTTTTGAAATAGTGCCTCGCCATATGCCTCTGGAGATTGCTATCTCTCTCTGCCTTCTTCAACAGATTCTCAAGATGAATTTTTACCCTATCAAGCCATAGCTCCTTATCTTGTTCTATTTCATTAGTTATCAACTCATCAAAGTTTAACTCAGCTAATGGTGGAGATGGCTCTCTTTCTTCTTATTTTTTCTTAGTTAACCCTCTTGTTCTTGGCCTCCTAGGCTTTGCTTCAACCTCTATGTCTTCTAGCTACTCAAAATCCACCACTTCTTTTCCTTTGCCCTTGTTTGCCTCAATGCTAGCCGTCGGTTTTCTTTGGAGGAGTTTTTTTACCTTCAACTACATATTCTCTTGTTGTAGGAAGGTGATCAAGACGTTTTCCTTCACTACAAGGAAAATACCCTCTAGCAGAGGTTATAAAGGAGGTTTCTAGTGTTATAAAATTGGCCAAAATTGTCAAAAAAACATTTGCTACAACATATTTTTATGGTTACAGAGGTTTTGGCGAAGCTTTTAATAGAAATTCAACACAACTGAAAAAAAATGGGCGGCCGGAAGTTATTATAGATGTTTTTTTTCATCGGTGCGCTACTATGGCTTTAATGCACCAATTCATACATGTAGAAGGTGCCCTGGCGCGGTCGAAGGAGAATGCAATGGACCGTTAAGGTATAAAACTGCATCAGGCGTAGTGTTGTTGATACAACACACGGGGCCGTTCTAATTAGTCTTGGGATTTGTGTAGTGCCCACAGGTCGTATCAACGCACCGATGCGTAGACTTATAGAAACGCAATGGTGCGCAGTATCACACAAATGCACCGAGATTTATAATTTGTATCGGTATTCGTGTGGTGCCCATAGGTCATACAAATGCACCAGTTCTTATAGACACATAAACGCCCCGGTGTGCAGTATCACACAAACGCAACGAAATTTTTAATTGGTATCAGTATTCGTGCAGTACCCATAGGTCATACAACAACACCAGTGTGTATAGACACATAAACGCACAAACACACTTATATTTTTAATTGGTTTTGGTAATTTTTCGGTGCCCATAGGTCGCAGAAACGCACCGGTGCACTTCAGAATACAAACGCACCGGTGTACAGTAACTGACACGCACCGGTTTTCATTTTGTATTTTTTAGAAACATCAACCTGTGACAATGCAATTATTGTGATTGTTTTAAATTCATTATTCATCAAAAGTTGACACATCTTATAACAATATTCATATTAATTAATTTTTTATTAATGCATTTGAATGTGATGTTTGGATTAATTTGTTATATCATATCATAATTATTGTGGTTTTTTAAAATTTATTATTCATCAAAAGTCAACACATATATATCTTATGACAATATTCATATGAATTTAATTTTTATTAGTGAATTTGAGAAAAACAATGGAGAACGCAATAGAATAAATTAAAACATATATATATATATATGTGTGTGTGTGTGTGTGTGTGTGAATAAGACAGGCTTTGTCATACAAAATGGGATAGTTATTGGTATCCCTTTGTCTTTCAATTGGGAAACTATGTCCATTACATTAAAAAAAATGTCTGATTTCATAGACATGTTTCAAAAAATACAACGCCTTACTTTAATATCCAAACATAGTGATCATCATTATTCGCTTGAACGTCACTGCTAGAGCTACTTCCATGACTTGGGTTATTTTCAGGAATTTTTTGTTCATGGTGTTGATTGTTTTCTTCTTCTTCACCTTCCATCTACAAACATAAAAATAAACTGTAATGAGTGTATACACATTGGTGAGAATAATGAAAATTGCAATATTAAATAATATACATCAATGTAAATCGAAAAGAAATGACGTACCATAGCAACAATTGACTCATAAACTATATGCATTCTTTCAAAACCATGTACCATGCCCTCTTTCAAAATTTCATTTATTGGCACTGTTGGGGTTCCATTGTTTTGGCCAGATTGACAAGACCAAAAGACTAGACAACATCAAACTGCTTTAGGACCTCAGGATCTAGCCCTCCTGGGTCCAGAGAGGAATCTCTCTGTAAATGCAAAGAATGATATATCTTTGAAGCTCAAAAATGAGGTATTAGGCTAGGTATGAAGCACGAGAGGTTTTGATTTGGATTGTTTGGTTGGTTGGATTGGTTGGAGATCATTAACTGAGAAGGTTATATGGGATGAAAGGAACAAAGTAGCAGGATTTTTCGGCAAAAGAAGATATGTCAAGAAAGTGTCGATCCATTGGGCTATGGAGTCATGAAAGGGGATTACTTGCATAAAAACTAACCTTGGGATTCCATAGGGCAAGTCATATATACTAAAGGATCTTTTAGATAGATGGTGAGATGGAACATTAAGGAGTGAAGGTGGAAGAAAGAAAGAAACCCAAGTGCAATCTGGAGATCAGGTAAGGACTTTTAACCTATCCTGATTTGGCATACTCAAAGGAAACTCTCAATGAAGGCACAAAGGGTAGCTTAAGATCAGGTCAGAGGTCATTTAACTTCAGGCCTACTTTCAGCATACTCTCAAGGAAAATAGTAAAGATTTAAACACAGAGCAAAGCCTAAGATCAGAGAAGGACTTTTAACCTTCAATTCTTTTGACACTAGCTCAAAAGGAACTTAGCAAGGGCAATCTGTTGGAAAAGGACCCCAGTGGACACGGCTAACTCTAAATCCCTGGTATCCCAATTCTTCCAGCTTAAACCCAGCAAGAACATCTAAGAAACAAACTCCAAATTTGAACATCAGTAAGCATGGGCTAGACCAACATCTTTGACTGGTTAAATTACATGAATTTGCTCCTAGATACACAATCAGCAGAAAACATCCAAGATAAGAAGAGAAGGAAATAATTAGGGTACCATGCAGGGGTATATCCTAAGCCTGATTTACTGATTCTTATCAGAGAATAATGGATAGTATGATTAAAATGAAAAAAGACAATGCAGTAACGAAAACATTACCCGTAATATAGACCAAGATCCTATGAAATTCGCTTGTTCAATTGATGTGAAAAACCAGTCACATACTTTGAGCTCAATGGCTATTTACAGTCCAAACTTTCTCCTCCCAGCCTACTAAATTACAAACTACTCAGCTACTTCCCCCAATAATAGTTCTACAATCAAATGAATCCCTATCAACCAACAAAAACAACAACAACAATGTATTTTCCGGGAGTTCTTATAGGAGAAAGAGTAGCAATGGTAGTAGATGTAAGTTTAATTAATTCATTAAGACAGAATGGAGGAAGTGTTCGTGGCCACTCCGCTTAATGGCTCTGTATTGACATATTGGTTCTCTTTAGGCTGTTTCAGAAGTTTTGTCACGTTGAAATTGGCTTCAGGTGTGTTCTTCGAAGTCCTCTCTTACTGTAAGGTACTCTATATTGCCTTCTGAAATAGGTAACATGGATAGAAAGTCTGTAGATATCTCCATACTTCCATTACTACAGTCCTGACAGATTTAGAAGATTATTTCAGTGTAATAACTTTTAGGGGCTCGAGGAGGCATGGAGAACGCTATAGGAAGGTGTCCTTTCAGAGAAAATACGTTCTCATGATGCTGAAACACTAATATGACTTATTGGTGTGCTTTACGCCTTTTAGGCCTCTTAATCATTTTCATAGTCTTCAAACTGCATCTCTATCCTTTAATCAAACGTTAAATATTCAATTAAGGCATTAATCCTTTGATCTGTCTCTGCTGATACACTTTGCCGCTGTTGTGATGTCCCTTCTGCACTCTGAGTCACAATGACTGCAACTGTGGAGACAGAATGCATTTTATCACTCTGTAAACCCTGCACAGTACAATAAACTCATTATGAAATCCAGGGGAGTGGTGAAAGATTTTTATGGAGGCCTGTGGACTGGTGGCAGAAATGGTGGATGCAGGTGAAAGAAAAGTGGAAATCACTGCAGAACGGTGAAAGATTGATCTACCGGAGTTTTGGTGCAGGGAGGGTCGCAGACCGTCTGATTAGATCAGACATCAAAGATCAACAGTCAGGATTTACCGAGGAAACTCTGTGGAAGCCCGATGAAAGAAACATGAATGGGAACGTGATGGGATATGAACCGTTAGATCAAAGCAATCAACGGTTGAGATTGAATGATGGGGCTTTCGGGAGCAAAGGGGAAAGGGTGGTATTAGTGGAAAAACCACCGGTGTCACACGACAATAGAATGGTTTTGAAATTTGCCCAAAAAAATGCGATATGATCCGCTTCCCGACACGTGTCAAAACAAAACCACTTATATCGCGCGTTTTTGAATCGTTAACGTCTGGTCACTAGAAAAACGCGATATGCTTCCTAGCCGTTGGATGTGGAGCGAAGATATCGGACGGCGGAGGTGCGAGCGCAATACGGGGAAGTGCACTAGCGCTTAGGTGGGGTGAGGTCAAAGGTGGGTTAGATCCTGGTCGTCGGATTTGTAGAGTGGATGGTCAGGATTAAAAGAGTGAGCGGGAAGGTGAAAGAGTAAGTGAACAGGTGGGATGAACGAGAGTCGTTAAATCTAAAGAGATCAACGGTGGAGATCTAATTGCACCGGAGCAAGGCAGGGGGGCGAGACTCTGAGATTTTGATGTTGCGATTATGCGAGAGCCATTGGATCTAGCAAGAGGATCGACGGTCTATATGTAATTGGAGGGGTAAATGGAGAGAAGCGATGGGTGGAGAATGGTGTCGGCGTTGGCTGTTAGATCTATATAGATCAACGGCTAATATTGCATCCCCGGGTTTACAGAACAAAAGACAATCACATCGGAGATTTACCATTAACAAAGGGAAACGTTCGCAACAAAACTTGTGATTGTGATTGGCGTCGCGGGCTTAGCGCCTAGTCTTGGCGCCCGGTTCTATGTGGTGAAAGGGGCTAGGGGCTAGCCGAAAGGGGCTTAAGCCTGTAATGAAAAAGGGGATTTTTGGCTTAAATTTAATGCTTTTTAAGGCCCAAAGGAGGGTTCCAGTAGAGGGAATAAGGGGTTTTAAATCCAGACAGAGGGCAATTGTAAGGTTAAAAGGGGAGTTACGTTGATCAGGAGGGTTAATGAGGGATTTTGAAATGGGAAAAAGGTGATGAAAGCAGAGGCTCTGTGGGAATGAAATAAGGGGAAATGGAAGCCTTTTTAAGCATTCTTCTTCTCAAAACAGTGATGCTTTTTGGTGGAAATAGCAATGAAGATTGTTCAAAGAGAAAAATACACATGGAGGCTTCAAGAATGATATTTTTTCAGAGGAAATGTATTTCTTGAAGGCTCAAAAACATTTTAGCCACCTGTTTGCTTGTCAAAAAATTCATAGGTGGCTAACAGTGGCTCCACATGGGGATGGCATCTGCTTGAAGGTGCTAAGAGCCTCATAAAATATTCTTTGGGAGGTGGGCCAGATGCCTGGTACTTTGACACATCCTTTCTCTTTGATCAGCTGCCACAATCATGAAAACATTATATCAACAGTAATATTCTCTCAAATAACTACTTATCCATACTATGTCCTAACATTTTTTCCTCTGGGTGCATTTGGACTTGCAGACCCTTTACATCATCAATTTTTTACAAACAAGAAAATAAACTTATTCTACTTCTACCCTTATTTCTCCATGAGGCCAGATTAAACTGTTGGCCTCATAGTTTCTCTACCTAAACTATAGCTGCTACTAGCATATTTCTTCTCTACATTCTAAGACAGAAATTGAAAAATAGTCAAACCAGGATTAGACTGTCTAGCTTGCTGTGGGCCATAGCATAGGGACAAAACTTCTCATGGACTGACACTCTGCAAAAATTAAAAATCAACTAACTAAATGCTCATAGGCTGAGCTTTATTGAAATTCCTACCTACTCTACCCTACTTGGGAATCTCTGATATTCTAGGTGATACAATAATGCCAGTGCAGCCAGTCAAGTAGTAATAAAAAAGGATAGAAACACTGACTGCTTGTCAGAGATAACCATAGGGCACTCTGTATGTGGGTCTTCGAAACTGAGGCCACCACCAGTGGTGACCACTTCTGATGTATCTGGCTCTTGCAAAGAATCAATGCTTGGGGGGCTGAGCCAACCAGGGCCTCCATATATTCTGCCACAGGATCAGCAAGAACATGATATAAAAAATTTTCTTTAAGGCCTTCCATGGCTGGTAGGCTGTCTGCATCCTAGATAGTTTCAATCATTGCATCTGCAGTGTGGCCCCTACAATCATCCTTTTCTTGGTTGGGATTATTTGGCAGGTAAGTGTCAACTAGGAATATCTCCTCTTCCACTGGATCAAAACAAAGATTTCTTGGAGAAATAACCTCTTCCTCGTCTTCATCACTTTCTGAACTAGAGGTATCATCATGTTTGATAGTGTTGTCCTCTAGTATCACTGGCAGGTTCTGCTGAAGCGGACTGAACTCTGTGAAAAGATTAACATATTCTCGAGCGGGGTTTTCTTTGATTACCTCAATAATTTCAGGAGAAGGCTCAGGATATTCATCATTTCTTTCTTCCTCATCCTCAGAACTAGAAATCTGCTGACTTCGATCTTCATGGCAATCATCACTGATGATATGATACACAACAGAGTGAAAATTCACTGAATCTCCATCTGCTATCACACTTTCAAAACTTTCCTCATCAGTATCATAGATTGGCTCATCGCTTTCTTGAAGTTGCTAATCCTGATCTTCCTCCCATAGATCTTCTGGTGATGGTCCTGCAGGATATGCTTCTATTTGGACAGAATCATCGTCAGATATATCAAAACTAGGAAGCTCGTAATTGTAGGAAATGTTACCAATCAAACTTTCTGGATTCTCAGCCAGTCTTTCTTCAAAATAATCTGCAAGTTCATCTTCTGATATAAAATCTGGTTTATCACACATACTCTGCATGTCACTAATGCCTTTCAGTGATCTGTTTTGTCTCTCTTGAGGACAAGGTGTGGATCCCTTTGAATAAAAATTTCTTGTTTCAGCCTCACATTCTTCCTCCTCTGCTTTCAGCAAGGTGCTGGCTATCTCTATCAGTCTTTCAACCTTGTTTTCTAAAGAGATCTTCCTTATTTGCTCTGCCTGGCCCTTCTTTGTTGCTTTTAATCTTTCCTCCCTGCATCGCAGGTTGTACTAAACAGTAATTTCTATGTTCTGCATTTCCTCCAGGCTCGAAGGCTCTCTTTCTCTTATATGGAATTCCACCTCAGGGTCAAAAGAACTCCGATAGTGCAATAGGGCCCATCCCAGGGGTGGTTTTATGTTAGCAAGTATTGCATTGTATACCTTATTGAACCTGGATGTAAATTTCTATACTGTCTCTCCTGGCTGCCTTTTCAAATTCTGATATTCTTTTAGGATGAGGAAAACATTTCCCGAGACTGCCCATTTATCGAGGAAAACTTGAGAAAATTGATTAAAGTTGAAAATGCTTACAGCCGGAAGGTTTTTAAACCAACTCTTAACATTTCCTTGTAATGGCAGGGAAAAAATTCTAGTACGCACATTATCTTCTTCTATTTCATATAATTCAAGTAAATCCTCAATATTTTGAACATGTTGCTCAGCAGTGGTCTTTTTATTTTCTCCATCAAAAAGAGGCAGCTTATTTGTAAGTCCTGCAGGAAGGGGCTGGAAGATAAGAGGCAACGCTAGAGGCTTGTATCTTTCTATGACCTTTGTGGGTGTAGGCGGTGCAACAATAGGCTCATGGCTGCTTGAATTTTCCTTAGGAGTGAGGGATACAACATGAGGCTCTTGTTCCACTAGGGATTTCACAAAGGTATAGGTCTGTTCATGGTCTGAAGACTGAGGTTTGAGATTTTTCCCATAATCAATGAGGATATCGTCTTTGTACACTTGATTAGGCTTAAAGTAGGACAAAACATAATGGTAGATAAAAACAATGAATTCTTTAAACCAAATCCATCCTAAATGTTCTACGCTTCTATGAGGTCCGGCCATATTTCAGGTTCTTTTTCCAGTGGATTCTTTGAGAGTTATGGAGTGTGGAGTTGCCAGGTGGATGAAAGTGAATGTTTGAAGAAGGCTGTTGTCCACCATCAGCATTAAAATACCAATCTAAAGGCTATTGGTCTGATTTTTTTCCCCAGCGAAGTCGCCATTATGTTGGGGTTCCAATGTTTTGGCCAGATTGGCAAGACCAAAAGACTAGACAACATCAAACCGCTTTAGGACCTCAGGATCTAGCCCTCCTGGGTCCAAAGAGAGATCTATCTGTAAATGAAAAGAATGATATATCTTTGAAGCTCAAAAATGATGTATTAGGCTAGGTATGAAGCACGAGAGGTTTTTATTTGGATTTTTTGGTTGGTTGGATTGGTTGGAGATCATTAACTGAGAAGGTTATATGGGATGAAAGGAAAAAAATAGCAGGATGTTTCGGCAAAAGAAGATAGGTTAAGAAAGTGTTGATCCATTGGGCTATGGAGTCATGAAAGGGGATTACTTGCATAACAGCTAACCTTGGGATTCCATAGGGCAAGTCATCTATTCTAAAGGATCTTTCAAATAGATGGTGAGATGGAACATTAAGGAGTGAAGGTGGAAGAAATAAAGAAACCCAAGTGCATTCTGGAGATCAGGTAAGTACTTTTAACCTATCCTGATTTGGCATACTCAATGGAAACTCTCAATGAAGGCAAAAAGGGCAGCTTAAGATCAGGTCAGAGGTCATTTAACTCCAGGCCTTCTTTCAGCATACTCTCAAGGAAAAAAGTTAAGATTTAAACACAGAGCAAGGCCTAAGATCAGAGAAGGAATTTTAACCTTCAATGCTTTTGACACTAGCTCAAAGGGAAATTGGCAAGGCAAATCTATTGGAAAAGAACCCCAGTGATCAGGGCTAACACTAAATCCCCGGTATCCCAATTTTTCCAGCTTAAACCCAGCAAGAACATCTAAGCAACAAACTCCAAATTCGAACATCAGTAAGCATGGGCTAGAACAACATCTTTAACTGGTTAAATTACATGAATTTTCTTTTAGATACACAATCAGCAGAAAAAATCCAAGATAAGAAGATCAGGAAATCATTAGGGTACCATGCAGGGGTATATCCTAAGCCTGATTTACTGATTCTTATCAGAGAATAATGGATAGTATGATTAAAATGAAAAAAGACAATGCAGTAAGGAAAACATCACCCATAATATAGACCAGGATCCTATGAAATTCGCTTGTTCAATTGATGTGAAAAACCAATCACATAATTTGAGCCCAATGGCTATTTACAGTCCAAACTTTCTCCTCCCAGCCTACTAAATTACAAACTACTCAGCTACTTCCCCCAATAAAATTTCTACAATAGAATGAATCCCTATCAACCAACAACAACAACAACAACAACAATATATTTTTCAGGAGTTCTTATAGGAGAATGAGTAGCAATGGTAGTAGATGTAAGTTTAATTAATTCATCAAGACAAAATGGAGGAAGTGTCCGTGCCCACTCTGCTTAATGGCTCTGTATTGACATATTGGTGCTCTTTAGGTTGTTTCATAAGTTTTGTCAGATTGACATTGGCCTCAGGTGTGTTCTTCGAAGTCCTCTCTGACTGTAAGGTACTTTGTATTGCCTTCTGAAATATGTAACATGGATAGAAATTCTGTAGATCTCTCCATACTTCCATAACTGCAATCCTGACATCTTTAGAAACTTCTGTTAGTGTAATAACTTTTAAGGGCTCGAGGAGGCATGGAGAACGTTGTAGGAAGGTGTCCTTTTAGAGAAAATACGTTCTGTTGATGTTGAAACACTGATATGACTTATTGGTGTGCTTTATGCCTTTTAGGCCTCTTAATCATCTTCATTATCTTCAAACTGTGTCTCTATCCTTTAATCAGGCGTTAAATCTTCAATTAAGGAATTAATCCTTTGATCTGTCTCTGCTGATACACTTTTTCGCTGTTGTGATGGCCCTTCTGCGCTCTGATTCACAATGACTTTGACTGTGGAGACAGAATTCATTTTATCACTCCGTAAACTCTCCACAGTAAAATAAACTCATTATGAAATCCAGGGGAGTGGTGGAAGATTTTTATGGAGGCCTATGGAATGGTGGCGGAAATGTTGGATGCAGGTGAAAGAAAAGTGGAAATCACTGTAGAATGGTGAAAGAATGATCTGCCGGAGTTTTGGTGCAGGGAGGGTCATGGACCGTCCGATTAGATCAAACATCAGAGATCAATGGTCAAGATTTACCAAGGAAACTCTGTGGAAGCCCGATGAAAGAAAAATTAATGGGAACGCGATGGGATATGAACGGTTAGATCAAAGCAATCGATGGTCGAGATTAAATGATGGGGCTTTTGGGAGCAAAGGGGAAGTGTGGTATTAGTGGAAAAACCACCGGTGTTGCGCAGAAATAGAAAGGTTTTGAAATTTTCCCCAAAAAACGCGATACGATCTGCCGCCCAACACGTGTCAAAACAAAACCGCTTATATTGCACGATTTTGAACCGTTAATGTCCAATCGCCAGAAAAATGCGATATGCTTCCTGGCTATTGGATGTGGAGAAGAGATCGGACGGTGAAGGTGCGAGCGTGATATGGGGAAGTGCACTGGCGCTTAGGTGGGGTGAGGTCAAAGGTGGGTTAGATCCCAGCCATCGAATCTGTAGAGTGGACGGTCATGATTAAAAGAGTGAGCGAGAAAGCGAAAGAGTAAGTGAATAGGCGGGATGAATGAGAGCCGTTAGATCTAAAGAGATCAATGGTGGAGATCTAATCACACCAGAGCAAGGCAGGGGGGCTAGACTCCGAGATTTTGATGTTGTGATTATGCGAGAGCCGTTGGATCTAGCGGGAGGATCAACAGACTATATGTAATCGGAGGGGTAAATGGAGAGAAGCGATGGGCGGAGAATGGCGTCGATGCTATCCGTTAGATCTATATAGATCAACGGCTAATATTGCATCTGCGGGTTTACAGAACAAAATACAATCGCATCGAAGATTTACCATTAACAAAGGGAAACGTTCACAACAAAACTTCCGATTGCGATTAGAACTGCAGGCTTAGTGCCTGGTCTTAGCGCCTAGTTCTATGCGGTGAAAGGGGCTAGGGGCTAGCCGAAAGGGGCTTAAGCCTGTAATGAAAAAGGGGATTTTTGGCTTAAATTTAGTGCTTTTTAAGGCCCAAAGGAGGGTTCTGGTAGAGGGAATAAGGGGTTTTTAAGCCAGACAAAGGGAAATTGTAAGGTTAAAAGGGGAGTTAGGTTGATCAGGAGGGTTAATGAGGGATTTCGAAAGGGGAAAAAGGTGATGAAAGAAGAGGCTATGTGGGAATGAAATAAGGGGAAATGAAAGCATTTTTAAGCATTCTTCTTCTCAAACAGTGAGGCTTTTTGGTGGAAACAGCAGTGGAAATTGTTCAAAGAGAAAAAGACACATGGAGGCTTCAAGAATGATATGTTTTCAGAGGAAATGTATTTCTTGAAGCCTCAAAAACATTTTAGCCACCTGTTTTCTTGTCAAAAAATTCATAGGTGGCTAACAGGCATAGTTCCATACTTTGTTTCCTGCAAGTTTTATACCCCATAACAAATCATATATTTAATATAAATAATTTTTTTCTATTAATTATAGACAAAGCTAAGTAAAACAATATCGATAGATGCTTACAAATTCCACAATTAATTTCTAATATGCCAACATATACTCACAACCCATATTTAACCCAATTTCAATCAATTCGTCTCATGGTTCTTCTTTGTATGTTAGCACATGTTTGAATACATTCAATGATGATTTTTGTAAAACAACTTAAAAAATAAAAAAATGAAATCTAGTTAAGTTGTTATAAGGAAGTAACAGTTACTCACAAACTTAGATATCAACCCTTTTCTTCCTTGTCATCCTGTTTTATGTGCTGAAAATGTTCCATTTTATTTTCTTTTCTACAAGAAAATTCTTAAAAATTAATATTTAATGCTAAATTGTTTATTTATTGTACCTAATGATCGAAAAATTCAATGATTACATATTACATTTGAAGCATGTTGTTGTTGAGATGGCTCCTCCTGCGATGCAATTTGTCTATTTCTTTGACCATCTCCTTGTACACCTTTTTGGACATTCCTACTGGCATTTTTCTGATATCAGCTCGTTTATCTTTTGAGATTTTCATAATCTTTCTGAAAATGTAACATGAAGATAAAATATTTAATTCTTATATTGACATATGAAATTAAATATAACAAAAGTGATATTATAAATAATTCTAGACAAACATTTAAAGGAATATTACTTTTTCATTCCTTCTTTTTTGTTGTTGTACGTTTTTGCTATTAAAAGTCTGACATGTCTCATTGACCAATTCTCTGGAAACTCTTCCTGTAGTTTAAATAGAATTTGGTTCTTGGAATCATTGGATTGGTTTTTGTATTGTAAGTGGAAAGAAAGTCTATACATTCATTCCACTAGATCCCTCAAACTTTTGTAAAAGTTTTTCCCCCTTTCGTTAACGTCCAGCACCACTCCAGATGAGCTAAGGAGCAATTCATTTTCATTTACATGTTCTATTTTTTTCTTTTCTTAGAACAACATTCCTTTTCTGAGTTGTTGGTCCCTGTATAACATTAAACAAATGTGAATTAATAGATTGTTTAAAACATGTTATCTAATAATTTTAAGTATATTATTAATGATAATTAAAAAAATAAAATCGTATTGCATCGATAGTATTTTTTCATTCACCTGATTCATCCTTTTGAAATTTTTCCATCAAGAATTTACGCTCTTCTGGTCCTAGATCAGAAATAATCTTATCAAGCTTCATCATTTTGTGGCTCTGCATGATACACAGTAAACAATACATATTAGTTAAACTTACATATAGTTCAAAAATAATATTTTTTATAAAGAATTTACAAAGAACTTGCCTTTTTTTCTTTTCTTGATGTGTTATCAGTATTTTTGTTACTTGATCTCTTCTTAGTCATTTCTTTATCAATCTGAAACTTGTACCATATCATTCATTAATATATTTATAAACAAATTATCAACTTTTCAGGTAAAAAATAAATCTCAAGAAACTGGTGCGCCTTTCATGATGTACGCACCAACATCGATGCATGAGGGTATTAGAAACACACCGCAAAAACAGTATAATAGATCGTACAATGCGTTTGGGTATTATAAACGCACCACACAAATAGTGTAATCGACCGTATAGTGCTATCCTCGTAACATGGAGCACCGGTGCCCTATTTCAGATATGGCGCACTGATTTTAAAAAATTGTTTTCAAATTTTTTACTACATAGTACTTGTGCGGTGCACTGTATAATATAGTGCACCGATGCGCTAGGTTATGCAGGGTGCACCAATAAAAAAAATCCATATTTTCCAAAAATTCACGCAAGGGCTGAATGGATTGGGATCTGACTATGCAAGTTGTCCCATGGGTTGGTGTCAATCTAAAATGAAAAGCCCTAGTTCTGAAATCACAGAAACAGGGAGAAGAAAGGGAAGAAACAAAAAAAATGAGGGGTTTAAGGTAAAATGGATTAAACTATAGAAAAAATTAAAAAAACTGCAGAAAAAGTAAAAGAAACAATCAAATTTAATCATTCCAATGATTTTAAATTCTATGATACAGGGTTTGAATCACTAGAGGTTTGGTTTCTGATTGTCTGAATACTTCTCTTCGAACGTATTTCACTGCTCCACAGTGCTCTCGTGCTCTCTTACTCCAGGTATGTCTCCTGCAAATCTCTAGCTGAAAATCTTAGCAAAAATAGTGAAATAATGAAAAGTGTTTAGTATTTAAAGAATTATTTTATGAAATTAGAATTTCGAAAATATTTTTCCACCCATTTTTCAATTTGCCACTTTTTTCACTTGAAGAAAATAGAGTTGTGCTTTTTTTATTTGTGTTTATTCGTCAACGGTTCATTACTTAATGGCACCGCACCGATGCATCCATTTGTAACACCAGCACCGGTGCGTCCATTTGTAACACCGGCGCCAGTGTGCTTATATGTACAGTAGCACCAATTTTCGGTTAAGGCACCAAAATTACTTTTAGGTGTGTACACCAAAATTTAGTAAACTCCAACCATAGAAATTGAGAATTAGAATTTTTTTTATTCTTGAGAATTAGAATTAGAATTGAGAATTGGAATTGGATAAATGCTTGATGGAAATAACTATTCTTCCAATGAATTTTGTTTATTGCAGGAGGTCCCCACTGATTATGTGGAGAGAATGCAATGAGGTGCGTGTGAAGATGCAATACTACAGGATCCAAGTGGGCAATTGTGGCATGTGAACCTGTGCTATGCTAAGACATGGGCAGTTTTCACAAATGGTTGGGAAAGTTTTGTTTCTGAGCAGTTTATTGAATTTGGAGATATTATAGTTTTTAGACATGTTGGAAATGTACATTTTGCTGTGAAAATATTTGGTCCATTTCTTTTCAAAACTGCACTTCTTCTTTCAGAAAAAGAAACTTGAACCTTTCCATAACCTGGAACAAGAAAATGTGCCCCATGATCTACTTACTGACCGGCCATGATCTACTTGTTCATTTGTAAGTTCCTCCTCCATCTTGGCATCCAATTTCCTCTTTTCTCCTTTGTGCTTTCTATCTTGATCTTAACAAAATTTATATAATCTTTGTTTTACAAGAAACTAACCTTGAATGTTCTGGGAGAAATGACAACGATTCCTTCATTAATTCTGCATTTGTTAGCAGAAGAAGTCCGATTTTCGACTATACGATGCAGTTGTTACATATGGAGGCAATGGTTTCCCATAGAAAATGAGTATAGGGTTGAGCAGAGGAAATACATTGCAAAATGGGCTATTACATTAGCTTTTCCAATGGGAAATCGATTTGCAGGTGGAAATATCATAGTTGCAGGTTATATCTATGCTTTTCTTCCACAGAAATGGTCACTAGATTTCTATATATAATACAAGAAGACTTTTTACTGGTTTCATCCACAGGACCATAGCTCAGACAAGTTAGAGATGCCATTGATCAAGTTCAATTGAAAGCCGAAGATGTGATTTTATGCAACGTCAGCTTTTCAGTAAAAGTTTATGTAAGCCAACCGAAACTCAGACAATACTCCCAGCTTCTTTTAAACGCATTCTGGAGAATATTTCCCTTCATGGGACCTACCATCCTGATCAACAACGTCAATTGATCTTTCTCTTTTTTCCTTAAGGGAATGAGAATCCTTCCCTTCATGGTGCCTCTTGGCTTTATCGACTGTCTCGATTGATCTTTCTCTACCATCAAATCTACTCTCCATTTCTCCATCATGGGTCCTCTTAACCCTATCGTCGACCTCAACTGAATGCTCTCTGTCGGTCTCAACCTATACTCCTTTTCTCCTTTTGTACTCTGTCGAGCTCTATAGCCATCTGCATCCCTGTAAGAGTCTTTGTCTATATTTCTATTTGAATCACTCATTTTCTCTGCTATAAACTTCTCAACCGAAATTCAAACTCTCATCTTTTCAAACCCTCATCTCCTCAGAAAAATTCTTGCCCACAATTCGAACCCTCCACTGCTCCAATAATGTACTTTACAGAATAACCCTGTTCCGGTGCATGTGGTTTTATAGGCGCACCAGTGCGGTTTCTTAAGATCGAGGTTTATGTTTTAGCACGGTATTTTATGATGCACCGGTGCGGAAGATTTGTGAAGCACAGGTGCGTCTTAGTACTAAGACGCACCGGTGCGTGTTATGATGATAAGTGCACCGGACTGTATAAAGTTTTTTTTTTTTTTTTGGTATGTAAGATCATAATAAAATAATGATCATTCTAAAGTACATGAATTTATTTGCATTATTTTCTAAACTTTTTTATTTTACAAAAAATCATATTATTCTAGATTTATTATTTTACAATTATTTACAAATTTAAATATTTTAATAAAATCATTTCACATTAATACAATTAAAATTTTCACATTAATACAATTAAAATTTTACAAATATTTTACATACAATTACAATTAAAAGTACAATTACAATTACAATTACAGTTACAATTTTACAATTTCACATACAATTACGATTAGAATTACAATTACAATTTAATTTTACATACAATTACATTTACAATTAGAATTTTACAATTACAATCATTTCATAGTGATACAATTAAAATTTTACAAATATTTACATACAAATAGAATTAGAATTAGAATTACATTTACAATTACAATTACAATTTTACAAATATTTTACATACAGCTACAATTAAAATTACAATTACAAATACAATTACAATTTTAAAATTTTACATACAATTACAATTTTACAATTTTTCATATACACAATCACAATTAAAATTACAATTACAACCAATTCACAAAAAATTAAATATTACAATTCCAATTAAAATTTTACATTAAATATTTTCCATACAATTACAGTTAAAATTACAATTACAAATACAAATACAATTTTATATACAATTTCAATTTCAATTACAATTACAATCACGACATAATATTTAATAAATATCATGGTCATTTAATATTAAATTAATTAGTAAACATCACTATCCTGATAACCATCGTACAAACATCATATTCGACTAAAAAAACATTCAAAATCGCTAACATCATCGTGATCATGATCATCTAACAAAACACAATTAACATTAGATATTAACATCATCAGAACACAAACATAAAATTACGTCTCATGCTATCACATACACATCTATCTGCAAGTTTCACATTAAATTAACATATCTAACATGACCTAACAATATACAGATCATGATGATCACCAACATGTAAATTAAGTACAACTGCAACATGAACATAAAATACATGGACCATATATATATATATATATATATATATAACTGAATAATGTTAAAAATATAAAACTGTAATATAAATGTCATGGATCAGCTCATGGTAGTACAACATCAATATCAGTAATAGTGGAGGCTTGCTCAGTCAATGGTGCAGCCTCGATGGTTGATGGTCCAGCATGCTCATGATCACGAGTATTGATGGATTACAGGCTACTGACTGGACGTGGCTGATGGTACAGCCTCATCTCCATGATGACTGCTGCTAGATGCTCAGTGGAGGCTCATGCTCATCTGGCGCAGTGTGAGGTGAACGATCATGAGATGATGAGTCACTGCTCGTGGACTTTCCATCATGTGTTGCGTCTTAACCATTCCTATAATGTGCAACAGTCTTCCTCAGTCGTGTAACAACTGTCGTAGCTCCTACGACATGCCGCATCAGTCTGTACATGTCACGCGGCATGCCTCTCCACATCTGTAATAGCCTATCATCGGCCTGTATGTCTCTGTAATGAGCGGACCTGTTGCTCGCCTCAACAATCAATGCAATGAGTTGGTCGTCCAACTCCATCTTGTATCTAGTATCAAGTCAACCACGCCTAGCAAAAGGCGGTATCGGCGCACCACCAAGAGCATGTATCTCTGCACCAGCCTCTTGATGATCCTCGGCATCTGGCATGCCCTAATCATCATCAGGATCCACACCTGGATCATGTGGTGTTGTCGGCATCTCCTTGCCATCAAAAGAGCCAATTTCTGCAAACTATATAGAAGTACACAACAATAATTAGATAATTTCATTACAAAATTTTAAAAAAACAAGTTAAATAACATGTTAGAATAAATATAAATAAAATAGTAATATTACCTCTATCATCTGGCAGCTCGTCATCTGTGAAGAGGATGTTGGCACACCCTCGCCAATCCAATCCAGTATAAGGACAGGAGACCATAATGAAGGTATGCAGCTCGTCAACACTGGCTATTAAGTCCAGTGCATCATGCGATATCCTGGATGGAAGCATAGTCTCTCCCCTCTTGGGCATCATCTGCCCCCACATGTGCATACATGCCTCCAAAATCGACCTACGAGGCTGCCAAAAAAAAGTAGGCCTCATCTCTGGAAACCTCTCAAAAAATAAACAAAAAATTGCTGAAGCAAAAGGGAAGTTGACCCTCCCTTGTGCATGAGCACGACATCTATCTAAGGCTGCACAGAACTGCCGTAAAAAAATGGCATACCACCTGACAATTCGTGGCTCTTGTACTAAAAAATCAACATAATATAGAAGCGAGCAACTAATGCATTTCCCATAATTGGTGTTGTGTGAAATGGTCAAAATTAGAAGTGAGAGGAACTGCACGTCCTCACTACCAAATGCACCAATACGTAGCTGACCTCCAGCGACCTGAAACTCTGTAGGAGACAGTACTGATGTTCCAATGTATCTCTGGGAGTAAACTAACTGACTCCCTATTACACAACCAGGTGGAACCTTTGGGAACGAGGGAAAATCCACCCCTCTCCTTGATAGCCCTATAATGAAATATATAACCTCCTCGGTGGGTGTGTACCACTGGTCAGGACCAACCTGGAAAGCCTGTCGGTGGGCATTCCACCTACGGATAAGATGTCTCAAAAACACACTATGGGCCTTTAGGAAAGTAGCCTCCTCATAGAATTTGAGGAGGCCTACTTGCCTTAGGAGCCCCTGGGTATCTACTGTAATAGGGCGAGGCTACGCATCTCTCTCCCTCTCTCGTGCCTCCCACAGGTGAAACATGTCATAGTGCTCCTCCTGTTTTTGTTGTTGCTCCTCCTCTTCTCTCTGAATAATTGACATATTAAATAAAACAAAAATTATTAAATCAGACATGTATTTAGGAATATACATATATAATTAAAAAAAAAAAAAAATAGCCCAGTCGTTGCGCCACAAAAGCAGTTATGCACTGGTTCCAGTGCGGCGTTTGTTTCTAGTGCACCGAGGGTGGCGCCCTAGATGACATACAACGCACCGTATGTGGTGCACCTGAAACTTTTTAAAGCACCGTTGACTATATATGGTGTCAGAAGAGCGGTGTACTGACTAAAATATACGCCCCAACGCGTATAGTTGTGTCAGCGCACCGACTTCCTAACAAATTACATAGTCAACGGTGCAGTGTTTTACGAGGCCACACCGTTGACCCTATCGGAATGCCGAATGTGGTGCGCTGACAGAAACTGGGGCGGATATTTCTGTCAACGCACCACTTTGATATTCCCATGGTCAATGGTGCGACCAGCTAAATGACCGCACCGCACTTTTTTTTTTAATTTTAAAATAACGTGGGGCACCTTTTGGTATCGCCTCGGACACGGTGTAGATACCCTTAGCACTGGTTGTGGTGCGACCTGTAAATTTTATAGGAAGCACCGCTTATCGGTGCGAGCCGAACGGCTCGTGCGCACCGCGCGACAAATTTTTTTTTTTTTTTAAATGGTTAATTTTAAGGTTATTTGAAATTCTAATCTGCTAAAAAGCTTAATTATGGAAAAACAAGAAAAATACATGTACATGTCACCGTCGAGGAGGCATATTGGTTGTATAATTTGCAAAAGAAAATTTTCCCACTGTTTTTAAAAATGAAAGCTAGAGATTAGTGGGAAATGCACATCAGCAGTGCGTGCAATGGGTGTAATGGGAGCACCGATGTCAGGGCAGCTCAGACAAGGATAAAGTGAACCAGTGCTTGAGAGCTCTGGAGCACTGATAAAAGTTAAAAATGCGGTTTTTTGCCGTAATTTTTTTTATTTAACCTTGTTCCGGTGCGTGGGGTTTTATAGGCGCACTGGTGTGGGTTCTTAAGACCACACCAGGCAGTTTCAGTTTTGACGCGGTGCTTTATGATGCACTGATGTGGTTTCTTATGACCGCACCGGGAGGGTGTGGATGGAGTGCGTGGTGTCTGGTGTGGCAATTTTTTTTGTGACCGGTGCTTTCTCTTGTAGAACGCACTAGTGATTGAGAGCTATGGAGCACTGAGAAAAGTGAAAAATGCAGTTTTTTTGGCCGTAATTTTTTTTTAATTAACCCTGTTCTGGTGCATGGGTTTTATAGACACACCGGTGTTGTTTCTTAAGAATGCACCGGTTGGTTTATGTTTTGGTGCAGTGTTTTATGATGCACCAGTGTGGTTTCTTAATACCGCACTGGGCGGTTTCTATTTTGGCGCAGTGTTTAATGATGCACCGGCACGAAAGAGTTGTGAAGCACCAGTTCTCTATAGTACTAAGACGCAACGGGTGGGTGTGTACGGAGCACACAATGTCCATTGTGTCAATGTTTTGTGTGCACCAGTGCTTTCTCTTGTATAGAGCACCAGTGCGATTGTGGATGATAAGCGCACCAAGTGGAAAGCATCTGCAAAACCATCTGCCCGCCAACCTCCTCTAGTAACCTCGGCTAGAAAACGGATGTATGGGGTATTTTTATAATGGGTTCCTCAAAAACATCTACTAGAGGGTCTTTTCCTTGTAGTGTTTTGAGATTTTGTCCCTCAACTCTGTTATCTTTGGATCTTTCTCCCTTATAATCTTCTCATTTGTCTTTTCCTTTACCTTCTCTGCCATGTCAAACTCCATGCACGCTTTTTCTTCATTTTTTTGCAATGGTGACTCATCTTCATGCATGAGTGGCTCACAATCATGACTAGGTGGTTTCTTTACTATTTTTCTTTGTTCAGTTGTGGTATCAACTGCAACTACACCTTTGATGGTCCTGGGAGCAAAAACCATCCTCTTTCCTTTCTCATAGGTTTTAGTTGTTAGGATATTCTGACACATAGGAAATATTTAAGAATAACGTAGTTTAGTGTAGAGTTAGGTAAAGTGTGTTTCTTTACCATGTACATTTGTAACTTATAATCTGACAGTCGCGATTTGTAGTGATCCAATGGTTATCTCTCACCTCGATATTAACGACACTTGATTCATGGCTTAACACCCGATTGGTCCATGATCTCTATTTAAAGAGCATGGAGGTTCATTTGTCCAATAACCATTTATGAGAGAAACATATGTAACTTTTATTTTATATTAATAAATTCCCTAGAGTGGTCGCGTTGGCTCAGGGCGTTGACTGTTTCCCTCTTTGAGGGTTTTAACCACGTGATTATACCAGTGTATTGATTTTTGATCTGTTTTTGAGCGGTGACCTTTGGTTCTTGATCTACGGAACTTAACCTATAAATTCCTACATGGTATCAGAGCTATTTTGAGGGTCGCGTCCATTATTGATCAAAATCTAAAGCTGGTTTGACTACATGCGAATGCCGTTTTGTAGATCTACTATTTCTGAACATTTTTGGGCTTAGATAACTGCTCGGTTGTGTCTGTAGCATCTGCTACAATGAGGAACATCTTTCGTTTCATGCAAAAATATTTTCGGCTGCCCAAGTTATGTAAGTTTAGATCTGGAGGTATAAAGCATCTATTTTGTAGTTATATTTGTTAATAGTTCTACTTATTTCGGTTTTTTTTTCTGTATTAAGGTTTTATTTATTTACCGGATCTATACCCTCTTCTCTGTGTATGTTCTTTGTTGTGCGCTCCATGCGATCTCGTCAAATCAGAAACAAGAAAAAGGGATTTTTTTTTGCTATGTATGCTCTTTCTGCGCGTCTTTGTGCGATCTCGGGAAATCAGAAATAGTAAAAGAAGTGATAGTTTCCGGTAAGGCTAATTGAGAATCTAAAATTTTTCCGTAAGGCTTTTCATTTCATTTTTTGCCTGTTTTTTTGTGTTTCTTGTGCAGGAAAAGGCACGCACACCGAAGCATAATAACAATAACAATAACAATAATCCCCCCTTCCTCCTTTCTAAAATAACATGATTCTTTTACTATCTCACTTGGTGAGGGGTTAGTTTATGAGAATAGAGGTCTTAGGTTCAAGTCTCATTCTCAAGCTTCTTTTGTAAAAAAAAAAAATTCAAAGGGGTGGAATTGTTTTTTTTAAAAGCCGCACTTCATCCCGTTCTCGCAACTATTCGGCATCTACAACTCATATTTTTCAAAAGGCATAAATTCTTCGTCCGGAAGCCGTTTTTCGAGCCATTTTTTTTAAACGGCCTAATTTTTCAAGATATTTCCATTGGAGCAGTTAGTTTCAGCTTTTCTCAGCTTCAGATTTTCTTTTTTTAAATGGAAAGTTCATTTCTGATTATTCTTAACAGTACCAATTATTTCCAATGGCTACCTCACATGGTAGATATACTTAGAAGTAAAGGGATTTATAGAATAGACACAGGTCAAGAAACTAAACCTTTCGATGATGATAAAGTTCCTAAATGGGAAAATAGACAAGATCAAGAACAAGGGTTAATAGGAATGTCCATTGCTTAAGATCTTCGATTTCACATCCTTGAAATTGACACCCCTGATAAAGCCCTGGAAAATATAAATTATGTTTTTGGCATTCAAAATCAAATCAGGGCCCACCAGCTTGAAAATGAGTTACTTACTTTGGATCCTAATAATTTCTCCTCTATTGAATAATTTTTGTCCAAATTCAAGACCCTTGGACTTCTTTTAGAAGGGTGTAAGGTCAAAAAGGAAGATGGTAGCCTCATATATTGCATTCTTTCTAAGCTTGGTCCTGCATACTCTGTATTTGTTTCTGCCTTCCATTCCGCCAGAGAAGCCATCATTTCTTCAGGAACCACCTATAAGAATCCCTCTTTTGATGCCTTTTGTGATTCTTTGATAAGAGAACAAGAAAAAATTTTACACCTTGGTCTTATCATTGCTGGAAATTCTTCTAAGAAAGCCTTAGCAGCCCAACAACAACCATATCAAAAGAATCCCAAGAAGCAGTATCCTAAAAAATATGGTCCTAAACCAAACATGGGCCCTAAGCAATTTCAGCCGCAAATTGAAAAATCAAATCACCAAAATAAGAAGGCAAATCAAAACAAAGGGAAGAAGGAAGATATACATTGCAACTTTTGCAATCGGGATGGCCATATAGAGTCCAAATGTTTTAAGAAGATGGAAGCCTTAGAAGCAGTAGTGAAGAAGCACAACATCAATTTGGAGCACTCTTCACCTTCATCTTCGGGCATGGCACTTTCTGCTTGTGGTTGTAAAGCATCAAGATTTGGTTATGCATTAAATGTATCTTCTTCTTCTCCTTCTCATGAGTGGCTCATTGATTCTCGAGCTTCTTACCACATGGCTAAAAATAAATCCATGTTTTCTTCTTTAAATGATTGTAACACCAAACATGTTTATGTTGGTGATGATATATCGCTTAGTGTTGTAGGATTTGGAACCATTCATCTAGATAATGGTCAGTTTAATGATGTACTATGTGTTCCTACCTTGTCATGCAACCTTCTATCTATTTATTAGATAATTCATTCAGGTGAAGGGAAAATAGTAGAATTCTCACCTCATGATGTTGTAATCAAGGACCTCAAAGGTCCTAAACATATTTTAGCTACTGGAATTGTTGATGATTCCACAAGTTTGTATAAGTTTGACAACTTCGGGTCATCATCTCTTCCCTCAATTTTTGTTGCTCATAATGATGATGTGAGCAAACTTTGGCATGAGCAATTTGGTCACTTAAACTATCGCTCTCTTCAACCTCTATGTAAGGAAAATATGGTGACGGACCTTCCTATGGTATCTTTCCGAGATGGTGTTTGCTCCAGATGTGTACTCGGAAAACATCATCGGGACAGTTTTGACAAACGTGCCTCTTGGCATGCTTCAGCCACTTTACAGCTTGTGCACAGTGATTTATGTGGTCCTCTTCGTATTGTTTCTTTCTTTGGTTGCAAGTACTTCTTAACTTTCATTGATGATTTTTCTAGACGCACTCTGGTATATTTCTTAAAACTCAAGAGTGAAGTTTTTAACATGTTCTTGGCCTTCAAGGCCTTTGTTGAGAAACAATTTGGACATCAAATTCTTATGTTAAGATCAGAAAATGGTGGAGAATATGTTAACAAAAAATTTATCAACTTCTGCACTGAGCATGGCATTCAATTGCAACATATTTTTCCATATACTCCACAACAAAATGGTGTAGCTGAAAGGAAGAATCGCACCTTAAAATAAATGGCTAATTGTATGCTTCAATCTAAAGGACTTGGTCTCAATTTTTGGGCAGAAGCCATTAACTGTGCAAATTAAATAGTAAATCGCACTCCTACTGAGGTTTTAAAGAATATAACTCCAGAAGAATCTTGAAGCTCAATCAAACCAGATGTAAGTCACTTTCGTGTTTTTGGAAGTGATGCTTGGGCCCATATTCCAGATGCAAAACATAAAGCCTTAGAACCTAAAAGTGAAAAATGTATTTTTGTTGGATATTCTGAAGATGTCAAAGGATATATACTTCTTCAACCAAAATCCAAAAATATTATCATTAGAAGAGATGTAAAGTTTGATGAAAATATATCGGCCTACGAGCCTAGTTCGGCGGGTGTGCCACCTTTGGCCTGTGAGCCTAATTCGGCATATGTGCCACCTCTCTCTCTCTCTTCTATTTTTAATAGCATTCCTTCTAGTTCAGATGATGACAGAAAGGATGACAATCCTCCTCCAACTCATTAAATTTTTCCTTATACTCCACCGCTTCCAAGATGGGTCTGCTCTACTCGGGATGCAGCAAGTTCTCTTGCAGGTGACCCTGTCGATCGACGACATACACGTTGTCAGTTCGAAAGAGCTTCTTCCTTATTGGCTCAAGTTCCAGAAAAAATTGATCCAGAAACCTTTTAAGAAGCCTTCGGAAATCCAGATTGGGATGAAGCTATGAATGAAGAGTATCGTTCCATATTTGCAAACAATACTTGCAATCTTGTTCATCTTCCAAAAGGAAGAAAACTTGTCAGATGCAGATGGGTTTACAAAACAAAGTTTGGACCAGATGGAAAAGTGGATAGACATAAAGCTCATCTTGTTGCTAAAGGTTTTTCACAAGTTGAAGGCATTGAATATACTGAAACCTTCTCCCCTGTTGCAAAAATGAATTCTATCTGCCTTGTTCTTTCCCTTGCTGCCTCCTTTAAATGGGAAGTCCATTAGATGGATGTTAAATCCGCCTTCTTAAATGGATATTTGCATGAATAAATCTACATGGAACAACCCCCTGGCTTTATCCAAAAATACTCTAGCCTTGTTTGTCACCTTAGGAAGTCTCTCTATGGTCTCAAACAAGCTCCTCAAGCTTGGTATGCCAAAATGGATAGATTTCTCTTAGATAATGGCTTTTCTAGGTGTCATTCTGACAACACTATCTACACCAAGAATGTGGGTAATTCCTTCACCATCCTTGTTCTTTATTTTGATGATCTTATCCTTACTGGTAGTGATCCAAACCATATAAACCATGTGAAGTCTAGCCTCAAAAAGAAGTTTGAAATGACAGATTTAGGACACTTGCATTATTTCCTTGGTCTTCAAGTCTTGAAAACCAAGGAAGGCATTACCCTCTCTCAGTCCAAGTATGCCTGTGATCTTCTACACCACTTTCACATGGAAGACTGTAAGCCTACCCCTTCTCCCTTTCAGTCTGAAGTCAAGCTTTCAGTCAATTGTACTAACCCTAAAGTTAATGCTACCTTATACCGTCAACTTGTTGGTAAACTTTTGTATCTAACCCATACTCGTCCTGACCTTTCCTTTGTCGTTGGTCTTGTCGCTCGGTTTATGCACCAACCTCATGAAAGTCACTAGAAAGCAGCTAAAAGAATACTTCGATATATTCGAGGTACAGTTCAGTTCGGGATTCATTACAGTTCTGGAGCATCTCTCTTTTTGATTGCTTTCACTGATTCTGATTGATCTAGTGACCCTGATGATTGGAATTCCATGTAGGTTTTAACCCTGAACAGAAATTATCTACACACGAATCTTATAACAGAAAATAAACAATAGCGAGAGCATAAAACATAAAACAGATCAACACAGAGAATTTCCCCTGGATCCCAAATCGGACGCAGGTCAGCCTTGATTTATTAATCCTTTAGTGTTGCAATGACATATATATAACATATATATAACCAATCCATTAACCCTGGATTAGAACATAACCATAGTTCCCTTGACCGGATCTACAAAAATACCAGGGCCGAAAACCATCGAACCCCAAAACCATGTGCAAAACCATGCACAAAACCATGGGCAGATTCGCCTATGAGTGGGTCCGCACAAAAAACAAATTTTGGCCGGGGCGCTGCCCCGGACCCCAACGGTGGGGACTGCTTCGCCCCTCGTGACCCCCCAGCTACGCCCGATGCAACATACAGCGCGTGGGGATAATCGTGGAAAGAATATAACACATTCTCCCACATTCTCCCACTTGTTGTTTTCTTTCCACAGGGGGCCACAGGAGAGCTTAGTCATTGGCCCAATTCTTCAACGCCCATTGTTTCTCTACACCAAGAGAACTTCTGAGTGCTCACAGACTTCGTCAATGCATCTGCAACATTCTTCAAAGTGTCCACCTTTACCAGCAACACCCTTTTAGCCTCAACCATATCTCTAACAAAGTGATGTTGAACATCAATGTGCTTTGTCTTTGAATGATAAGCAGGGTTCTTAGCCAAGAAAATTGCACTTTGGCTATCACAGTCTATCCTTATAGCTTGCTGTACCAACCCCATACTTGAACACAATCTCTGCAACCAAACTGCTTCCTTGCTTGCATGAGTGGCTGCTATGTGTTCTGCCTCTGTAGTTGAAAGAGCCACTACAGACTGTCTTTTACTCATCCAACTGACTGCGCCTCCAAATAGGCTAAACACATACCCACTTGTAGATCTTCTTTGGTCCAGATCTCCAGCCCAGTCTGCATCAACAAAACCATGAATGTCCAACATTCTTTCCAATCTCGGTCTTCCCTGGTAGCACAAGCCATAATCACTAGTGCCACGTAAATATCTGAAAACCTGCTTCACTGCTGTCCAATGCTCCTTCCCTGGGTTTGACATAAACCTGCTCAATACTCCCACTGCATGTGCAATGTCTGGTCTAGTACAGACCATTGCATACATCAGGCTACCCACTGCACTTGCATATGGAACACGGGACATATACTCCTCTTCTTCTTATGTCTTGGGACACTGTTCAGCAGACAGCTTTACACCTACAGGAATAGGAACATTCACCGGTTTACTATCATGCATATTGAACCTCTGCAATATAGTCTCGACATACTTCCTCTGGTTTAACCAGAGCTTCCTCTTTGCCCGATCTCTCTTAATTTCCATGCCCAAAATATAGTTTGCAGCACCAAGATCCTTCATGTCGAATTTGGAGAACGGTTGGGTCTTCAAATCTTGGATAATTTCTTTGTCATTTCCAATCAACAACATATCATCCACATACAAGACCAAATAAATAACACGGTCACCAATTAATTTAAAATAAACACGGTGATCCTCCTTGCTTCTGGTGAAGCCAAGTCCCCGTATATAGGTATCAAATTTCTGATACCACATCCTTGGTGACTGTTTTAACCCATACAGAGACTTCTTCAACCTACATACCAGTTCTTTCTTACCCTTCACCATAAAGCCTTCAAGTTGCTTCATGTAGATCTCCTCTTCTAGATCCCCGTGAAGAAAAGTTGTCTTCACATCCATCTGTTCTATCTCAAAATCAAATGCAGCAGCAACAGATAAAAGTAATCTAATAGAAGTAACCTTGGCAACGGGAGAAAAAATATCACCAAAATCAATTCCCGGCACCTGGGAATAACCTTTTGCTACCAACCGAGCTTTGTATTTCTCCACCTTGCCTTCTACATTCATATTCTTTTTAAACACCCATTTGCTCCCGATGGGCTTCCTTCCAGCCGGCAACTCCACCAGATCCCATGCCTCATTTTTGTGCAAGGATGCCATTTCATCAACCATGGCCTCCTTCCAGAGTTTTCCATCCTCTGAATCTACTGCCTCCCTGACAGTTCTGGGTTCATCATCAGTTATAGTTAAGGCAAAACATGAACAGAAAGCAGATGGACTATACCTTTCTGGTTGCCTTCTTTCCCGAACTGATCTTCTCAAAGCTGGAGTTTGTGGCTCTTCATCTTCTGAGTCTTCTTCTGTTGTAGAGTCTGATTCATCCTCCTTTAGCTCAAACTCTATCTTCTCGGGTTCCTTTGGTAGGACTTCATGTTTAACAACATCTTTCACTTCTCTAAACACCACATCTCGGCTGTACACAACCTTCCTTGTTTCTGGGTTCCAAAGCTTGTAACCCTTTAAACCATCCTTATACCCAATAAAGATGCACCTTGCAGATTTATTATCCAACTTGGTCCTTTTCTCCTTTGGAACGTGTACATATGCATCACATCCAAATACCCTTAGATGTGAAATAGAGGGTTTCTTACCAGTCCATATTTCATGTGGGGTCTTATCCTCCAACGCTGATGAAGGTGATCTGTTAACTAAGTAACATGCAGTCTCCACTGCCTCTGCCCAGAATTCTTGTCCTAACTCGGTACCACTGAGCATGCTTCTTGCCTTTTCCATCAGTGTTCTATTCATTATTTCTGCAACTCCATTTTGCTGAGGTGCGTATGGAGTAGTCTTCTGCCGTGCTATACCACACTTCTTACAGAGCTCTTCAAATTCCTTCTTGCAGAACTCCCCACCATTATCTGTCCTCAACGCCTTTATCTTCTTCTCTGTCTGGTTTTCCACCAGAGCCTTAAATTCTTTAAATTTGTCAAAGACTTCAGATTTCTTCCTCGAGAAATATATCCATGTATTCCTTGAGAAGTCATCTATGAATGAAACATAGTACATAGACTTTCCCAGTGATGGAACTGACACAGGTCCAAACACATCACTGTGCACAAGTTCTAATATCTTGTTTGCCCTCTTAGCACCAGGAGGAAAACTCACCCGATTCTGCTTCCCATATACACAATGTTCACAGAAATCGAAATCCAGAGAGAAATTAGACATACCTTCTACCATACCATTTCTATGCAGTATTAGAAGGCCCTTCTCTCCAATATGTCCAAGCCTTTGATGCCATAACATGGTCTTTTCTCCAGAGACAGCTAGGATTTCCACTCCACTTTTCGGGAACTATAGATGCTGTTACACCGTCCATGCTGTTACTCTAAACTTGTATAGGTTCAGTCAGGAACCTCCCCTTATTAGTACCAGTGCTCCGAACCATCTTACGGGAATCTTTCTCAAAATCTTTCTCGAACACTTGTTTTACACCAGTATCATCCATCTTGCTTCTGAGAAATCAAATTTCTAGCCAAACCACGGGAATATGCAGAACACCAGGAAGTGTTCTAATCCTTCCACCTTGCAGCTTCAGCTTGACTTTTCCACGTCCGATGATTCTGGCCTTCCTATCATCACCTAAGAAGACATCACCGCCATCATATTTCTCATACTCGCAGAACCACTCCCTATGGGGAGTGAAGTGAAAGGATGCACACAAGTCAATCAACCATGACTAATGATCTACATGTGTATTTGAAGAAGAAGCCAAATACACATCCCCACCTTCATCCGAGGTGTTTTTCACCTCTGCAGAAGGAGCTTCATCGGATCCCTTTCCTTTTTCAGGAGCTTTATATCTGCATTCCTTTTTGTAGTGCCCTTCCTTTCTGCATTTCCAGCACACCTTTACAATCTTTCAAGGAGATTTAGATCTCCCTCTAGATTTAGATTTCCCACTCAAACCCTTATTCTTGTTTCTGTTCTGGGACCTTCCTTGTAGAGATAAGGCATCTCCATTCCGACCCTCCATATTTCTCCGTCTCATTTCCTCCGATCGCAAGGTTGAGGCAATCATCAGAGTCAAGGTAGTTGTACTTGCCTATTACGATAGCAAGCGTCCTGAGTCACAGTAGAAGCACAATAAGGCGATGCACTTATCTTCATCGAGATTTTAATATCAGGGCAGCGTATGCTTACCACAGTATTGAAGGCGTTCGGATATGCGCTCTTGCAGGAGTCTCCATCCTTCATCCTCGAGTTTATACGGCTTTTACTGTGAGGGAACAACTTATTCACCGAGAGACCCAGATTGGTACAAAGTCCCAAGTTTTTCCCACAAATTCTTCGTTGTAGCTTCCCCAGATACATTCAACAATACTGAATCTGAGACACACAATCATATTGTGCTCTTAGCCTTTCAATCTAGTTTCTTCCAGTCTTCATCTGACATTGTCGATGGTTTAGTACCTAGATCTACCGCGATCCATTGATCTTTATCCACCAGAATATCCTCCATCTTGAGCTTCCACAACTGAAAACTTTGACCACTAAATTTCTCGATCTCTATCTTTTCGCCACTCGCCATCTTTTTTCATCGCAAGAATCGATCCATGAGATCTCCCTCACAGGGTCTGAGCAGAAAAAAAACCTCAACAACAAAGGCATCCCCTTGGAAGAGTGGAAACACAGCTCACGATACCAAATGTAGGTTTTAACCATGAATAGAAATTATCTACACACGAATCTTATAACGGAGAATAAACACAATAGCGAGAGCATAAAACATAAAACAGATAAACACAGAGATTTTCCCCTGGATCCCAAATTGGGACGACC
>JAXQQM020075878.1:0-129456 GCA_034641835.2 Pinus albicaulis | reverse complement strand
CCAAAAACGACAAAAAGTAAGAGATAAGTTATCTTGCACATATAGTGCGCCACACTTCGTCAGCTTACGAATCCCGGATTGACAAATTAATGTAGCAATTTAGGACACACTAAATTGACCAAACACCTATTTTGGCATGTTTTTCGAGGCAGACGTACAACATTTAATGCTATCATTAATGCTATAAAATTTATGTTTTGTAAGTTTTTTTATTGGCACATTTTTCGAGGCGGAGTTCAATCACAGAAATCGAGATAAGTCTGTATTTGTGGTTGCTGGAATTTTTACTGTGCTTTTCAGTTTCTCTATAACAACATTTTTAGAAATAAAGAAGAGCTCTCAAACTAGTTTTCCCCAAGAGTTGTGGGGGTTTTTCCATGGTCACATTGACCAAAAATCATTGTGTTATTTTCTGTGTGGATGTCATATTTTTCCTGTGTTATATTTCTGCAATTTTTAGCAGTTTCAAAAATCTCCAAATTTTTGTTTTCATAAATTTCAGTCATTTCCAGATTTTAGTATTTATGTCATGTTCAAATTTAAAACTATATGCATGGAGTGATAAGGAAAACTAATAACTGGAGTGGGGGTTGAATTTCTACAGTTGGTGCCTTGGAAGATAGGGTTGGAGCCTTAGAGGATAAGATTCCTCTAGAAACCAAGTCGGAGCCTATACGAAAGATAGGGTTGGAGCCCTAGAGATTGGTGCCTCAAATTCACAAGTTTGGAGCCTTAGGAAGTCCAAGTCGGTGCTTGAAAAAAACAGGTTGGAGCCTGGGAAGTTGAAGATTGGTGTCTTCATCTAGGGTTGTAGCCCTACATATATTGTACTTGATTTATTGTAAATAAAATATTAATAAAAGTATTTATTCTATCATTGTTCATTTTGTATTATAAATATAATTGATATAACTGGTAAAAATAACAATTGAAAAGAAATATTTATTCTCCCCCCTCTCAGTATTTCCAACGAGATTGTAAGCAGCCCATTATTCGCACATTATTTCTATTTTATGTAAGGAACAATCAAACACTTAGTGTAATTAGATGGATATAGTAAAGGATCATCACATATATGCATCTTAGCATAATTTGTATGTTCACTTCTCCACACACTAAGCATTTGTAATCTTTGCATAAGAACGCATTCGAAACTGGGAGATTTTTGTGCTTAGCTTACCTTTGCTTACCAATTCACACCCTAAGAAAATTCAAGACAATTAAAAACAACCATAGCTTGAAACAATTAATTCTCCCCACAAGGGTCATAAAAGAAGTAATAGTTCAAGTTAAGACCATTGGAGGTAGGCATCCCATAAGCCACCATGGTAATTTTACATATATGAAACATAGAAATTGACTTATAGGGTGCTTAAAATCGATCAATCATCTCACAAAAAATCATACTCAAGCATAACTGATACTTGATTCAAAAGGGGTTCGGCTTAGGTCCAATGTGTGTGGTGCTCTTTAGGGCTACCCGACCCATCTAGTGCTCGGTACTGGTAGCTGACTACCAAGAAGCTAAAGACTTGAATGCTCATGTGGGACGAAGGTAATTTAGTGTCCAAAATCTAGAGCATCATTTCCCTATAGGTGATGGTGCGAGTAGCACTCGATCCTCATTTCCATTACCTTGGTTAATTCTTCGTTTATTGGAAGGCGTCGCCAGGTATTTCAGAACATTGCCCCAGGACCCATCAGAAGATACCTTCCCAAGGCCCAGTTACTTTGACAGTGGCAAGGATGATCAGGTATACATAGGATTTTTATCATATGTAAACAAAACAAAAAAACCATTTTGATTGATCACTTAGCTTAATCTAAAGGAAATATACCTTTCCATTTTCTCTTTGTTTTATGTGATTATATTGCATTGATAATGATATTATTCCCTCAAAAAATACAAAGTAGTATACACTAATCGACACCATAGCGGACCCCACGGCACCCCATCGATCTAGTATTTTCTTAAACCTCCCCCCATTACCGGGAGGTGTACGAGGCCTCCCGCCATTTAGGCGTAGACAACATCATGCTGCCACCGTTATAGGATCTTCCTTTATCGGGGCAACATTTCTCGAGACCCCTCCCCGACAAAATACACATGGCATGACTCTGCAAGGGTCACCAATTGCTACCCCTTTGGGGAGCAGACATACCACTCTTCTGGATAGCCCTAGGATCCCCCACCAAGGTAGTCTTCCTTCGGCCTCTCGACAGAGGACCTCTTTGCATATATTTGTCCAAAATCATTTCGTGATGGAAGATTACTCATAAATACCTTTTTTAGCATATTTCAATCTACCAGATTAGGTAAGCTAACAAAAGACCAAATTCTACATGGCCTTAATTGGCCATCCATGCCCACCAAGCTCCTTTCAGACATTCCAAAATTTGAAGAAAAGCAAGGTGAAGACCCAAGAACCATGTCATGACTTTTCACCGATGGTGTTCGTCGAATAGTATTATAGACGATATTATCTGGCTACGACTATTTCAACACACCCTTACAGGGCCTGTAGTGAAATGGTAAGTTGACTAGCCTTCTGCGTCACATGGAAGTTTTAATTCCCTAGCTACTGTTAGTATAGTTCTATGCTAAGTTATGATTTTATTTTAAATTTTTTGTTTTTAGAATGAAATTTTGTAAATTTTAAAAAAAAATTCAATGCTACCGAAATTTTTGGTAGCGTCTGTTTTAGCTCTTTTCGGACAGTCTGTTTAATTCTATTTTGTGTCTTTTTTTCTTTAACCCAATGCTACCAGAAATTCTGGTAACTTCCCCTATTTTTAAAAAGTAAAAAAATAAAAATCACATCCGCTTTCTGTTAAACCATGTGTTCCTATTATCAAATACGTTTTAAATATTTTATCATGAGTTAGGTCACGTGATAGGAAAGGTTTACAGTTAGTGATGTTAAGTTAGAGTCGTGATTATACGTGGTGAATGCTAGGTGTCAATCCATAGTTTTTAAAAGTCTACGGTTGTTTGTCCTGTCTGCCAGCTAAGTCACTTCATCCACATGTCAAAGTACGTGTTATGTGTCAAAATATATCTTGGATCCACAGTTTTAATGCGATGACCATTTGGTTGATCACGCATGGACAATGCCATAAATTATTTAGGCCTGTAATAAAGATATAGTGGAGGTAACTCCCAGCTCCAAATCCGCTCATCTCCAGCCACCTTTAGCATTCCATTTGAAACTCCGCAGCCAACTGAATATCACAATGACTATGACAGGGTATATGCTACAGTCTAAGATACTTACCATAATGAAAAATCTCATGCATGGGAAGGTGAACCAATGTATATGTTTTAAACCACCGAAAAGAAAGGAATATCATTAATGTTGAGTTTAATTGTTGGTGAATGAGATATTCCATGAGCAGCTTGAGAAGGGAGTCTTAGATTTCAGACAATATCTCATAGAAGACATAGAAACACCTGTTAGGTGAGCTCCTCTAGTCTTGCCACCTATCATATTTCAGCGGACAACTTTCTTTATTACTGAAGATGACTAAGAAAGGAGGAAATCTAAAACAAATTAAACCCCAAGGAACATATTTAGATGATGTTAATCTAAATGTGAGAAGGTTGTTTGTTCAAGCAGGGTGGTATCCATTGTGTTCAATACTGAGAACCTCTAATTTAGGAGTAGCTTAGGAGTTTGCACACTCTTTCAATGGACAGGAAGCAACTATCCATGGTCTCATATTGCAGGTATCAGCAGAGTCAATTGTTGAGGCTTTCAACCTTCCACAGGAAGCAGAAAAATGGTTTAAAGGCCAAGTCATCACTAGAGGATACCCCAATAGTTTCCTTAAAGATGGACACATAGATCCCAACTTGGCTAAAGGAATTCCCAGCAGTTACCTCAAAAATTAATGAGTCGAGACTTTCAAGCTCATCAAAATGTACCTCACCTGTGAGAGGAGGTATAATGTAGTTTTTCTTTATCATATGAGATTTTTGTTTCATATTGCAGGTATGAATACTCTCAACTTACCATTATTTCTACTGTATATCTTGACAAAGATGTCAGCTAGGATTCAAACACACACAATTGCATCAGAATACAACTTATATCATCAAGCTCTTATTAAAGTGTTGGTTGAGGAAGAACTCACGAAAATAAACCAATCATGGGACCATTTTATTTCTTATGGGGCATGCCAACCTACACCTACACCAGATGTTCCAGCTCAACCATCTCCAGCTTCACAGCAACACCCTCAGCTTGCCAAGAGAACAAAGAGAAAGGCTAAGAAGGAGAATATCCATAAAAAGGATAAAAGCATAAAAGAAAAGACTCCTTCAATCAAAATTGAGAAGAAGTTGGAGAAAGGATAAGGATCATCAACCAATAAGCCTAAATCCATGAATATGGTGCCTCCCATTTCTCCTTTTCCTAATTTTTATACCAGAGCATGGAGAGGAAGGTCTGCAACTACAGAAAAATCGAAAGCATGGGTGCAACCAAAAGTTTCAAAAGTAGACATTCAACAAAAAATTCAGAAGGAATATCAGCCCACAAAGTCTGATGAAGATCTCCTAAAATATGCAGGGTATGATATTAGTAGCAAGAGAAAGAAATAGGATGCTAAACCTGTTGCTGGTGGTAGAAAAAGACACACCAGAGACAACACCAAGTTTAGGTTCAACTCTAAGGCCCTGCATAATCCAAGTTTTCTGACAGAGTTCATAGATGTAGAAGGACAATATGAAGGGTTACAGACTGTAAGCCCTTCAATTGCAGAGACTAATCAATCCGAAAAGAAATAAAAATGCAAAGCCTCTTCAAATCAGCAAACAGAATCATCAAAAAGAAGAAAAATCCAAAAGGGTTCGAAGGAGAAAAAGACCACTGACAAAGAAACAGTCACCAGGACCACAAGATCAATATCAACTATTGACAACAAATCAGACTTGGAAAATCTTGAAAAAGCAGTAGCCCATATGGAAAAAAGGTAAAAGGGTTTCCTAATAAAACACCTTTTTGCTTACATTTTTGAACAACAGCTCAAGTTTCAAAGTGTATAAGTATGCACAAGTTTTTCAAGTGTTTTCTGTGCATTTTTTAAAAAGAAACAGAGTGCTACCAGAAATTCTAGTAGCATTATAGTTTTTGCACAATTACAGGTTTTTACCGGAATTTCTAATAGCACCTGTTTTAAATGATTTTTGACAATTGTCAGCAAAGTTTCCGAGCAAGTTCAAGAAAGATAAGGACTCATAATGATATGGATATAACAAGTGATGGTTGATAAGTGGTTATGAGGTTGTTTAAGTTCATATTTAATGAAGACACATGGCTATTAAAGAACCAAATTCATGAGGAGACAAATAAGCAAAAAAAGGGGCAACATGTCAACATACTCAGCAATACATTCCAAACAGTCTTCTCTTCTCTCATCTACATCTATCATGTTAGTTATATTTCGATGGTATATATCTGTAATGTCCTATAACACCTATATAATGTGAGAAAGAGTGGTTCCTTCCTTTTAGGAGAGATGGAGTTGGTGCCTCTCTCTCTCTCTCTCTCTCTCTCTCTCTCTCTCTCTCTCTATATATATATATATATATATATATATATATATATATATCATTTGTAAATACCATTTCAGGGTTGGATGTTGGCCTACCTGAAGACTTAATACAATAAAGAAAACTTCTTTTTGCGCTTCATGCTGGAGGATTTTGTGATTCGAGGACTATCTAATGCATGGTGTGTTTCTCTCATTGTTTATTTCTTATTATTTATGAGTTGCAGCAGCTAGTAAGGTGTGAGTGAGAAAACTATTAGAGGATCTAATAGTAAATTATCTTATTTTTGGTTTCTTGCAAACCATATATATGTTGTAGAGCATGTTACTGAAGTATGAAATACTTTATGTATGTACTCTACTTTATAAATGTTGTTTAATTTACATAAAACAAAGTTTGTGTAAAGAGCCATCCTTGTAGTTGTGTGACTGATTTAAGATCAGCATATTTCTTAGATTGAGTACCAGCTATCTATCTCCTTTCATTTGTTACAATCTGCTCCCTATACAACCAATTTACCCATACAATGTATACTTGCCACAACTTTCCAAGTGCATGAAAGTCTACAACATAAAAAATGACTTCAAACTCTTTAAGAAGCCATCCCACCACTCAAAACCTTTTAAAATTTTAAATGAACTATGATGTGTAAGGCTTCCTCCTTTTACAGACAAGGAGTGACTCCTTGCGCTAACAGCTACAAAATTTATTACATTCTTCCAGCTCCAAATTTGGCACGACTCAGGACTGGAACTCCTCAGTCACTTCAAACAAACACCCTTCATTCACATATTAGACCATATGCATGAATGGTGAAATGGTCGTAGCTTGTGTAAAGCCCATTTTGAGGGTGCTGGGGGTTCGTCATTTCAGCTACTTGATCAGCCAGGACTTGCAGTGTAGAGTGAGGTAATATCACTAATTTATTCTGCCAAGTGATATTCTCTGTACTAGATTTCCAACAAAGCATCCAGATAATGTAATCAGAAATAATTGTTGCTTCATAATAAAACCCTCAAATTTGTTATACCGATTTTCCCGCATTGGGTTTTTCCGGTGATGTTTTTCCAAAAAAAACGTCGTCCTGTTTGATATTATTTTATTTTACTCAGTTTCTTGTTTCGGAATATTAATTTAATTAAGTGAAGGCTTCTTCATTAATTTCTTCAGCATTTAGAAAAGAAATCCGTAAATAACTTGTTAATGAAATTTACAATTAGGTGAAGTAAATTCAGTTGGTTGCAGTAGGATTCTGTACTTGGAATTTTAACTTGGCATTAGAGCATTGTAGGTGAAACAAGAAGAGCAGAGTCATCACTGAGTGAGAGGTCAAATATCTGCAAAATTCAGTCGTTCGAATCCCCGGAGGGATTGCGTAGTCCAAGAAAGGGGGGTTGAATTTTTTTAGGAAAGTCTCTCTCTGAGTGAGTCGACAAAGAGAAAGGGATTCCAGATCAAATTTTTTCCAAGCCAAAGGGAGCAACAAAGAGCCTCAGCATAGAGATGGTGGTACACATTTTTTTCCATAAGAAATTTGTTAAGAAAAAATTCATCAAAAGAGAGAGAATAAGCACAATGAGGGAATTTCTTCCTCGGGGAATTCCTAGCTAGGGAATTCTTGTTTTCGAGATCTAAGTAGCAGATCTGGGTGGCTGATTTACCACCTCTAGCAAGGAGTGTATAAGCTAGTCTAGAGTTGCACAGAGGAGAAAGAGAGGGAGAAAATTCAACATTTTCTTGACGGTTATGGCAGCTCATGGTCTTAGATATCAGGACCGGTTGGAGGGAGCCTCCAACTATGGAATATGGAAGGCGCGGATCACATGCCTTCTAGATGAATATGATCTCAAGCTTTTTGTGACGAGTACGCTAGTTTTCCCTTCAGATCTAGATCCGTTGAAGAAGTACATGGATGATATGGGGAAGGTTAAGAGGTTGCTCCTTAATGGATTCAAATATCACATAATGTCCCACATAGCCAGCAAGGAGACATTTAGGCATATGTGGGAAGCCTTAGCAGCATTATATGAAGGATGTTTTGAACAATGAAATATGTACTTAGAGAAAAACTGAGAATGATTCAGATGTAAAAAGGGGAGTGTATTGTTTCTTTCCTGTCTAGGCTTCATGAAACTCATGATCAGCTAGCAGTCGTGGGGTCCACACCTCAGCCTACCACGATGGTAAGGCTGGCCCTCAATGTAGTTACAGAATAATGGTAGGTTTTCGTCTAGAGCATCCTAGGTAGAGCAACCTTGTCAAGCTGGGAAGAGATGTGGGTGGTTATTCAACAAGAAGAGCTAAGGAGGGACCTAGTCAAGTGTAAACTTGATGGCAACAGTAGCAATTGGTTGAAGACAAAGGAGGAGGAAAATGCAGCCCTTGCATCCAAGGGGCAGCAGGAGCATCGTAGATGGAAGAAATATTTCTCAAAGAATGAATTCTTCATGTGTGGTGAACTTGGTCACTACGCAATGCAATGTCCTTTGAAGCAAAACGACAAGGACGAGAAGCATGATCCGAAGGCTACGTCTACAAATATTGAAGAACATGAGTATGTCATGAGTGCCCAAACATCTCCATGAGGGAAATGGGGCGATATTGAACTGTAAGTTCGCAAGAACTCTAGTTGGGTAGGATCCTTGAGGATTCCACCTCTTGGATCACAACCTTGCTATGGTAGCCCAAGATCAGTAGTAGCAGGCTGGAGGAGTTTCAATTGGTGCAAAGGAATGTTGGAGTGACAGATGCAGTAGCTAGAGCGCTAAATCTGAGTATCATAGTGCATATTTGCAACAGTGCAGAGAAGCATAGTGCATGGTAGCAGTAGTACAGTGTTTCAGAGGGACAGCATGTGACTAGAAGCAGTGAGAGTTTCAGCATCGATATGCATCTTGAACACTTGTTCAGATTCTTTGATGTTTTTCAGTTGCTTCTCTCAGCAACTGAGTTGCAGTGAAGAGTTAGCAATGGTAGTGCTAGCGGTAGATGCATCATTTGAGAGGGAGTTACAATATGGATGTAGTGTTGATCGTGGCAGGGTCAATAGAAATACAGTTGCAGCAGCAATGCAATAGTTGCTAGACAGCATGTCAAACATCAACAATGCAGAGGGAGATGCTTCAAAATAATAGTTTTATGCAACAAGGTATATTTTTAGAGCACATTCCTCACTAAGAGGGAGTTTTGATTTTAGGTAGCATCGTCATGTGCTCTAAGTCTCAAATTTTGTGGAGAGGTTTAGAAACATGTATTCCAGATAACCCAGAAATTGTTTGGGGGGATTCTACCAAGAGACAGTTGTATTTAATAAAATTATTTTTTTTTAATGAGACCCTAAGTCTAAACCTAGGAAATTAAAATAATTAACGGATATTAATCTAAACTCTAGGTCTAACTTCTAGAAGAAGACAAGGATCAAGTCAAAGTGATCTTAGCCATTTATTAGCTTCTAATATGGGCCATTGAATGTCAACAATAATATTATTTAAGGAAGGCTTGATGGAAATTTGGAGATGCACCTAGAGATCAAGAGATCGAATTTTCTGAAGTGAGAATAACTCAGAGGAAAACTTTGATCAAGATATTCTCATGCAGTTTGAGCGCAGAGATAGTTTTGGGCAGAGGATATTCTTCGAGACCAAGAATAATCAGTAGAGAGGCAAAGAAATACATAGAGGAGGCATCATAGTGAACAGATAGGGTGATGTAGGGCTGTTGGCCACCTATAAAATTTGTTCTACCAAAAGGTGGCCAAAACATGTTCAGCCTTCAAGAAACAGTTTCATGATCAAAATGTTATCTCTTGAAGCCTATGCAAGGCCTCATGTGCGTGTCTGAAATCTTCATTTTTGTTCCATTAGAAACTCACAAATTCTGCTAAAAGTTTCATGAGAAAGACTGCTCCAGTATCCCCCTTCTCCCCTCTTCCTCCTCTCAGAGACTAACCTTCGTTTTTTCCATCATTGGCCTCTGTTTTCCATTTTCCTCATCTTTCCTTCATGAAAGTTTCCTTTGCCGAGCTTAAACTTATTTGAAAACTCTGTCGAAACCCTTTGAAAACCATCAAAAAACATGAAAAAACCCATTCTTGCATTAAGGGTTTAAGCCCCTTAGGGCCAAGTCTCAACCACTTCCCCACCATATGCTTTGGGGCTGGAACCACATGCTAAAAGGTTAAGGCGCTTATCGCATCACAAGGATCCAAAGTGCACAATTCTGTTTTCATTGTGTTGACAAAAAAGTTCCGATGCGATTAAGAATCACGGTCATAACCTCCAATGATATCGTTATTTTGTGTAACCCGTTGGGCCCACAATCGGGTGCTAAAACCTCATGAAATAATCCTTTCCCGATCATTATTTTCCATGTAAAACCCAAAAATCCATTTATCCAAAGTTTAGATCTAAAAACCTAAGTCACGTGCTGAAATAATTCAAATGGGTAGATCAAAAAGACCCGATGCGCAATCACATCGGAAAAATCCAAATGGGTTGATCGGAAAGACCAGGCCCGCAGTCCCAGTCGTGATTGGCCCTTTTTGTGTTTTACGCCCCAGGCCCATGGTATTTCAGATATCCAATAGCCCCGCAATCGGGCTCCGATCATATTATATATAAATATGCCGCTCCGATCTGCCAAAAACTTTGTATTACTCGAAAATTTGGGTTTTATAAAGTGTTAAAGGGTTTTCCCGCTAATGCATAATCCACCGTTGATCTTAAAACGATCGGACGAACAGCGCTTAATCGCATCGCAAGTTTCAATCGCAACCCCCTCTTCCGCGCACTCTGATTGCGATTGCTCCGATCAAATCTTAGTCGTCCATCTTCCCGCTGATCTGACGGACAGCGCTTAATCGCATCGCAAGTTTCAATCGCATGTTTTCTGCTTTGTGCGACCCGCCGATTACGATCCTCCGATTAAACTGACCATCCACGTGTCCAGACGGATGTACCCCTTACATTTTCCCACATTACTCCACGTCTCTCTACCTCTACCAAAGGATTTTTAAAACCGATCCCCACCGTTGCTCATCGCGCGATCGACGGCGTTCGTTCCATTCTTCCTCCCGTCATTTATTATTCCTCTCAAGCATCTCCACCGTTGGATGATGCCATCCAACGGTCCTGCTCTCTTCCTACGCCTCTGAAGCAGTTAACCCAATTTACGCAGGATTTTATAACAAATTGTTGTATTTTGCAGGTTTTCGAATGATTTTTCCGCCATTTTGAAGAAACCACAAAGGCCGAGGGTGACGATCCTTTGTCTTCTGAGTTCATAAAGAATCATTCGAAGGGTGTTAGATTTACATTTTATCAGTGAATTCATGACCCATTGATGCCATTCAACCCCGCTACTGCCCTGCGCACCAGAAGACAAGCACAATTCATCATTTGTTAAAGAGTATCAGCACCAAAGACAAAAGTTATCAGAACCGGAGATTGAAGACCCAAAACATAGATTTCAAGTTAATTAAAGGTGTTTTGGGAACGACGAAGACATCTGTCAAGCTGAGAAAGCCTCCACCGCCATAAAAAGAGGCTAATTGAACCCTCCATAGCTCCAAAAGACACCAGCAGCCTCGCAGAAATTAAAGATCGCCGAACAATTAATGCAAATCAAAGAATCTTATCTCTAATTGTCGGAAAAACCATTTTGGAAGTTGAAGAACAGTCGAGAAGCAAGCCTTTTCAATCATTTGGCCTTGAATGACACAAACAGAGTTATGAAGTAGAGTTATAAACGATTATATTCCCACCTCATGCCTTGCCTGGTTCCCAAAGTCCAGGAAGTGCATTAATTGCATAATTGATAATACTTGACCCCTGGGAAATCCTCCCGCCTCTTCATTTTTTTATAAATACTGCTATAGAAGATGAGAAAATGTTGGTCTCTGGACATCTTAATGCATGTAATGGTTATTCTGAAGCTATTGATGCCCTGTCTTGTAACTGAAAGATACACAAGCTGATATGAGAATTTCAAAGCTGTAGAGACCCACCGGGCTTGCAGATTGTAACTGGTTTGAACATCAATACAAGCTGCTGATTCATGGAATCCTCAATTATGTCAATGGTGATGTGCTCCTTACTGTTAATTGTTATTTTGCTTAATGTTTTCACTCTGTTCTCTTTCTCTGATAAAGAGCAGCAAACATAGAGTTAGGATGTACTCTCCACGGTACCCTACTCTTACTGAAAGCTTTACTTCTATGTTTTCTTCATTTGAATGTTCTCTTTGAAGAGTATATTAATGAAGGTTAGTTTAAAATTACTTCCCTGATCTAGATTTCTCTTTAAAATGAGCCTTCCCTGTGTTTTCCTTAGGGTATATTAATGCAGGTTAGTTTAAAAGTACTTCCCTGATCTAGATTGCTCTTTGTGATCATCATATGTGTTTTTATTTATTGAATATGCCGAAAGCAGGATAGTTTAAAAGCACTTACCTGATCTTAAGCTGTTCAGACTGTTTTTAAATATTTTCTCACTGAAGGTACTTCAATGCAGGCTAGTTTAAAAGTACTTCCCTGATCTCAGAATACTTTTATGTTTCCCCTTAAGTACATGTTGAAAGCAAGCTAGTTTAAAAGTACTTACTTGATCTTAGACTGTGCTTTTTTCTTCATTTTTTTTGGTCTTTCACCTCCTATATGTTTCATTCCATAAAATCGCTTTAAAAGATCCTTTGATATAAGTAACTTGCCCCATGGGTCCTTCTTGAATCTTGTTGTCCAATTAAATCCTCCTATGACTCCATAGCCCAATGGGTTAAAATTGTCTTTGCCCTTTTCTATCAGCTGAATCATTCCTTCATTTGCAGACATCTTCACCCTTTATTTTGAACTACCTTTCATCTTCATCATGTCTTTGCCCAACCAAAAACAAAAAAATCAAACCCATGCTCTTCATAACTAGCCTAATATTACAATTTCAGCCTTTGAAGATCACATCTTTTCACTAATTTATAGAGAGATCCCTCTCTGGATTTAGGAGGGCTAGATCCTTGAATCCCAAAGTGGTATGATGTTACCTCTGCAGTTGGACTTTTTCCAATCTTGCTAATTACAGGGTGCTAACATAATGGCGACTCCACTGGGGAATTTTTGAGTTCATAGTTGCTTGGCCAGCTTTTATAAACTTTTTAGTTTCCATACAACCACAATAACTCAGAAAACCAAAAAATATTTCAGATTGGTATCTAATAAACATGGTAGTGGACCATAAAACCTTTTTCCTCTGAAAAGGAGCTAAAAAATTCCACTTGGCGACTCCACAATCCTGAACAGACCTTAAGACTCCACTGGGAAGAACCCTCGTCGCTATACTATCCTTCAAACTCAGTCAGAGGATTATAGGATTGAAATTTGTGTAAAACAGATTAGTTAAACTCTCAAAGATTTTCATACATGGTTGAACTTTTCTTGTTATTAGGATCTAAAAATACAGCATAGTGGCTCCTAGAAAGACTCACACTAGAGCCCATCCTGACCCAGATCCACCTGAAATAGTTGATGACCCAGAAAGCATCCTTCGGAAGTCTCCTAGGATTAAATTATCAACTGTTTTCAGATTACCCTTGAGAGCTAATTCTGTCCCAGAAAATCTTTCAGCTCTACAACAATCACAAGATGACCTAGTAAATCCCTTTAGAACCAGGTCTCTTGGCGATTTAGATCAGTTAGATTCTGATTCTTCACCTTCATCTCCTGGGACAAGTGAACATCCTAGTGGTAGAGAAACCACACCTCCTGACTTACATTTCCTTAACAACCTAGGTCTCTCTCATCCAAGATCAGCTCAGCAATCTATTCCTGGTCCATCTACTTCCACTCACCCTACATCCACTGTCGAAACCACTCCACTCCAGCCTACGGTCCCCCTTGTAAATCCACCTCCACCACCTGCCATGGCTGCATGGTATGCTCCTTTAGTCCTTCCTGTACCCCTAGTCAATCTTCCACAGGACTATCAGTCCAAAATTCCATTATATGATGATAACAATGCTACAACTGCATCACAACATGTGGATAAGATGAATGACTACTTTGAAAGAAATGAAATTGATAATGATTCTGTCAAGCTCAGATTGTTTGCTTAAAGTCTGGGGGCAGAAGTAAGAAAATGGTTCAAAGGTCTAGCCCCCCATAGTATCAATGATCTCCAAGCCTTCCATCAAACATTCTTAAACAAATGGGAAGTAAAGAAGAATCCCCTTCAAATCCTTGTTGATTACAACAACCTCCATAGAAACACTGGGAAAAGTGTACAAGCTTATTGTACTAGATTCAATAGTATCTATAATGCACTTCCCCCAAAACTAAAACCTCCACAGGGCTCAGCTTTAAACAAGTTTCCTGAAGGGTTTGACTCTGACATGACCTATTCGTTAAGAGAAAGAGACTTTGCAACTCTTGAAGATATGCAAAGGGGTGCTCTTTCTGTGGAAGTCAATTTAATGGAGAAGAGAGCAAGAATGAAGGCTGAGAAGAGAGTATCTTTTAGAGAGGAGTCCACACCTTCCACTTCAAACTCAAAAATGGAGAAAATGATGGAGGAAATGATGAAGAAAATGAGCATTCTTGAGAGAATGCAAGCCAGTCAAAACCAAACTGCCTCTCAGAACAGAAACCAGAACCAGGGTCAGAGTTTTAGAAGAAATCAACCTCCAAACCGACCTAGGGAAGATGACCAACAGATCACCCCTCCCTTTCATCAAAACTTTGTAAGTGAGGTTGAGGAAACAGATGAGATAACAGAGGAAGAGGATGTCAACATGTTAGGGGTAGATAATGATGACTGTGAGATTCATTATGATAGAACACAAGGACTATATACACCTCATGTTAACACAAGAGATGATGATGAAAATTATTATCAAGACATGCAAAATGTTGTCATAGAGTCTCAAAAAGAATATGACCTCAGAAGCAAAACCAGTCAACAAACCCCCAACTCCAAAACCTCTGACAAATCTTCACAGAACAGCCCTGTAACTAAGCCTAAAGTTGTCAAACAGAAGGATAAAACAGTGACTGAGAATTCTGACAAAGGTAAAGAGAAAAGCACTCAAAAAAATGAAAAACAAAGTGCAGACATTAGTAGTACTAACATCTCAGCTAGTACTCCTGTCAAAACCATTTTGTCAAGTGTAAATAGAACAAGTCAGCAAACTGATGTTGCTGAGAAATTGACAGCTAATAAGACTGAAACCAGCACTCTAAAGAGTCAAATTCCTTTCAGCCTAGAGCAGGAAATTTCAAAGATCAAAATCTCTTTTCCTTTGACTAAGTTAGCTACCCAGCATGCATATAGAGCCCAAATTCTGAAGGCTTTAAATATTGAGGATAGTAATGACACAGTCAATTTTAATGATGACCAGCCAGAGCTTATTTTTGGTCCTAAAATTGAAGGTAAATTTCAAGAAGGGGTAGTACCCCCTTTCTATGTCAGCCTAAATGTCCGTGACAAAATCTTGAATAATGCTATGCATGACTCTGGAGCCTCACACAACCTTATGCCAAAAGTGATAATGGAAAGGCTAGGGCTAGAAATAACTCGATCTTACAAGGACTTATATTCTTTTGACTCTAACAGAGTGAAATGCCTTGGCCTAATCAAAGATCTTTGTGTGAGTTTGACTCAAATCCCAGCCAAGTGCATGGTTATGGATGTTGTAGTGGCTGATGTGCCCCCTAAGTATGGCATGTTGTTATCAAGATCATGGGGTGCCAAGCTGCAAGGTACAATGCAGATGGATGGAACATATGCTTCTATCCCTGTCTTTAGCCAGCTTAGAAGACTATACAGAGAGGCACACTTGAAATTCATGGTCAGTACCCCAGAGAAGCCTGAAAATTCCCCCATTTACTCTGTCCATACTGACCTGGATTCATTTATCCTTTATAATGACGAACCTTCAAATAAGCCAGAGCTAGAAGACAGCGACTCAGCCGAATGGTTAGAAACCCCAAATCTGGAAATGAATGCAGTTCTAGAGACGGAAGAAAACGAGACAGAAACCTTCGAACAGTGCGTTGAAATAACCCACCTGAATGAACATAGCCAAGATGGAAAACAACAAACTGCCCCTCTCCTTCAACTCCATGAAAATCTTGAGGAACAAGATCCAGCACAACATCTTCGAGATCTCAGAATAGAACATAATGATGACACACTTACTGAATCAGTCACTTTAACAGGATTGATTGCCGATGGCGAGAAAGAGAAACACAACTCAGAAATGTCAAAACAGTTTGATACGTGTCAAGGCATTAGTACACCAAACAAAGATCTTGAGCCATGGGATATCTGCCCATTGCCCTTAAAACTTGAAAATCAAGACAGCAACCTTCAACACAACGAAAAACCTAAGAACTCGAAACCAATTCAACTAAGTGTTGATTTTCAACAACAATCAGAGAGCATGTTAGTTGACGAGGGCACTAACCAGGATGAAACCGAAAACGGTCCTCTGTGGACTATGTACTTTGACGGGTCATGCACTAAGAGCACTGCTGGTGCGGGTGTCTGGATTATTAACACTGAAAACAATCACACATAATTTATTTCCTGCAAATTAAACTTTCAATGTTCTAACAACATCGCCGAGTATGAAGCTCTTATCTTAGGCTTGCATCTGTTGAAAAAGTTAGGAGCCAGAAGAATCAATGTCCATGGGGATTCAAAATTAGTGATTAGGCAAGTCAATGGCGAGTATAATTCAAACCATCCCAGACTTAGAGCCTATCGAAACGATGTCATCGACCTTTTGAAAACTTTTGAGGAGTACAGATTAATTTTTGTCCCAAGAAAACGAAATATTGCCGCACACAATTTAGCTTTTGCCACTAGGACATGCTTAGCCCCATATGAAACTAAAGACTGCACAACTCAGATGAAATTTAGACCAGTCGTGCCTGATAATAAAAAATATTGGCAGGTCTTTGAGGACGACAAACAGATAGAGGATTTCCTGCTTGGCAGGAATGAGTTTGAATCATCTGATTCAGATTCTAAATCCGATGAAGACTGCCTAAACGAACAACCCCCTAAAGGAGAAGAACCATCTCGTCCCGTAGAAATCAACATGTTAACTAACAAACTCGAAACTCATACTAGAGAATACGAGGACACAGAAAATGAAGACATTGAGGTATTGTCAGCAAAGGACAAGAACATACCTAGGGGGCTAGCACCATTAGAAGACCTGTTTGATTATAACGACGTGGCAAAGAAACCCACAGTGGAATATACAGAGTCTGAGGTCGAAGAATGCAACATAGGCACTGAGGATCAGCCTAAAATGATTAAATTAGCTAGGTCCTTGTCGTCAGCCATCAAAAAGAAATACATTGACTTGTTTAAAGACTTTGTCGATGTGTTTGCCTGGAGCTATCAGGACTTAAAGGCCTACGATATAGAGATCATCCAGCACAAGATTCCTTTGAGAGAAAAACAAAAACCCTTTAAGCAAAAATTGCGTCGAATTAATCCGATACAACTGCCTCTAGTGGAAAAGGAAATCAAGAAAATGTATGAGGCAGGAATCATTGTGCCTGTGAGGTTTTCAGATTGGGTTTCTAATCTTGTAGCTATGAGGAAAAAGACAGGAGAAATAAGACTCTGCATTGATTTCAGAAACCTTAACAGAGCCTCCCTAAAAGACAATTATCCTCTGCCCAAAATGGAACACATTCTACAGAAGGTAGTTGGTTCAAAGAGGATTTCTCTGTTAGACGGTTTTTCAGGATATAACCAAGTTTTAGTAATCCCTGAAGACCAACTCAAAACAGCTTTCACCACTCCTTGGGGCACTTTCATGTATGTGAAGATGCCTTTTGGACTAATGAATGCTGGGGCCACTTTCCAAAGGGCCATGGACATTGCATTTTCAGAAGAAATAGGGCACTTCATTGTAGTTTACCTTGATGACATAACAGTTTATTCCAAAACCGATGAAGAGCACCTTAAACATCTAAGGAAGGTCTTTGAAAAATGCAGGAGATTTGGGCTATCTTTAAATCCAAAAAAGACAGTATTTGGCCTACAAGAGGGTAAACTCCTTGGCCATATTATATCAGAAAAGGGAATTAAAATAGATCCAAAAAGAGTTGAGGGAATACTACAGATTAGCCACCCAAGGAACATAAAAGAACTGCAGTCCTTTATTGGAAAGATTAACTTCTTGAGGAGGTTCATTCCCAACTTAGCAGAGCTCCTTAGGAACATGACTAATATGCTCAAAAAGAGTGTAGGAGTAAAATGGACTGTAGAAGCCAAAAATTCCTTCGAATTGGTAAAACATGCACTCACCCGGGCACCAGTCTTGATCAGCCCAGAATTTTTAAAAGATTTCCTTATTTTTTCCTTTGCCTCAGAACATACAGTGGCTACAGTCATATTGCAGAAAAACTCAGAGGGACAGGAACAACCTATTGCTTTTTTCAACAAGGCTTTAAGAGATGCACCCTTGAAATATAACATAATGGAAAAACAAGCCTATGCTTTGGTAAAGGCCTTAAAGGACTTCAGGGTGTATATTCTTCATTCCCACGCTATTGCTTATGTGCCTAACATAGTGGTAAAAGACATCCTGTCTCAAGACCCAGATGGAAAGAGGGGCAAATGGATTGTTGCAATCCTAGAGTATGATTTGGAGATCAAACCCACAAAACTCATTAAAGGTCAGGGCTTAGCTCAATTAATGGCTGAATCTAATCTACAAGCCCTTGACATTAACATGGTAGATGCCTTGGATGAACAGGAAGAATTATCTGCTCCCACTGTGGAAGAGCAGTTCCAAAACTCACCTTGGTATGCTGACATCTTGTATGTACTTACAAATCTTAATGCCCCTCCTGATTTATCAAAAACAAAGGCAAGGTTTTTAAAGTTGAAAGCTAGGAACTATTGCATTTTAAATGAATGTTTGTATTGGAAAAATGCTAATGGTTTATTACTTAAATGTTTGTCTGAAGTGGATGCAGAGAGGATCAAGCATGAATTCCATGAGGGAGAGTGCGGAGGTCATCTCTACTGGAAAACCACGGCCAATAAGATCCTTAGAGCTGGCTATTACTGGCCCACCCTCTTCCAAGATATCTATAAAATGATAGCTTCCTGTCATAAATGCCAAATCTTCGAGGGCAAAAGAAAGCTCCTTCCCTTACCATTACAACCTATCATTATTGAAGCTCCTTTCCAACAATGGGGCCTAGATTTCATAGGAGAAATCCATCCTGCTTCATCTGCCCAACACAAATGGATTCTCACAACCACTGACTACTTCACAAAATGGATTGAAGCCATCCCTTCTAGGAATGCCACAGATTTTGTCATTATAAAATTCCTTGAAGACCATATCTTGTCTAGATTCGGATGCCCTAGAAAGATTATTACTGATAATGCTACTGCTTATTGTTCTAAAAAAATGATTGAGTATTGTCACAGGTATCAAATTACACTTGGTCATTCTACTGCTTATTACCCTCAAGGTAATGGGTTAGCTGAATCATCAAATAAAAGTTTGGTGACTATCATCAAGAAGATGCTGGAGGAAAATAAAAAATCATGGCATAAAAAGTTGGTGCATGCTCTGTGGGAAAACAGATTGACCACAAAGAAATCCATTGGAATGTCCCCTTACCAACTTGTTTATGGAACAGATGCAGCATTTCCTACCAGCCTGGGTGTACCAGTGATAAAATTAGTCCAAGAAATACAGTCAGAAGAAGACAGCATGATAAGGAGGATCAATGAGACAATACATCTCCAGCAGACAAGAGAAGAGGTTTACAACAGAGCTCAAAAGGTGCAAGAAAATATAAAGAAGTTGTTTGACAAAAGAACAAAGGCTTGTGATTTCAGCATTGGAGATAAGGTACTCAGATGGGACTCCAGAAGAGAGGAGAAGGGAAAACACGGCAAGTTTGATAGTTTGTGGCAAGGTCCTTATATCATTCAGTCCACCATTGGTCCTAATGCCTATTTTCTGTAAGAGCTAGATGGCACAGATCTGTTTGGGGGTCCTGTCAATGGCAGGGTCCTTAAACACTACTACTGCTGAGTCTGATTTTAAAGCTTTCATTTCCATTATAAATATCATTTCTTTATTTCAGTTTCATAAAAAAGAAAAAATATATATACAAAAACAAGGAAAAGAACGAAAAGAGGGCAGATTGTAAAAACAATAAAGGCAGAGCCCCATGCCAAAAAAGAGAAATAATTATGAAAGTGTGCAAGCTTAAATGCCACTCCTGAAAAACATACTTCTAATTAGTCAAACTGTTTAATCTTGACTAATTAGCTTTAAATTTTCTGCTGATAGGATAGTGAATTCAATTTGCCAAACCGTTTAATCTTGGCTTATCAGTAGATAGATTAGGATAGAAATGAAAGGTTCAAACAAGCCCAAAACCTGAACCTAAATTTTCCAAGCAAGAGATGACTCAAATCTGTTTTATTTTTCTGAGTCATAAAGATGTAAATCTAGTTCTAATTAGCTCAAAATATGAACCAGAAAGAAAGAAAGAACAGCTCAAACAAAGTCAAACCAGAGCTGAAATGAAGGAAAGCAAGTGGCTCTAACAAGCTCAAAACTTGAGTCACAAACAAGAAGAAGGATGCTTCAAAATTTCAGATTTCAAGCCTTCAAAGTTTTGTTTCAGTTTTATGCAAATTTTGTCTATGTGCAGCTTGTTTTCCATGCCATAGATCACAGCAAGTCAAACTTTTTAATCTTGACTTGACTATTTTTTAAATTTCTGTTTTATAATTTAGAGAATGAGATCTGTTGGAAAGTTTAATCCCAACAGATAGTAGATTAGGTAGAGAATCATATGGAATCAACTGTTTAATCTGAGTCCATGGAGAAATAAAAAGTAGAATTAGATTAGTTTCCCTGTTTTCAAAAGAAATAAATGTTGTAAAGAGTTTGCCAATCTAAGTGCACTCTAAATGAAGAAAAAATGTTAGATCAGTAGGACTGGGTAGGTAGAAAATTTGTGTTGATGAAGATCCATTGTTTTTTCAATACTGCTAATATGTTTTCAGAAAGATCATCCAGCAAAGGAAGGGCAACCCAATGGATTAGGCACAGGTCGGAATCCCAGAAAGAACAATGGATGAGGCAACTGATCAGCCTCCCAGAATGCAGGTCTGAAGTTCTTGATGCCTTCAAGAAGGCACCATCCCCAAGTGGAGCCACTGTTGGTCACCTATAAAAAAATTTCTACCAAAAGGTGGCCAAAACATGTTCAGCCTTCAAGAAACAGTTTCATGATCAAAATTTTATCTCTTGAAGCCTATGCAAGGCCTCATGTGCGTGTCTGAAATCTTCATTTCTGTTCCATTAGAAACTCACAAATTCTACTAAAAGTTTCATGAGAAAGACTGCTCCAGTATCCCCCTTCTCCCCTCTTCCTCCTCTCAGAGACTAACCTTCATTTTTTCCATCATTGGCCTCTTTTTTCCATTTTCCTCATCTTTCCTCCATGAAAGTTTCCTTTGCCGAGCTTAAACTCCTTTGAAAACTCTGTCGAAACCCTTTGAAAACCATCAAAAAACATGAAAAAACCCATTCTTGCATTAAGGGTTTAAACCCCTTAGGGCCAAGTCTCAACCACTTCCCCACCATACGCTTTAGGGCTGGAACCACATGCTAAAAGGTTAAGGCGCTTATCGCATCGCAAGGATCCAAAGTGCGCAATTATGTTTTCATTGTGTTGACAAAAGTTCCGATGCGATTAAGCATCACGGTCATAACCTCCAATGATATCGTTATTTCATGTAACCCGTTGGGCCCGCAATCGGGCGCTAAAACCTCATGAAATAATCCTTTCCCGATCCGTTATTTTCCATGTAAAACCCCAAAATCCATTTATCCAAAGTTTAGATCTAAAAAACCTAAGTCACGTGCTAAAATAATTCAAATGGGTAGATCAAAAAGACCCGATGCGCAATCGCATCGGAAAAATCCAAATGGGTTGATCGGAAAGACCAGGCTCGCAGTCCCGATTGCGATTGGCCCTTTTTGTGTTTTACGCCCCAGGCCCATGGTATTTCATATATCCAATAGCCCCGCAATCGGGCGCCGGTCATATTATATATAAATATGCCGCTCCGATCCGCCAAAAACTTTGTATTATTCGAGAAATTTGGGTTTTATAAAGTGTTAAAGGGTTTTCCCGCTGATGCATAATCCACCGTTGATCTTAAAATGATCGGATGGACAGCGCTAAATCGCAAGTTTCAATCGCAACCCCCTCTTCCGCGCACTCTGATTGCGATTGCTCCGATCAAATCTTAGCCGTCCATCTTCCCGCTGATCGGACGGATAGCGCTTAATCGCATCGCAAGTTCCAATCGCATGTTTTCTGTGCGACCTGCCGATTACGATCCTCCGATTAAATCTGGACCGTCCACGTGTCCGGATCGGACGGCCCAAATCTTTTCCCACATTACTCCATCGCCCTCTACCTCTACCAAAGGATTTTTAAAACCGATCCCCACCGTTGCTCATCGCGCGATCGACGGTTCTGTTTAATTCTTCCTCCCGCGTCATTTAAAACTCCTCTCGGTTAATCTCCACCGTTGGATGATGCCATCCAACGGTCCTGCTCTCTTCCTACGCCTCTGAAGCAGTTAACCCAATTTACGCAGGATTTTATAACAAATTGTTGTATTTTGTAGGTTTTCGAATGATTTTTCCGCCATTTTGAAGAAACCACAAAGGCCGAGGGTGACGATCCTCTGTCTTATGAGTTCATAAAGAATCATTCGAAGGGTGTTAGATTTACATTTTATCAGTGAATTCATGACCCATTGATGCCATTCGACCCCGCTACTACCCTGCGCACCAGAAGACAAGCACAATTCATCATTTGTTAAAGAGTATCAGCGCCAAAGACAAAAGTTATCAGAACCGGAGATTGAAGACCCAAAACACAGATTTCAAGTTAATTAAAGGTGTTTTGGGAACGATGAAGACATCTTTCAAGCTGAGAAAGCCTCCACCGCCATAAAAAGAGGCTAATTGAACCCTCCATAGCTCCAAAATACACCAGCAGCCTCGCAGAAATTAAAAATCGCCGAACAATTAATGCAAATCAAAGAATCTTATCTCTAATTGTCGGCAAAACCATTCTGGAAGTTGAAGAACAGTCGAGAAGCAAGCCTTTTCAATCAGTTGGCCTCGAATGACACAAACAGAGTTATGAAGTAGAGTTATAAACGATTATATTCCCACCTCATGCCTTGCCTGGTTCCCAAAGGCCAGGAAGTGCATTAATTGCATAATTGATAATACTTGACCCCTGGGAAATCCTCCCGCCTCTTCATTTTTTTATAAATACTGCTATAGAAGATGAGAAAATGTTGGTCTCTGGACATCTGAATGCATGTAATGGTTATTCTGAAGTTACCGATGCCCTGTCTTGTAACTGAAAGATACACAAGCTGATATGAGAATTTCAAAGCTGTAGAGACCCACCGGGCTTGCAGATTGTAACTGGTTTGAACATCAATACAAGCTGTTGATTCATGGAATCCTCAATTATGTCAATGGTGATGTGCTCCTTACTGTTAATTGTTATTTTTCTTAATGTTTTCACTCTGTTCTCTTTCTCTGATAAAGAGCAGCAAACATAGAGTTAGGATGTACTCTCCACGGTACCCTACTCTTACTGAAAGCTTTACTTCTATGTTTTCTTCATTTGAATGTTCTCTTTGAAGAGTATATTAATGCAGGTTAGTTTAAAAGTACTTCCCTGATCTAGATTGCTCTTTAAAACGAGCCTTCCCTGTGTTTTCCTTGGGGTATATTAATGCAGGTTAGTTTAAAAGTACTTCCCTGATCTAGATTGCTCTTTGTGATCATCATATGTGTTTTTCTTTATTGAATATGCCGAAAGTAGGATAGTTTAAAAGCACTTACCTGATCTTAAGCTGTTCAGACTATTTTTAAATGTTTTCTCACTGAAGGTACTTCAATGCAGGCTAGTTTAAAAGTACTTCCCTGATCTCAGAATACTTTTATGTTTCCCCTTAAGTACATGTTGAAAGCAAGCTAGTTTAAAAGTACTTACTTGATCTTAGACTGTGCTTTGTTCTTCATTTTGTTTGGTCTTTCACCTCCTATCTGTTTCATTCCATAAAATCGCATTAAAAGATCCTTTGATATAAGTAACTTGCCCCATGGGTCCTTCTTGAATCTTGTTGTCCAATTAAATCCTCCTATGACTCCATAGCCCAATGGGTTAAAACTGTCTTTGCCCTTTTCTGTCAGCTGAATCATTCCTTCATTTGCAGACATCTTCACCCTTTATTTTGAACTGCCTTTCATCTTCATCATGTCTTTGCCCAACCAAAAACAAACAAATCAAACCCATGCTCTTCATAACTAGCCTAATATTACAATTTCAGCCTTTGAAGATCACATCTTTTCACTCATTTATAGAGAGATCCCTCTCTGGATTCAGGAGGGCTAGATCCTTGAATCCCAAAGTGGTATGATGTTACCTCTGCAGTTGGACTTTGCCAATCTTGCTAATTACAGGGTGCTAACATAATGGTGACTCCGCTGGGGAACTTTTTGAGTTCATAGTTGCTTGGCCAACTTTTATAAACTCTTTAGTTTCCATACAACCACAATAACTCAGAAAACCAAAAAATATTTCAGATTGGTATCTAATAAACATGGTAGTGGACCATAAAACCTTTTACCTCTGAAAAGGAGCTAAAAACTTCCACTTGGCGACTCCACAATCCTGAACAGACCTTAAGACTCCACTGGGAAGAACCCTCATCACTATACTATCCTTCAAACTCAGTTAGAGGACTATAGGATTGAAATTTGTGTAAAATAGATTAGTTAACCTCTCAAATATTGTCATACCTGGTTGAACTTTTCTTGTTATTAGGGTCTAAAAAATACAGCATAGTGGCTCCTAGAAATATTCACACTAGAGCCCATCCTGACCCAGATCCACCTGAAATAGTTGATGACCCAGAAAGCATCCTTCGGAAGTCTCCTAGGATTAAATTATCAACTGTTTTCAGATCACCCTTGAGAGCTAATTCTGTCCCAGAAAATCTTTCAGCTCTACAAAAATCACAAGATGACCTAGTAAATCCCTTTAGAACCAGGTCTCTTGGCGATTTAGATCAGTTAGATTCTGAGTCTTCACTTTCATCTCCTGAGACAAGTGAAAATCCTGGTGGTAGAGAAACCACACCTCCTGACTTACATTTCCTTAACAACCTAGGTCTCTCTCATCCAAGATCAGCTCAGCAATATATTCCTGGTCCATCTACTTCCACTCACCCTACATCCACTATCCAAACCAATCCACTCCAGCCTACGGTCCCTCTTGTAAATCCACCTCCACCACCTGCCATGGCTGCATGGTATGCTCCTTTAGTCCTTCCTGTACCCCTAGTCAATATTCCACAGGACTATCAGTCCAAAATTCCATTATATGATGATAACAATGCTACAACTGCATCACAACATGTGGATAAGATGAATGACTACTTTGACAGAAATGAAATTGATAATGATTCTGTCAAGCTTAGATTTTTTGCTCAAAGTCTGGGGGGAGAAGTAAGAAAATGGTTCAAAGGTCTAGCCCCCCATAGTATCAATGATCTCTAAGCCTTCCATCAAACATTCTTAAACAAATGGGAAGTAAAGAAGAATCCCCTTCAAATCCTTGCTGATTACAACAACCTCCATAGAAACACTGGGGAAAGTGTACAAGCTTATTGTACTAGATTCAATAGTATCTATAATGCACTTCCCCCAGAACTAAAACCTCCATAGGGCTCAGCTTTAAACAAATTTCCTAAAGGGTTTGACTCTGACATGACCTATTCATTAAGAGAAAGAGACTTTGCAACTCTTGAAGATATGCAAAGGGGTGCTCTTTCTGTGGAAGTCAATTTAATGGAGAAGAGAGCAAGAATGAAGGCTGAGAAGAGAGTATATTTTAGAGAGGAGTCCACACCTTCCACTTCAAACTCAAAAATGGAGAAAATGATGGAGGAAATGATGAAGAAAATGAGCATTCTTGAGAGAATGCAAGCCAGTCAAAACCAAACTGCCTCTCAGAACAGAAACCAGAACCAGGGTCAGAATTTTAGAAGAAATCAACCTCCAAACCGACCTAGGGAAGATGACCAACAGATCACCCCTCCCTTTCATCAAAACTTTGTAAGTGAGGTTGAGGAAACAAATGAGATAACAGAGGAAGAGGATGTCAACATGCTAGGGGTAGATAATGATGACTGTGAGATTCATTATGATAGAACACAAGGTCTATATACGTCTTATGATGACACAAGAGATGATGATGAAAATTATTATCAAGACATGGACAATGTTGTCATAGAGTCTCAAAAAGAATATGACCTTAGAAGCAAAACCAGTCAACAAACCCCCAACTCCAAAACCTCTGACAAATCTTCACAAAACAGCCTTGTAACTAAGCCTAAAGTTGTCAAACAAAAGGATAAAACAGTGACTGTGAATTCTGATAAAGGTAAAGAGAAAAGCACTCAAAACAATGAAAAACAAAGTGCAGACATTAGTAGTACTAACATCTCAGCTAGTACTCCTGTGAAAACCATTTTGTCAAGTGTAAATAGAACAAGTCAGCAAACTGATGTTGCTGAGAAATTGACAGCTAATAAGACTGAAACCAGCACTTTCAAGAGTCAAATTCCTTTCAACCTAGAGCAAGAAATTTCAAAGATCAAAATGTCTGTTCCTTTGACTGAGTTAGCTACCCAGCATGCATATAGAGCCCAAATTTTGAAGGCTTTAAATATTGAGGATAGTAATGACACAGTAAATTTTAATGATGACCAGCCAGAGCTTATTTTTGGTCCTAAAATTGAAGGTAAATTTCAAGAAGGGGTAGTACCCCCTTTCTATGTCAGCCTAAATGTCCATGACAAAATCTTGCATAATGCTATGCATGACTCTGGAGCCTCACACAACCTTATGCCAAAAGTGATAATGGAAAGGCTAGGGATAGAAATAACTCGACCTTACAAGGACTTATATTCTTTTGACTCTAGCAGAGCGAAATGCCTTGGCCTAATCAAAGACCTTTGTGTGAGTTTGACTCAAATGCCAACCAAGTGCATGGTTATGGATGTTGTAGTGGCTGATGTACCCCCTAAGTATGGCATGTTGTTATCAATATCATGGGGTGCCAAGCTGCAAGGTACAATGCAGATGGATGGAACATATGCTTCTATCCCTGTCTTTAGCCAGCTTAGAAGACTATACAGAGAGGCACACTTGAAATTTATGGTCAGTAGTCCGGAGAAGCCTGAAAATTCCCCCATTTACTCTGTCCATACTGACCTGGATTCATTTATCCTTTATAATGACGAACCTTCAAATAAGTCAGAGCTAGAAGACATCGACTCAGCCGAATGGTTAGAAACCCCAAATCTAGAAATGAATGCAGTTCTAGAGACGGAAGAAAATGAGATAGAAACCTTCGAACAGTGCGTTGAAACAACCCACCCGAATGAACATAGCCAAGATGGCAAACAACATATTGCCCCTCTCCTTCAACTCCATGAAAATCTTGAGGAACAAGATCCAGCACAACATCTTCTGGATCTCAGAATAGAACATAATGATGACACAGTTACTGAATCATTCACTTTAATAGGATTGATTGCCGATGGCGAGAAAGAGAAACACAACTCAGAAATGTCAAGTTTGATACATGTCAAGGCATTAGTAAACCAAACAAAGATCTTGAGCCATGGGACATCTGCCCATCGCCCTTAAAACTTGAAAATCAAGACAACAACCTTTGACACAGCGAAAAACCTAAGAACTCGAAACCAATTCAACTAAGTGCTGATTTTCAACAACAATCAGAGAGCACGTTAGTTGACGAGGGCACTAACCAGGATGAAACCGAAAATGGTCCTCTGTGGACTATGTACTTTGATGGGTCATGCACTAAGAGCACTGCTGGTGTGGGTGTCTGGATTATTAACACTGAAAACAATCACACGGAATGCATTTCCTACAAATTAAACTTTCAGTGTTCTAACAACATCGCCGAGTATGAAGCTCTTATCTTAGGCTTGCATCTGTTGAAAAAGTTAGGAGCCAGAAGAATCAATGTCCATGGGGATTCAGAGTTAGTGATTAGGCAAGTCAATGGGGAGTATAATTCAAACCATCCCAGACTTAGAGCCTATCGAAACGATGTCATCGACCTTTTGAAAACTTTTGAGGAGTCCAAATTGATTTTTGTCCCAAGAAAACGAAATATTGCCGCACACAATTTAGCCTTTGCCACTAGGACATGCTTAGCCCCATATGAAACTAAAGACTGCACAACTCAGATGAAATTTAGACCAGCCGTGCCTGATAATAAAAAATATTGGTAGGTCTTTGAGGACGACAAACAGATAGAGGATTTCCTGCTTGGCAGGAATGAGTTTGAATCATCTGATTCAGATTCTAAATCCGATGAAGACTGCCTAAACGAACAACCCCCTAAAGAAGAAGAACCATCTCGTCCCATGGAAATCAACATGTTAACTAACAAACTCGAAACTCATACTAAAGAATACGAGGACACAGAAAATGAAGACATTGAGGTATTGTCAGCAAAGGATAAGAACATACCTAGGGGGCTAGCACCATTAGAAGACATGTTTGATTTTAACGACGTGGCAAAGAAACCCACAGTGGAATATACAGAGTCTAAGGTTGAAGAATACAACATAGGCACTGAAGATCAGCCGAAAATGATTAAATTAGCTAGGTCCTTGCCGTCAGACATCAAAAAGAAATACATTGACTTGTTTAAAAACTTTTTTGATGTGTTTGCCTGGAGCTATCAATACTTAAAAGCCTATGATACAGAGATCATCCAGCACAAGATTCCTTTGAGAGAAAAACAAAAGCCCTTTAAGCAAAAACTGCGTCGGATTAATCTGATACAACTGCCTCTAGTGGAAAAGGAAATCAAGAAAATGTATGAGGCAGGAATCATTGTGCCTGTGAGGTTTTCAGATTGGGTTTCTAATCTTGTAGCTGTGAGGAAAAAGACAGGAGAAATAAGACTCTGCATTGATTTCAGAAACCTTAACAAAGCCTCCCTAAAAGACAATTATCCTCTGCCCAAAATGGAACACATTCTATAGAAGGTAGTTGGTTCAAAGAGGATTTCCCTATTAGATGGTTTTTCAGGATATAACCAAGTTTTAGTACTCCCTGAAGACCAACTCAAAACAGCTTTCACCACTCCTTGGGGCACTTTCATGTATGTGAAGATGCCTTTTGGACTAATGAATGCTGGGGCCACTTTCCAAAGGGCCATGGACATTGCATTTTCAGAAGAAATAGGGCACTTCATTGTAATTTACCTTGATGACATAACAGTTTATTCCAAAACCGATGAAGGGCACCTTAAACATCTAAGGAAGGTCTTTGAAAAATGCAGGAGATTTGGGCTATCTTTAAATCCCAAAAAGACAGTATTTGGCCTACAAGAGGGTAAACTCCTTGGCCATATTATATTAGAAAAGGGAATTAAAATAGATCCAAAAAGAGCTGAGGGAATACTACAGATTAGCCACCCAAGGAACATAAAAGAACTGCAGTCCTTTATTGGAAAGAGTAACTTCTTGAGAAGGTTTATTCCCAACTTAGCAGAGCTCCTTTGGAACATGACTAATATGCTCAAAAAGAGTGTAGGAGTAAAATGGACTGTAGAAGCCAAAAAATCCTTCGAATTGGTAAAACATGCAGTCACCCGGGCACCAGTCTTGATCAGCCCAGAATTTTCAAAAGATTTCCTTATTTTTTCCTTTGCCTCAGAACATAAAGTGGCTGCAGTCCTATTGCAGAAAAACTTAGAGGGACAGGAACAACCTATTGCTTTTTTTAGCAAGGCTTTAAGAGATGCACCCTTGAAATATAACATAATGGAAAAACAAGCCTATGCTTTGGTAAAGGCCTTAAAGGACTTCAGGGTGTATATTCTTCATTCCCACGCTATTGCTTATGTGCCTAACATAGTGGTAAAAGACATCCTGTCTCAAGACCCAGATGGAAAGAGGGGCAAATGGATTGTTGCAATCCTAGAGTATGATTTGGAGATCAAACCCACAAAACTCATTAAAGGTCAGGGCTTAGCTCAATTAATGGCTGAATCTAATCTACAAGCCCTTGACATTAACATGGTAGATGCCTTGGATGAACAGGAAGAATTATCTGCTCCCACTGTGGAAGAGCAGTTCCAAAACTCACCTTGGTATGCTGACATCTTGTATGTACTTACAAATCTTAATGCCCCTCCTGATTTATCAAAAACAAAGGCAAGGTTTTTAAAGTTGAAAGCTAGGAACTATTGCATTTTAAATGAATGTTTGTATTGGAAAAATGCTAATGGTTTATTACTTAAATGTTTGCCTGAAGTGGATGCAGAGAGGATCAAGCATGAATTCCATGAGGGAGAGTGCGGAGGTCATCTCTACTGGAAAACCACGGCCAATAAAATCCTTAGAGCTGGCTATTACTGGCCCACCCTCTTCCAAGATATCCATAAAATGATAGTTTCCTGTCATAAATGCCAAATCTTCGAGGGCAAAAGAAAACTCCTTCCCTTACCATTACAACCTATCATTGTTGAAGCTCCTTTCCAACAATGGGGCCTAGATTTCATAGGAGAAATCCATCCTGCTTCATCTACCCAACACAAATGGATTCTCACAGCCACTGACTACTTCACAAAATGGATTGAAGCCATCCCTTCTAGGAATGCCACAGATTCTGTCATTATAAAATTCCTTGAAGACCATATCTTGTCTAGATTCGGATGCCCTAGAAATATTATTACTGATAATGCTGCTGCTTTTTGTTCTAAAAAAATGATTGAGTTTTGTCACAGGTATCAAATTACACTTGGTCATTCTACTGCTTATTACCCTCAAGGTAATGGGTTAGCTGAATCATCAAATAAAATTTTGGTGACTATCATCAAGAAGATGCTGGAGGAAAATAAAAAATCATGGCATAAAAAGTTGGTGCATGCTCTGTGGGCAGACAGATTGACCACAAAGAAATCCATTGTAATGTCCCCTTACCAACTTGTTTATGGAGCAGATGCAGTATTTCCTACCAGCCTGGGTGTACCAGTGATAAAATTAGTCCAAGAAATACAGTCAGAAGAAGGCAGCATGATAAGGAGGATCAATGAGACAATACATCTCCAGCAGACAAGAGAAGAGGTTTACAACAGAGCTCAAAAGGTGCAAGAAAATATAAAGAAGTTGTTTGACAAAATAACAAAGGCTTGTGATTTTAGCATTGGAGATAAGGTACTCAGATGGGACTCCAGAAGAGAGGAGAAGGGCAAACATGGCAAGTTTGATAGTTTGTGGCAAGGTCCTTACATCATTCAATCCACCATTGGTCCTAATGCCTATTTTTTGCAAGAGATAGATGGCACAGATCTGTTTGGGGGTCCTGTCAATGGCAGGATCCTTAAACACTACTACTGCTGAGTCTGATTTTAAATCTTTCATTTCCATTATAAATATCATTGCTTTATTTCAGTTTCATAAAAAAAGAAAAAATATATACAAAAACAAAGAAAAGAACGAAAAGAGGGCGGATTGTAAAAACAATAAAGGCAGAGCCCCATGCCAAAAAAGAGAAATAATTCTGAAAGTGTGCAAGCTTAAATGCCACTCCTGAAAAACATACTTCTAGTTAGTCAAACTGTTTAATCTTGACTAATTAGCTTTAAATTTTCTGCTGATAGGATAGTGAATTCGATTTGCCAAACTGTTTAATCTTGGCTTATCAGTAGATAGATTAGGATAGAAATGAAAGGTTCAAACAAGCCCAAAAGCTGAAACTAAAGTTTCCAAGCAAGAGATGACTCAAATCTGTTTTATTTTTCTGATTCATAAAGATGTAAATCTGGTTCTAATTAGCTCAAAATCTGAACCAGAAAGAAAGAAAGAACAGCTCAAACAAAGTCAAACCGGAGCTGAAATGAAGGAAAGCAAGTGGCTCTAACAAGCTCAAAACTTGAGTCACAAACAAGAAGAAGGATGCTTCAAAATTTCAGATTTCAAGCCTTCAAAGTTTTGTTTCAGTTTTATGCAAATTTTGTCTATGTCCAACTTGTTTTCCATGCCATAGATCACAGCAACTCAAACTATTTAATCTTGACTTGACTGTTTTTTAAATTTTTGTTTTAGAATTTAGAGAATGAGATCTGTTGGACAGTTTAATCCCAACAAATAGTAGATTAGGTAGAGAATTATATGGAATCAACTGTTTAATCTAAGTCCATGGAGAAATAAGGAGTAGAATTAGATTAGTTTCCCTATTTTCAAAAGAAATAAATGTTGTAAAGAGTTTGCCAATCTAAGTGCACTCTAAATGAAGAAAAAATGTTAGATTAGTAGGACTGGGTAGGTAGAAAATTTGTGTTGATGAAGATCCATTGTTTTTTCAATACTGCTAATATGTTTTCAGAAAGATCATCCAGCAAAGGAAGGGCAACACAATGGATTAGGCACAGGTCGGAATCCCAGAAAGAACAATGGATGAGGCAACTGATCAGCCTCCCAGAATGCAGGTCTGAAGTTCTTGATGCCTTCAAGAAGGCACCATCCCCAAGTGGAGCCACTGTTGGCCACCTATAAAATTTGTTCTACCAAAAGGTGGCCAAAACATGTTCAGCCTTCAAGAAACAGTTTCATGATCAAAATGTTATCTCTTGAAGCCTATGCAAGGCCTCATGTGCGTGTCTGAAATCTTGATTTCTGTTCCATTAGAAACTCACAAATTCTGCTAAAAGTTTCATGAGAAAGACTGCTGCAGTATCCCCCTTCTCTCCTCTTCCTCCTCTCAAAGACTAACCTTCATTTTTTCCATCATTGGCCTCTGTTTTCCATTTTCCTCATCTTTCCTTCATGAAAGTTTCCTTTATCGAGCTTAAACTCCTTTGAAAACTCTGTCGAAACCCTTTGAAAACCATCAAAAAACATGAAAAAACCCATTCTTGCATTAAGGGTTTAAGCCCCTTAGGGCCAAGTCTCAACCACTTCCCCACCATACGCTTTGGGGCTGGAACCACATGCTAAAATGTTAAGGCACTTATCGCATCGCAAGGATCCAAAGTGCGCAAGTCTGTTTTCATTGTGTTGACAAAAAGTTCCGATGCGATTAAGCATCACGGTCATAACCTCCAATGATATCGTTATTTCATGTAACCCGTTGGGCCTGCAATCGAGCGCTAAAACATCATGAAATAATCCTTTCCTGATCCGTTATTTTCCATGTAAAACCCAAAAATCCATTTATCCAAAGTTTAGATCTAAAAACCTAAGTCACGTGCTGAAATAATTCAAATGGGTAGATCAAAAAGACCCGATGCGCAATCGCATCGGAAAAATCCAAATGGGTCGATCGGAAAGACCAGGCCTGCAGTCCCGATTGCGATTGGCCCTTTTGTGTTTTACGCCCCAGGCCCATGGTATTTCATATATCCAAAAGCCCCGCAATCAGGTGCCGATCATATTATATATAAATATGCCGCTCTGATCCTTAAAAAAACTTTGTATTATTCGAAAAACTTGGGTTTTATAAAGTGTTAAAGAGTTTTTCCGCTGATGCATAATCCACCGTTGATCTTAAAACGATCAGACGGCCAACGCTCAATCGCAAAGTTTCAATCGCAAGTCCTGTCTTCCGACCCCCGGTCGCTCATCCCTCCGATTCAATCCTGTCCATCTGTTTCCCCGTTGATCCAACAGTCATCGCTTGATCGCACTAACCTCCCCGATCGCGCAATCGCATCGGCATTTTCCATCGCACCCTTTGTTTTCTCCCGGCCAATTGCGATGTTCCGATTAGATATGGACCGTCCACGTGTCCGGATCAGACGGCCCATTTTTTTCCCACATTACTCCATCGCCCTCCACCTCTACCAAAGAGTTTTTTAAACCGACCCCCGCTGTTGCTCATCGCGCGATCGACGGTTCTGTTTAATTCTTCCTCCCGCGTCATTTAAAACTCCTCTCAGTTAATCTCCACCGTTGGATGATGCCATCCAATGGTCCTGCTCTCTTCCTATGCCTCTGAAGCAGTTAACTCAATTCCCACAGGATTTTATAACAAATTGTTTGTATTTTGCAGGTTTTCGAATGATTTTTCCGCCATTTTGAAGAAACCACAAAGGCCGAGGGTGACGATCCTCTGTCTTCTGAGTTCATAAAGAATCATTAGAATGGTGTTAGATTTACATTTTATCAATGAATTCATGACCCATTGATGCCATTCGACCCCGCTACTGCCCTGCGCACCAGAAGACAAGCACAATTCATCATTTGTTAAAGAGTATCAGCGCCGAAGACAAAAGTTATCAGAACCGGAGATTGAAGACCCAAAACACAGATTTCAAGTTAATTAAAGGTGTTTTGGGAACGACGAAGACTTCTGTCAAGCTGAGAAAGCCTCCACCGCCATAAGAAAAGGCTAATTGAACCTTCCATAGCTCCAAAAGACACCAACAGCCTCGCAGAAATTAAAGATCGCCGAACAATTAATGCAAATCAAAGAATCTTATCTCTAATTGTCGGCAAAACCATTCTGGAAGTTGAAGAACAGTCGAGAAGCAGGTCTTTTCAATCATTTGGCCTCGAATGACACAAACAGAGTTATGAAGTAGAGTTATAAATGATTATATTCCCACCTTATGCCTTGCCTGGTTCCCAAAGGCCAGGAATTGCATTAATTGCATAATTGATAATACTTGACCCCCGGGAAATCCTCCCACCTCTTCATTCTTCTATAAATAATGTTATAGAAGATGAGAAAATGTTGGTCTCTGGACATATGAATGCATGTAATGGTTATTCTGAAGCTACTGATGCCCTGTCTTGTAACTGAAAGATACACAAGCTGATATGAGAATTTCAAAGCTGTAGAGACCCACCGGGCTTGCAGATTGTAACTGGTTTGAACATCAATACAAGCTGTTGATTCATGGAACCCTCAATTATGTCAATGGTGATGTGCTCCTTACTGTTAATTGTTATTTTGTTTAATGTTTTCACTCTGTTCACTTTCTCTGATAAAGAGCAGCAAACATAGAGTTAGGATGTACTCTCCACGATACCCTACTCTTACTGAAAGCTTTACTTCTATGTTTTCTTCATTTGAATGTTCTCTTTGAAGAGTATATTAATGCAGGTTAGTTTAAAAGTACTTCCCTGATCTAGATTGCTCTTTGTGATTATCATCTGTGTTTCCTTATCGAATATGCTGAAAGCAGGCTAGTTTAAAAGCACTTACCTGATCTTAAGCAGTTCGAGCTATTTTTTAAATGTTTCTGATTGAAAGTACTTCAATGCAGGCTAGTTTAAAAGCACTTACCTAATCAACAGAAATACTTTTATGTTTCCCCTTAAGTACATGTTGAAAGCAAGCTAGTTTAAAAGTACTTACTTGATCTTAGACTGTGCTTTGTTCTTCATTTTGTTTGTTCTTTCACTTCCTATCTGTTTCGTTCCATAAAATTGCTTTAAAATATCCTTTGATATAACTAACTTGCCCCATGGGTCCTTCTTGAATCTTGCTGTCCAATTAAATCCTCCTATGACTCCATAGCCCAATGGGTTAAAACTGTCTTTGCCCTTTTCTGTCAACTGAATCATTCCTTCATTGCAGACATCTTCACCCTTTATTTTGAACTGCATTTCATCTTCATCATGTCTTTTCCCAACCAAAAACAAACAAATCAAACCCATGCTCTTCATAAATAGCCTAATATTACAATTTCAGCCTTTGAAGATCACATCTTTTCACTCATTTATAGAGAGATCCCTCTCTGGATTCAGGAGGGCTAGATCCTTGAATCCCAAAGTGGTATGATGTTACTGTCTTTTTGAGTTGGAATTTTCAATCTTTTCATTCTGGGGCAACAATGGTCCCACCGTGATCACCATTATGTTGGTGATGAGGTGGGATAACAATGCCCAGGGTATTCTTTGTCAAATTAAGGGCCTAAAGAGTTTTAAAGAGGTATACAAGTAGTTATATACTCAATAGGTCCCACCGTGATTGTCGTTATGTTGGGGTCTGTGTTTTGATAGATTGGCCAACCAAAAGACAAGGCAACATCATAGCCAATCTTTAGAGTTCTAGGATCTAGTCCTTCTGTTCTTAGAGAGGGATATCTCAAATTGTTTGTTTGCAAAGGTATATCTTGTTTGCTTTTAAATATTGATTTTAGACTAGTTATTAAGTGTAGGTGTTTGTTTGATTTGTTTGTTTGGTTGAATTAGCTGTAGGCCGTGAAGATTACAGAGCGGTAGATAAGAAAGTATTAGTCAGTCAGACAATAGGTCAGGAAAAATGTGTAGCTCATCAATGGATATGGGATATCAAAGGGAAAATCTAACTTGGCCATAGGATCCTTTGGATTTGTGAATGAGATGGACATTAATGATTTTGAAAGAGAGTTTTAATTTTCAACAAAGGGAACTTGAAAACATAACTTGAACATAAAGAGGTATTTGATAGACAGGGCTAACCATGAATTCTACAAACCACACTTTAAGAAAATAATGACTTCAAGACAAATTTTAAAATGAAATCTAAGATTCGGGAGCACAAACTATTTCCTCAAAGAATTTATTTCAAATGAATTAGAAAACATGAAAGATTCACTGATAACTGCAGTCATAGAAGAGGGAATGCCTAAAAATCCATGATTACAACTATAAATACCTTTGAAACAAGAATTTAAGTAGGAACAAAGGGTATGATCAAAACAGACCTCTTTGGCAAACTATAAACAATGGTCCTTCAAAGGGAGACTTCAAAAACAGCTTTCAAGTGGCAGCAGACAAGCGGGGAAAACCATAAATCATGTTGGAACCAACTATTTGAACTATTTGAGAAATAAACGAGCATAAGGGTTCAAGAGAATGATTAAAGTCTCTAAAATGCTTCAGCAGAAGAAAACATAAAACAGTGAAGGATGAACAGGTCTAAGGTGCTTCCAGGAGTCATTTCTTAGCCTAAACTTTTCACCCTAATGTAGTAATAATTTATGGAAAAAAATGAAAACAAGAAAGACAACATGCAGTTCATAATACATCACCAAAAACCAAGCTTAGAGATCCAATGATAGAGCCTTCTCAAGAACAAGCATGTCACCACATCATCGAGCTTCCAAGACTTCAATTTCTTCTTCAACTTCAACAAAATATGTATTATTTCGAAGAGTTTTAGTGTTACAACTAGTGACCAGCCAACCAAAAACTTCTCATCTTCTTTAGAAGTATTTATAGAAGAAATGAGGAGGTGGAAGAGTTCTAGGGTTGAGTATCATTAATTCTATACTAAATGCAACTTCTAGCCTTGAAAACCATGCAAGGCATAAGGCATGAAAGCATCGAATTACAACTCTGTTTTATTTAATCTGTTTCTGATTTTTAGGCTTAGTGGGTAAAAAGATCGACTCTAAGGCATTTTCTTATATTTTCAATAACTTTACTGACAGTTTGAAATATCTTCCTTTATTTGTGATAACTGTCAGCTGCCTTTAGTCTTAATGTTTCAGACTGAGATTTGATCTGGGTATGCCTTTGAGGTAAAAAGTTGCAAGGTGGCAATATAGTAGCTGGGGAATCAATTAGCCCCTTTTATGTGGCTCTGAGGTGTCCTTCGACTGATATTTCTCTGTTTCATAAACACAATGATTTATCTTCGGATCTATGTTTAGGCTTGATTAAGCCATAATCTTCATCTTTGACACTAATACCCTTTCATTAATTGACGCTGACTATGTTTCGCTGTTCGTAGGTGCGCATATGGTTTATTGAAGTTTTTTCTTAGAAAACCAATAATCAGGACTTATCGATTCCCTAAAATCGTGTAATTAGAACCCCCAAACCCTTTGAAATTGTATCAAGGGCCATGAGGATAGTCATCCTCAGCCCATAACACTACAAACATCTGCGGGAGGGTTTTACCCTTTAACTTACAAAACCTGCATAAAAACAAAGAAACATGAATCAAATCCTACGATTTATGGTTTAAACTGTTTTGAAAGGTTTGCAGGAATGGTCTGGAGCTGCGAGGATGGAGGAATGCAACAGTAAAAGGGAGAAACCCTTGGCGGAAGCAAAACATGGTTTTAATTTGAAATTAGCGCGGAAATGATAAAGGGTGGTTTCAGAAAATCAGAAGCAGTTTTCACGCAGTGTTTGGGGGGGTAGGTGGTATTCGCTTTTGAAACGCGATTTCACTCAATGATGGACATGTGGAAAATGAAAACTGCCCATATTGCGCAGAAGTAGCGCACTGGGAAGGGAGGCCAAAAATTACGCGAGATTGATTATGGTCCGTCGGATGATCAGCAATAGATCAAATGGCACAGATAAAACGCGATGGAGGGCAAGTTGCGGGGTAAAAGTGTATGCGGGGTCCACGACGACGCAAGTTGTTTCGTCGTGTAGTGGACAGGCGTTGGGTCATTGCGTTACGTCCTGATCGTCAGATTTCCTTGATGGACGGTTATGATCGAAAGAAGGAGCGGGTATGTTGAAAGGGGAAGAAAGGGAAGGTAGGTGAGTGGGCATAAGGATGGGGCCTGATGGCCATTGATCTGTAGAGATCAACTGTCCAGATTCGCTTGGACCACAATGTCAGAAAATAGAAAAATAGAAAGGGAAAAGGGTATTTTTCACAGAGGCTTTGTGTTTTAAGCACCCAATTGCGGGACTAAGGATGCATGGAGGAAGGGGCTAAAGGACATAAGCCCTTGGGGGCTTAAATGCCTTATAGTGCAAAAAATTGTTTTTAGGCCAAAAATAGGGATTTTCAAGACCAAAACAGGGTTCCGATAGGTGAAAGAAAGGATTTTTAAAACCAAATAAGGTGGAATATAAGGTTTTAAAGAGGATTTTAATGATTTGGAGGTTAATATGAAAGAATGAAAGGGGAAATTTGTAAAGGAAAATAGGGGTGGAAATGGAGATGATTTGTGAAAATGAGATGGAGAAGTGAATGATGAGAATGGAGGCTCATGAACAATTTTCTTTGGTAAACAACATGTATTTTAGGACTAATAGTGAAATAGCAGTGAAGATTAACTCAAAGGGTAATTATCATCATAAAACTTCAAAAGATGATAGGTTTTCAAAGGGAACTATCTCTTGAAGGTTTAAAAGACAGAATTATCCACCATTGAGTATGATATAATTTATAGGTGGCTAATAGAGAGTAGGGTATTATTGGCTGACTCTATTTTCAGATTTTTACAAAATAGTCACAAACTGTCATGAATGTCAAGTTTTTCAGGGAAAAAGGAAACTCCTTCCTCTTTCGCTAAAGCCTATTGTTGTAAATGCTCCTTTTCAACAGTGGGGACTCGATTTTATTGGGGAAATTCATCCCATATTACCAGCACAACATAGATGGATTATAACAACTACCGATTACTTCACCAGGTGGATCGAGGCTATTCCTACAAGGAAAGCTACAAACACGATAATTATTCAGTTTTTAGAATCCAATATTTTGTCTCGTTTTGGTTGTCCTCACAAGATTATTACAGATAATGCACCAGCATTCAAGTCAAAGAAGATGATTGAGTTTTTTCACAAGTATAATATCAAGTTGGGCGATTCATCTGCATATTATCTGCATGGAAATGGATTAGATGAGTCCTCTAATAAATCCTTGGTTAATATCATTAAGAAAATGTTGGAAGAGAACAAGAAAAATTGGCATAGGAAGCTTACAAATGCTTTGTGGGCAGACTGAGTGAGCACCAAGAAGTCTATAGGTATGTCACACTTTGAATTGGTTTATGGTACAGATATAGTGTTTCCTACATCACTTGCAGTCTCGGTTATGAGATTATTGTAGGAAGTAGGTAGTGAGGAAGATGATATTCAACGTCGAATCAATCAAATGACTCACCTTTAGCAAAAAAGGGAGGTTGTTTTTCAAAATACTTCTAAACTTCAGGAGAAAATAAAAAAGATTTATGATCGCAAAACCAAGGCAGATAAGTTTCAACTGGAAGATGTGGTGTTGCAATTAGATGTAAGAAATGAAGAGAAAGGAAAGCACGGGAAGTTTTAAAATCTATGGAAAGGACCCTACAAGATCTTAGCTTATCGAGGACAAAATGCCTAGTTGCTGAAAGAGATGAATAAACAAGAATGTTCAGGAGGATCAGTCAATGGGAGGCTCTTGAAACATTACTATTTCTAATGCAAATTCTGAAATAATGTTCCACTTTCATTGTAAATACCATTTTATATTTTCTGCAAGGTTTGGAGTGGAAAATCATTTAGGCTTGGGACCCGAAGGGAAGGGTATAAAGCTTGTTGATTTTCTGTTATTTTCCAAGTTTTTGAGTCAGTTTTGAGTTATTTTCAAAGTCACATTTGAGTTAGTTTCATAGGCAGTTTTGAGTTAGTTTCATAGACAGTTTTGAGTTAGTTTCATAGACATTTTTGAGTCAGTTCTCAGTCACTTTGAGTGGTTTTTGAGTCAGTTTTATAGTCTGCAGTATTTTAAAATTGTTTGACCATATTGGCCCAAAGATTAGGCACTTGGTCTATGGTGTTATTGACACCTCCAAGGAGCTTCCATCCCCAATAAGGCCAATGTTAGTACAGTCAGTATTTTTATACTTCCACCAGGAATAAAAACACATTTTGCATGTGCATCTTAGGTGTCCCACTCTAAAGAAATTTTCAATCATTCCATCAGGTCATGATATAAAATTGTTCCATTGGTGGTTTCCTTGTTAATAAAATTCATTATCCCTCCAAGATTCACATTAATGACTCATTCTCATGTCTCCTTGAGCATAAAAACACCTATGGAAATGCTCTTTTCACTACGAAGTCTTTTAATTCAAATCTTATTCATGAAATTCAGGTCTAAAGAAGTCCCATTAGGTCATTAGGTTTTTTATTTTTCAAGGTCACTCATTCATTTCAGAGGAGGTAAACAAATATATAAGAGGGACTAAATAAGAAATTATTATTTTTCTATGTAGAAGATCCGCATGATGTAATTATCATATTTTCAGAAGTTGTAATTTTGAGTTTAATGACTTTTATATCAAAATGTCATTTTGATATAAAATTCAATATGTAATTTATTTATGTTTTTCCAAATGTAATTTTATGTTCTCATATATAATAAATTCATCCCAAGCTGTGAATGCAATAATTTCTAGCCTAAATGGAGCAAAGAAAGCCAAACTCCATGACTTTATCAAACTACAAAATGCCAAAAAAGTCAGAAAGATAAAGAGTATCAGTGCCAAAGTCCAAAGAGAAAAGTGAACATAGGAAAAGTGGGTAATTAAAATTAAAAATTCAAAACCACTAAGCTATAAAGCCATTCAAACATCTCAAATCAAATTGTTGTCTCCATTCATCCATCAAGAGTTTCCAGCAAAGGAGAAATTTCAAGTTTTTTAAGAATTTTGTGTCAAATGTCAGGGTCGTTGTGTGTTTTCCCTCACGCGTTGTGTGTTTTCCCGGATGCTGCATGTTTACCCTTAGGCGCTGCGTGTTTTCCCGACAACTTTCGACCAAATAAGACATGCACTGCGCATTTACCCTTGGTCGCTGTGCATTTTCTCGAGCGCTATGCGTCCCTCTAGGACGCTACTCGTTTGCTTAGGTAGGGATTCAAAGGATATTACAACCTCCAATAAGTTTTCATTTCCTCACAAATTTCTTCAAAGGGCTTTAAATCGGTCAGTGAACCCTAAAACACCTCTTCTCTAATATATTTGGTGTTTTATAAGAAATTTGAAGTGATTAACCCTAGTTTTCATTTCCTTCCCATTTTCATGCATCATATCCATATTCATGTCCCTAAACACATATCAGTCATAAACACTGTTAAATCCTAGGGTTTTCATAGACCTAGGTTTTCATCTCCCTCCATTTTCCTAAGCTATTCATTTCGCCTCTCACTCCCTTCATCTCATTCTATTTACCCTAGGGTTTCCAAAGCCTTCAAGTCCAAAATGTATGAAGAGGAAGACAAAAGTGTCAGTGAGGAACAAACACCAAAGAAGAAATCATGTAAGAAAGGAGGGAATATCCTCAGATATGAACTAGAAACCACAAAGGATCTCATGGATTCTCTCCTCACTGTGTCATGTTTTAAACATGTTGGTTGTTTTGAGTTTTGTGAGAAAGTGCAGCAAATCTAGTATCACCCTATGTTGGCAAGGTTGTTCATTACCAATCTTCATGATAGGCAGGTCACTCTTGCTGGGGTTACTTTTACCATGTCTACTAATTCCATTTCAGCTGCTACATGGATCCCTAATGTGGGAGAGAAATGGTTTAAAAAAGGAAACCTTGATCATAGATACTATGAACCATATCTTAAACTGAGATACAAGGATGAAAAAAAGACCATTTTCCCTTTATCTCATCTTCTTGACCAATATGTCCCTATGATGAAAATAATCATGAAATACTTCAACTATGAGGGGAGGTTTTCTCGACTCTATTGATATCATATCCAAGTCTTCATGCACTTCACTAGAGTTAGAATGCTTCACACACCCTATTATCTCTCCCGCGACATTGACAAGATGGCATACATTGCACAAAAGAGGGATTATAATCTTCAAATGCAAAGTATTTTCCACCACTCCCTCATCAAGATGATAGTCACGCATCAACTTGAGAAAAAGAACATTCCATGCGACACATTCATAACAAATGAAATTTTTACTACCCCACCTAGTCAGCATGATTATAATATCCCCTCATCATCACATCCTCCCATATCCACTCCTCCATCTCAGCCTAATGCTCATACATCATCACCAAGTGAGTTTTATTCACCCCATGTTGATCCTTCTTCTTCACCTTTCTCTAACCCTGCATCATCATCACATCATGATTATGAGTCATGAAGCAGTGAGGAGGACATTGAGGCAACTTGGGCTAATTTGACTGATGTTGAGCCATTTCCCAATACTTATTAGAGAGGCTATAGGCATTTGTTTTCTTCACTTGGAGTGAAAGGGGCCATGCCTTCTTCATAAAAAAAACAGGTGGACAAAGGCCGGGAAAAGGCTAAAGAGGCAGTCATTGATGAACAAGAGGACAAACATGAAACAAAGCATGAATTTCAACTGATTGACTTAGATGAGGATAAAATCACAAGTGCAGCAATCAAAGGCAAAGAAGAAAATATTAATGAAATTCAAGAAAAAATTTACAGAGAAAAACATGTGATTGATTTTCTTGAGCAAGAAAATCAACAATTGAAAACTAAGAAAATCATCAATGAGGTAAAGACCATCAAAGCACAAAGAGAGGCAGAAAAGGCCAAGGCATTGTTGGAGGAGACCTTGGAAATATTTGGTGAGATTGATGATGAGGAGGATCAGCCTCCTAGAAATAAACCAAATACTATAGGGCTGAAGAGAGCTTTAGCTCGGGAAAGACAGAGAGAAGCTGAGTTGGCAGAGTAGCTCACACCAAGTGAGTTGCTTTCTCTAGAGATTAGTAAGGACAGGGAATCATGGCTTCATAGAGCCAATCTACATTTGGAAATGTTTCTAGAGAAGGCCAACAATGACAATGACTTGTTGAGGACAAGAGTCAAACTTCATGCATGGAAAGAGAGAATTACATTGACCAAGCTCAAAAGAGCTAATGCTAAAATTAAAAGTTTGACTAAGAAAGGGGAGAAAGAGAGGTTAGATATACTTGCTGAGGTGTCTCTTCATGCCTCAAGCACTTGATAAGAAAGTATCCTCACAATTTTGGTAACTTTTGGGACACTTGGCACTTCAGTCCATTTTTTGTTTTTTGAGTATTTTTGCATGCAAAAATTCTGCCAAATGTATAGCAACATGGACGTTGTGCTCTTTTTTGGGGCCTCCAAATGACAAATGGCCACCACCATCATGTTCATAATGATGAATACATCAACCCTCATTAAGTGAATTTTGAGGTCTAAAATGAGCCTCTTAAGGAAATAATAAAATAATAGTTAAACCAATATAATAATATTTATGAATTTTCAATTCACTTTTTGCACCACAATCCATGTAACCATAGTTGAATTCAATTCAAAAGTTGTATCAAAATAAAATTAACAAAAAAATTGTATTGATGTGACTATAAATAAGAATGATCTTTTCAAGAAAAAGTCATTATCCTTGAACAACTAATGCATTTGTCCTTTGTACTTAAATAACTTAAAATAAAATATAAACATAAATTTATAAATTCTTAATTATATTATATACTATTAATTTATATTTATATTATTTAAATTGTATAATAACATGTAATTAATATACTATATAAAAATAATATAATATAGTATAATAAATGCAAAGGGATATGCATTGTTTCTTTCAAGAAATATGAAATGAAAATAATATCTTTGTATTCAAAAAGTGTGAAATGACATTTATTATGAGTACTTTATTTTGACTTTAAAAGCACTTAGAGCACTACCATGGTTAACCATGAGTCTTTATCCACCATTGATAACATGACAAGCAAGTACCTTTAACTCAACAAATGCCACCTCAACCATTAGGGATGATGTCATCCCCTAAAATGTAGTTGGTTCTCATAAAGTAAATTTTGATTGTACATTTTCCTTAGGAGGCCAATTTTAGACCTCAAAATTCTCCTAATGAGCAAGTTTTAGAAGATTTAGAGGAGAAATAGTCCCTCAAAAATGCAAAAAACTACCAAATTTTCATGTTTCTGCCTCCTTTTTGACCTGGTCGCTACGTGTTTGCCAATCTTGGGAGATTGACATTTTTATAGGGAAAGTGAGCACCATTTTGGAAACTAGAGGTAGCTTTGGAAATTAGGCTCAGAGAGATTTCCAATGAGCTATCATGGAGCTGATTTGGACATTGGGAAGGCACTCAAAATCTGCTTGCAAAAGAGGTTATTTTTCATGCTTGGATGTTGCGTGTTTCCCAGGAAAATGCATTTTTCACAATCTTCAGCAAATTTTGAAGTTTCACTCCAGTTTTACTTTTACTTTTGCAAATGAAGAAATTAATGATGTAAATGGTCATGATGAATGTAAATTTCATGTTTTTACTTTTATCTAAGGTAGATACATTAGGTGAGTCCTCTAGAGGTCAAATGAATAAGTTTCCTCTCTTTTAGAGGCAAATTGTTGGGTCTTCCTAGTCTTCAGTTTCTTCTTTGGAATTTGGTGTAATTGATTCCCATCTCATGGATTCAACTCCCTAAGGCTAGGGAGAGTGGTTTTGATGTCTATATGATGTATTTTCTTAGTGATTATAATGGTTGGACTCATTTGGAGTTCGGCTTTGTAAGAGACACACTTTTGCATCAGTTTTGGCCTGGACATTAATCAAATTTGCAGTAATTTTTTGGGATCCATATGGTATGGTGTTTAGTTTCAATTTCTTCTTTTGTTCTCAGATGTTAGAACGTTTTGTGTATTTTCATCCATCATTTAATTGATGTTAAGTGAATTTTTTTCAAGTTAGATGAACAAAATCCATGATTTCTATGCTCTATTTTGGGTAAACATTCACAGTCTGTAATTTCTTCAGTTTAGAAAGAAACCATGAGTTCACGATGCTCTTTATAGCTAACCTTATCTGAATTACAACATAAGATAACCTTATCTGATGCTAGATACATCGAACTCTTGACTCTTGACACCTTTCCTAACCATATGACATGGTATTTATTACAACAAGACAGCTAATCTACTAAACAATCCTATTACAAATAGGATTCAAACTCTTAATCACCTATATATAACAAACTTATCTTAATTAAATTACATCATTTTTCAAGTGTAATAACACATGGTAGAATATAGATGATAAGATTTAAATCTTGATGACCATAATGCTGACCTCCATCAAAGTAGGAAGCAGTCCCCCGTTTTCTAGGCATAGGGTCCCTTGCAGTTTTGAAATGTTTTAACCATCATGAATTCATCATTTCAAGGTATTTTGATATTAGAAATAGAAATAATACCTGCCCAAAATCGTCCCTAACTCCAGTTGTCCAAAACCATCATCAAACTGTTCAAATAAGCTGAAATAGACCTGCGCTACAACAACAACACAGTTTCGTAGCGCAACTCTTTTACCCTTTCTTCTTTAAAATTTTGATTTCTTTCCTCTAGGATTATCTTCATTATGATTTAATACATCCTCCCTAGAAATTTCAAGTCATAATTCATACTTTTTCCCTTCAAAAATTTATGAGAAAGAGTGAAAAAAGCTGCTACAGCAGTTTCATAGCGCTTTTCACTCTTTTTACACTATTTGCGCTATGAAACTGCTGAGTGAGTAGTTTTGTCCAAATTTTTCCAAAGTGAAAACTACAAATGTGACAAAACTCAAAATAACACTGATTTCATCAAATCAAAAATCCATATGAATTGAAAAACACAGTTTTCATGAGATTCCTTCTTAATTTTCACTTGATTTAGCTTTTGACTTTTTAATGATTGTCATTTTGCACCTTTGTTCTTTAACTTGTCCTAAATCACTTTTAGTTGTTGTTCCAAATATTCCACTTGATCTTTAAGTTTCCTGTTACTAGATCTCAAGTGAGTATTTATTACTTTGAAAAATTTGGCTTCCTTGATTGCTGGGATTGTCCATGTGAAAAAACTACTCTGCATTTCTTCGAGTTTTAGAAATAGAACGAGTTTGACCTTCCCATAATGCCTTCATTCTTTTGAACTCTTCTTTCTCAATACTGTGCTTTCTAGCCCTCTTTCTCATCACAACAATTTCTTGGTTTTCTAACCTCAACTTCTCTTCAAGATGTTGAAGCTCTATTTTCCTTGTCACTTCTTCTTTTCCCTCTTTTGTTCTACTGGTTGTATGCTTCTCTGCAGGTGTTGAGAGATCAACCACTTCTTCAGGGGCTTTAGTTGTTTCAATAGTTTCTTGAACTTCCTTGCTTCCTTCCTTAAGTTTCTTAGCATGCCTAGTTAAAGGCTTTCTAGCTTGAAAGATAAAAGGTGCATTTTCACCCACTCAAGCTTCTTTACAGACTTAGCTTTTTTCCCTTTGTGCTCATCTTCTCTAATGAAGTCAGATTGCACAATGGGTGTCTCCTCTATGTCAATTGTGTGTAGGATGTCATCTAATTTTCCCTTTATCACTGGGTTGTCCTCTGTATCTGTAGCAATTGTTTTTCCCTTTAATGCCACTGCTTGGCTTCTTGTTAATCTTTTGATTTCCTGCCTGCTAACATCTTGTTTCTGTTTTACCTCTTTGACAATCTTTGACCTCTGTTTTGCAGGTGATGGAGTTGGAGTATCAAGCACTTGTGTCTGCTCTGTCCTTTTCTCAACTTGTTTCCATGAATTCAGTTTTACAAATTCCTTTGGTTTTGCAACTACAGGTTGGCTAGACTCTACTACTGGTGGTGATGGAGTTCCTTTAGTTTCAGGGTTTTTGGCAGGAGTTAATGTTTCCAAATCAAAACCATTTATAAACAAAAAGGATGACCAATCCCTACTTATCTTCTGAAGCTCATTCAAAATCAATAACTTCATCAAACCATGATGAAACAAAGATGTTTCACAACCTTCAGATTTGGCTTGTACTTTATCAGCCATTTTAGCAAGACTCCTATGCAGGTAAAAGGGAAAATCAAGTGAAATTTTACCTGTGAAATGCAGAAGCAGCTTGAAATTATGTGTAGATCTTACGATATCTACCTTCACATGTAAAATATCTCTGGATGTTGAGTAGTGTCTTTGCATAAGGGTCCTTGATGTAGCTTTTAGGGATTGCATTATTTAGGTCCATATCTGCATACTCAGGTTTCATGAATTCTTTGCATGGCTCCATATCAAATTTGAAACCTTTAAACCAATTTTCTTGACCCATTGGTATCTCTGTCACAGCAGCAATAATCTCTGGTGTAATTGGCACACTTAGCATCCCAACCTTGGTAGTTGTTCCATTGAAGTGCAGGGCAAATTATTTAGACACCTGTGTGTGGCAAGCTTGCAGCTTTTCACAAAACCAAAGACAACCTACTCTGCTGAATGCCTCCATCAATGATGGGTATTCAACTATGGCCTTCATATTTTTAGGCTCATATCTTAAGTAGTGTCCCCCTCTACGGACTTTCTTTTCCTCTGCCATGCTTCACAAAAACCTTGTCAGCCTTGCTTGAAAAATTAAATAAGCCTCGCTTGAATATGTGAAATAACCTCACTTGATTATATGAAACAACCTCACTTGATTATATGAATAAAAACTTTGTATTAAACAGCCACAGGTTTGGCTTGACACTTCAGACCTTAGACATTCGAATGGAGGCAAGAGAAATGCGTATGACCAATTAAGCAAGATTTTGAATTTGAAATGTCATCTCATAACTGAATTATGCCTCATTCAAGCCCTATCATGACAATGATGACTGCAGCATGGGTAAGTACATTGAATCTCATCATTAACTAACCTATCATACCACTAACCTACCATTTCCCAACGAATTCTAACAATTCCAGCTCAAGTGACAAGACGGTTAAGAAACCGCGCTTTTGTAGTGCCCGCAGTGTATTTTCCCTAGTTTGTGCTATGAAACTATTAGCGCTTTCGTAGTGCAAATCAACTTTTTTGAACTAGTGGTGCTAGGAAAACATGGATTCTTTGCTAATTGCACATTTTTGAACCAAAAATTTATGGAATGACTCCCAAATGGAAATTATGGATATTTTGACAATGAACGGACCTTTAAAAGACTTTATTTGAACTTAATGATGACCTTTGAACTTATAAAAATCTAACCTACCATTAACCAAATCCTAAATTGACTTCTAAACCGAATTTAGAACCATGACTAAAAACAAAATGACACAATGATGTTTTTGAAAAATTTTAGGTGATAACAGTGGCTCCACTTGGGATAGTGTGCCCCTACGGTACACTAAGAACCAGTAGTTCCAGTGCTGCTATCCATTTTCTTGACCAAAACAGAAAAAACTTTGAATTTCCAAGCTTTCTCCTCAAGCTCTAATGGCCTTCACCTCAGGCTCAAGCTTGTTGTTTTAGCTTGTCATTATTAGCAATAAAACCCATAAAATGGAATATGTACAATGACATGAATGATCAATCAGATTTCAGGAAGAGTGATTCTTTAAAAACCTTCCATTCATAGGTCCTCCATCATATTATTTTCCATCCATCTCCTGTATTATGTAAGTATTGTTTCCATGGAAAGCAGATATTTTGAAAGGACCTTTCCATAAGTTCTCAAACTTACCATGTTTTCCTTTCTCTTCAATTCTGGCCTCCCATTTCAGCACTTCATCCTGAATTTTAAAACTTTCCTCCTTGATCTTATCAAATGTCCTCTTGATTCTGTTTTGATATTGTTGATTGCTATTATAAACTTCATTTATCTTCTCCTGCAAAGTTATTAGCTGATTGATTCTCCTCTAGGCTGCATTTGGTTCCTCTTCTAACCCTTGAATCAACTTCATGATAGGTACCCCTAGAGATGTAGGAAAAATAGCCTCAACCCCATATACCAATTCATATGGTGATGTTCCAATTGACCTTTTTGTGCATATCCTATCAACCCATAAGGCATACTTAAGCTTCAAATGCCAAGCTTTCTTATTCTCCTGCAATGCCTTTTTAATGATCCTCACAAGAATTTTGTTAGAAGATTCAGCAAGACCATTCCCTTGCGGATAGTATGTAGTAGAATGCCCAAGAGTAATATGATATTGATGACAGAAATTGATCGGCTTCTTAGATTTAAACGCCTCTGCATTATCAGTTATAATCTTCATGGGGCAACCAAACCTAGACAAGATATTATTTTCTAGAAAAGAAATAATCACAAAATCATTTGCTTGCCTAGTTGGGATTGCTTCAATCCATTTGGTGAAGTAACTAGTTGCTGTAAGAATTTCAGCGATGCTGACCTGATGATGGTGGATGAATCTCTCCAATAAAATCTAGCCCCCTCTTCTAATATGGTGCTTCCACATAGATAGGCATTAAAGGTAAAGGTACAAATTTCTTCTTACCTTTGAAAATCTGGCATTCATGGCAAGCAACAATCGTTTTGTAGACATCCTTAAACATTGTAGGCCAATAAAACCCTGCTCTAAGAATATTTTTCACTGCGGCCTTCCAATAATGATGACCTCCAAAATCTCCTTTGTGGAACTCCTCAATTACTTTATTAGCCTCCTCTTCCAGCAAATAATTCATCCAAATTCTACCGGTATCCTTCCAAAACAAATTTCTGTCAAAAATAAAATATCTCAAGAATTTTAGCTTAAAAAACCTTGCTTTAGACTTTGTTAGATCAACAGGTGCTTTATGATGTTGTAGGACAAAAAAAACCTCCTTGTACCATTCTGAATTGATGTATTTTTCTTCAATAGGAACTAGTTCTTCTTCCTCATCTTGAATTTCTGATATTTCTGCAATTAAGTTTATGTCAAGATAGTCAAATTTTGACTGCGCCATCAGCTTTGCTAAGCCTTTCCTTTTGACCAATTTTGTTGGCTTAATCTCTATATCATACTCCAGCGATTTAGCAATCCATTTTCCCCTCTTACCATCAAGATCAGCTTGAGTGAGGATGTCTTTCACAACAGTATTAGGAACATAAGCCACAATATGAGAATGCAGAATGTAAATTCTGAAATCTTTGATAGCCTTCACCAAGGTATAGCCTTTCTTCCTTAAGATATTATATTTCAGCTCAGAGTTGGCTAATTTCCTACTAAATAAAGAAATAGGCTGCTCAATACCTTGTTTTCCCTTTCGTAGCAGAACTCTAGCGATAGTATTCTCTGATGTGAAAGTAAAAACCAGAAATTATTTTGAGAAATCTGGACTGATAAATACCGGTGCTTGTGTGAGTGCCCTTTTGATTTCCTCAAATGAGTGTCTTGCTTCTGTTGTCCACTTAATGTCAACTCTCTTCATCAGCATCCTTGTTATGTCCTTCACAATCTCAGCAAAATTAGGAATAAATCGCCTTACAAAATTTACCTTTCCAAGGAAAGATTGAATCTCCTTCTTACTTCTTGGAAAATCCACCTTCTGAATTGCATTGACCCTGTTTGTATCAATATTAATCCCATCTTTAGAAATGATGTGTCCAAGTAATTTACCTAAATTTAAAGCAAAAATACTTTTGGTGGGATTTAGAGAGATGCCAAACCTTCTACACTTCAACAGAATTCTTTCTAGGTGTTTCAAGTGATCTTCTTCCCTCCTTGAGAAGACAATTATGTCATCAAGATAAACAACCACCATCTTGTCCTTCTCTTCAGAAAAATAAATATCCATTGCCGAATAAAAAGTAGCTCCTGCATTCTTGAGACCAAATGGCATCTTGGCGTACATGAAAGTACCCCATGGTGTAGTAAAGGATGTTTTTTCCTAATCATCAGAAAGTACAAGGATCTGATTATAACCTAAAAACCATCAAGCATAGACATTCTCTGAGAACCAATAATAGTTTCCAAAATTTGGTCCATCTTCGGGAGAGGATAATTTTCCTTCGGAGAGGCTTTATTCAGATTTCTGAAGTCAATAAATATTATGATTTCTCCACTCTTTTTCCTAACTGGAACCAAATTTGCAAGAAAATTTGAAAATATGATTGGAACAATGATTTTGGAATCAAAAGGTTTTTTGACCTCCTTCTCAATCAAAGGCATGAGAAGTGGATTGATCCTCCATAACTTCTTCTTGAAAGGATTTTCATTTTATTTTATGGGAATAGTATGCTGAATAATAGTAGGGTCATATTCTTTCAAATCAACATAATTCCAAGAAAAATAGGACCTTATGCACCATTGTTTCTTTTGTTTCATGGATCTACAATTTGTTGCAATGTATCCTTGTTTCTAGCAGTTGTAGCATCTCACATCACCCAAAAGTGAAAATGATCTTCTATGTGATTTTCTTAGCATCACCTTTGGTTTTTCTTCCTTGAGTTCCTTCTTTGGTTGCTTTCTTTATTGATGGAACTCCTTCTTGATTCTTTTGTTATTGCCATCATAGGCTACAATTGTGGCTACAACTAAAATAGTTCCTACTTTTTTCATGCTGAAATACGATTTGATAGATGAGGAAGTGGTTTTTTCCACTAAATCACTCCTCAGAGAAACCACTTTTGCTTCTAATCTCTCACATTTCTCCTCATTTTCTCTAAATTTATTTGTCATTTCTTCATCAATTTTCTTTTCCTCCTCAAGAAGAATTTTCAATCCATTGATCTCTTCTCTTAGCCCAATTTATTTATCATCGAAAATCTGCAAAAGTATTTTCTGATCTTTACATGTAGTGGCTATTTTTTCTACTTCAACAACTAATTCATTGATTGCAATCATTGTTGATTCATATTCAGCCTTAATGTGAGAAATATCCTTCTCATCATCACTATCAAACTCAATAGAATCATCAAAATTATAATTCAAAAATGATTTCAACATATTACCTTGTGACACAGCTTCTTTGAATTAGATTTCATAATTAGCTGCATCTTTTGCAATGGATTTATTTTCTTCCTTCTTCAAACTTCTTGTCTTTTGAGCAATTCACCTCCTGTTTCTAGCCATGATCCACGATATACTCTCGAAGCGGTCAAGATTCACTGAAGAGCACTATCTCTAATATGAATTGTTGGAAATTTATTCACTACTGAGAAGGGGGGTGAATTAGTAGTGATGGAATTTATACCAATTTTAAATTTTTTCCCACAACCTCAAATATCCATCCACATTCACAACATTATCTCATCAAAAAAAATATGCAATAAGAAACTCAAAACATAATAACCATGAGAAATATCAACACAAGCAAGCGCACATAAGAACACAAGTGTTTCTAGTGGAAACCCATTTGGGAGAAAACCACCTTGTTTTTGTTGTGCTGCTCAATTATTTTATGATTTTTTTTTTTTAAATCACACATGTATTAACTTACACCCATAAGCCAGAAGACTTGGCTTCCTCTACAGTACAATGGTATCTATCAATTCAAAAACCTATTTCTCTCACAGATCTATAGTAATCTACCATCTGGAAGCTCCCACGACCAACGATCCTCACCAAAATACCATTGGACTGTCCAACTCTTATTGGATGGAAAAAATTCTTCCTACTCCTGAATTTTCCAAATCAATGTCCATTTTGAAGCTTCCACGCCTGTTATCACAAAATTGGATCTGATAGGCTGCTTGATCAGTTAACTTCATGTAACTATTTCAAACCTAATCTTTTGACTGAGGCTTAGCCTTCTCGGCCTAAGAGGGCTCTCTCAAGGGTTAATGATTTGGACACAAAGTATAGATGGATAACTCTATGTGGGGTAATAAGAAAACAAATGATAGATATTGGTTTCAAATCACATTAGCAATTGCACATTGGGCTTATGGAGTCAAAATAGTTTCAGTAAAACCAATCAATCTACTTAACATGGAAGTTGAGGCATAGCAGAGTTTAGTCAAGAGATACACATGTGAAACTGTAAAAAACACAGTCAGTTTGTCTATATGGGAAGTCAGAGCATCAAAGATGAATTTTGAGTAACATAAACAAACACCACTGCCATAGGATAGTAAAAATATGCAATTAGAACAAGAACAAACTAGAACTCTTTATGAATATCAAGTTGGTTAAGTAAAAATCTTTGTATTAAGCTGAAAACAAGTCACTTACAATAAACACAATGCTTTGCTAAAAATGTCCAACCCTTTGCATATTCGACTTCTTGATCTTTTGTAGATCATTTACAACATAAGATAACCTTATTTGATTCTAGATACATCGAACTCCTGACTCTTGACACCTTGCCTAACGATATGACATGGTATTTATTACAACAAGACAAATAATATACTAAACAATGCTATTACAAATAGGATTCAAACTCTTAATCACCTATATATAACAACCTTATCTTAATTAAACTACATCATTTTCCAAGTGTACTAACACATGGTCGAATATAGATGATAAGCTTTAAATCTTGATGACCATAATGCTAACCTCCATCAAAGTAGGAAACAATCCCTTGTTTTCTAGGCATAGGGTCCCTTGCAGTTTTGAAATGTTCTGACCATCATGAATTCATCATTTTGAGGTCTTTTTCTATTAGAAATAGAAATAAAACCTACCCAAAATCATCCCTAACTCCAGCTGTCCAAAACCATCATCAAACTATTCAAATAAGCTGAAATAGACCTGCGCTACGACAACAACACAGTTTCGTAGCACAACTCTTTTACCCTTCTTTAAAATTTTGATTTATTTCCTCCAGGATTATCTTCATTATCATTGAATACACCCTCCCTAGAAATTTCAAGTCATAATTCATACTTTTTCCCTTCAAACATTTATGAGAAAGAGTGAAAAAAATTGCTACAGCAGTTTCGTAGCGCTTTTCACTCTTTTTACACTGTTTGCGCTATGAAACTGCTGAGTGAGTAGTTTTGTCCAAATTTTTCCAAAGTGAAAACTATAAATGTGACAAAACTCAAAATAACAATGATTTCATCAAATCAAAAATCCATATGAATTGAAAAACACAGTTTTCATGAGATTCCTTCTTAATTTTCACTTGATTTAGCTTTTGACTTTTTAATGATTGTCATTTTGCACCTTTGTTCTTTAACTCGTCTTGAATCACTTTTAGCTGTTCTTCCAAATATTCCACTTGATCTTTAAGTTTCATGTTACTAGATCTCAAGTGAGTATTTATTACTCTGACAAATTTGGCTTTCTTGATTGCTGGGACTATCCATGTGAAAAACTGCTCTGCATTGCTTGGAGTTTTAGAAATAGAACCAGTTTGACCTTCCCATAGTGCCTTCATTCTTTTGAACTCTGATTTCTCAATACTATGCTTTCTAGCCCTCTTTCTCATCACAACAATTTCTTGGTTTTATAACCTCAACTTCTCTTCAATATGTTGAAGCTCTATTTTCCTTGTCACTTCTTCTTTTCCCTCTTTTGTTCTGCTAGTTGTATGCTTCTCTGCAAGTGTTGAGATATCGACCACTTCTTCAGGGGCTTTAGTTGTTTCAATAGTTTCTTTAAATTCCTTTCTTACTTCCTTAAGTTTCTTAGCATGCCTAGTTAAAGGCTTTCTAGCTTGAAAGATAAAAGCTGCATTTTCACCCTCAAACTCAAGCTTCTTTACAGACTTAGCTTTTTTATGTTTGTGCTCATATTCTCCAATGAAGTTAGCTTGCACAATGGGTGTCTCCTCTATGTCAATTGTGTGCAGGGTGTAATCTAAGTTTCCCTTTATCACTGGGTTGTCCTCTGTATTTGTAGCAATTTTTTTTCCCTTTAATGCCACTGCTTGGCTACTTGTTACTCTTTTGATTTCCTGCCTGCTGATATCTTGTTTCTTTTTTACCTCTTTGACAATCTTTGACCTATGTTTTGCAGGTGATGGAGTTGGATTATCAAGCACTTGTGTCTGCTCTGTCCTTTTCTCAACTTGTTTCCTTGACTTCAGTTTTACAAATTCCTTTGGTTTTGCAACTACAGGTTGGCTAGACTCTACTACTGGTGGTGATGGAGTTCCTTGAGTTTTAGGGTTTCTAGCAGGAGTTAATGTTTCCAACTCAAAACCATTTATAAACAAAAATGATGACCAATCCCTACCTAACTTCTGAAGCTCATTCAAAATCAATAACTTCATCAAACCATGATGAAACAAAGATGTTTCACAACCTTCAGATTTGGCTTGTACTTTATCAGCCATTTTAGCAAGACTCCTATGTAGGTAAAAGGGAAAATCAAGTGAAATTTTACCTGTGAAATGCAGAAGAAGCTTGAAATGATATGTGTAGACATTATGATATCTACCTTCACATGTAAAATATCTCTGGATGTTGAGCAACAGCTTTGCATAAGTGCCCTTGATGCAGCTTCTAGGGATTGCATTATTTAGGTCCATATCTGCATACTCAGGTTTCATGAATTCTTTGCATGGCTCCATATCAAATTTGAAACCTTTAAACCAATTTTATTGACCCCTTGGTATCTCTGTCATAGCAACAATAATCTCTGGTGTAATTGGCACACTTAGCATCCCAACCTTGGTAGTTGTTCCATTGAAGTGCAAGGAAAATTATTTAGACACCTGTGTGTGGCAACCTTGCAGCTTTTCACAAAACCAAGGACAACCTACTCTGCTGAATGCCTCCATCACTGATGGGTCTTCAACTATAGTCTTCAGATTTTCAAGCTCATACCTTAAGCAGTGTCCCCCTCTGTGGACTTTATTTTTATATGCCATGCTTCATAGAAAACTTGTCAGCCTCGCTTGAAAAATTGAATCAACCTCGCTTGAATATGTGAAACAACCTCGCTTGAAAAATTGAATCAGCCTCGCTTGAATATGTGAAACAGCCTCGCTTGATTATATGAAACAAACTCACTTGATTATATGAAACAACCTCGCTTGATTATATGAAGAAAAAATTTGTATTAAACAACCACAGGTTTGGCTTGACACTTCAGAGCTTAGACATTCAAATGGAGGCAAGATAAATGTGTATGACCAATTAAGAAAAATTTTGAATTTGAAATGTCATCTCATAACTAAATTATGCCTCATTCATGCCCTATCATGGCAATGATGACTGTAGCATGGGTAAGTACATCGAATCTCATCATTAACTGACCTATCATACCACTAACCTACCATTTACCAACGAATTCTGACTATTTCCATCTCAAGTGACAAGACGGTTAAGAAATTGCGCTTTCATAGTGCTCGTAGTGTATTTTTCCCATTTTGTGCTACGAAACTATTAAAGCTTTCGTAGTGCAAATCAACTTTTTTGAACTAGTGGCCCTACGAAAACTTGGATTCTTTGCTAATTGCACAGTTTTGACCCAAAACTTTATGGAATGACTCCCAAATGGAAATTATGGATATTTTGACAAGGAATGGACCTTTAAAAGACTTTATTTGAACTTAATGATGACCTTTGAAGTTATAAAAATATAACCTACCCTTAACTAAATCCTAAATTGACTTCTAAACCGAATTTAGAACCATGACTAAAAACAAAATGACACAATGATGTTTTTGAAAATTTTTAGGTGATAACAGTGGCTTCACTTGGGATAGTGTAACCCTGTGGTACACTAAGAACCAGTAGTTCCAGTGCTTCTATCCATTTTCTTGACCAAAACATAAAAAAATTTGAAATTTCCAAGCTTTCTCTTCAAGCTCTAATGGCCTTCACCTCGGGCTCAAGCTTGTTGTTTTAGCTTGTCATTATTAGCAATAAAACTCATAAATGGAATATGTACAATGTCATGAATGATCAATCAGATTTCAGGAAGAGTAATTCTTTAAAAACCTTCCATTGACAGGTCCTCCAGCATATGATTTTCCATCCATCTCCTGCAGTATGTAACTATTGTTTCCATGGAAAGAAGATATCTTGAAAGGACCTTTCCATAAGTTCTCAAACTTACCATGTTTTCCTTTCTCTTCAATTCTGGCCTCCCATTTCTGTACTTCATCCTGAATTTGAAAAATTTCCTCCTTGCTCTTCTTATCAAATGTCCTCTTGATTCTATTTTGAGATTGTTGATTGCTGTTATAAACTTCATTTCTCTTCTCCTGCAAATCTATTAGCTGATTGATTCTCCTCTGGACTTCATTTGGTTCCTCTTCTAGCCCTTGAATCAGCTTCATGATAGGTACCCCTAGAGATGTAGGAAAAATATCCTCAACCCCATATACCAATTCATATGGTGATGTTCCAATTGACCTTTTGTGCATATCCTATCGTGTTATCACTATTAAAATTCTCTAAATTCAATCAGTTCATAATTGTTTCTAAGTCATGGTATTAGATAGGGTTTGAGTCATTTTTATGTTTTATAGGGTCTAAGCCATAGGTTTAGAGTCTCATTTCATCACCAAACCAGGTTCATAAACCTTGCTTTACACTTTAGTAGTCTCATGCCACGTTTTGAAAACCATATCTTAAGTCTTTTTCAAAAAATTTTCGAATAAGCCATGAAACCACGTTTTCGTAGCACACTCAGTGTAAAAAACTACTTCTGCGCTACGAAAATGCTGGTCTTTTCGTAGCGCAGAATCTCGAAATCACACTACCAACGCTACGAAATCAGGGTTTCAGAATTTTCGGTTTAGCTGTCACACCCATCAACTTGGGGTTAAATTTTCATGATTATGGTGTCAGTCCATGAATCCTCATTCACGCATGCAACCATCCAAAGAAGTTATGAAATAATTATGAGATTCATTAGCGGTCATTTGTCATTGGTCCTTTGCAAATTTGAAAAGGGAATTGGTTATCATTTTTTTTATCTCATGCGAAGAAAGCACTGCGTGCATATCTATTGCTTAAAGAGAAGCTCATGATAAGATACTAGAGCTCTCATTAATTTTTCAAGCGAGGCAGAGTTTTCAATCAAGCGAGGCAGAATTCAATTGGTGATTATGTCAGCAGTTTCGATTGCCAATTAAGTAAGTTTGAAAATAATTTCTAACTGAAACAAGGTTTTTAATCAAGCGAGCGAGTTCATCCAACAAGGAAGTTGATTACATATTTATTGAAGACACAGGGTTTTCAGGAAGAAGCTGACAGAGGAAAAAAGACATCACTAGTCTGGTCACTGCCTGAGGACAGAACCTCAAGGTTTAGAAACCCTCACAAGAGATAAATCTGTTGAAGAAGCCTTCAAGAAGGTAGGGTGCTAGAGGTTCTGTGAAAATCTTCAAGGAGGGCATAATCAGGTTACCAAAGAATTTGCTACCAACTTCACAGGGTCAAACACAAAGGTTGGTTTTCTCAATTTACCAATTTCTCCTAAAGTTATATTAGCAGTGACAGAAATTACAAGAGGGAATGAAAGATGGTTCAAGAATTTTAGGTTTGAAATGCAACCCTGCAAAATATTTTTGAAACTAGAGTTTATGGATACTGATTTGAATAAAGCTGTGCCAAGAAGTTATGTCAAGGATGCATTTTCCAACCTACTCTACAATATCCAAAGGTACTTCACCTATGAAGGGAGATATCACAAGGTGTACACTTATCACTTTAAACTCTTATTTCACTTCACAAGAATAATCTCTCTAGACTTACCTTTCTTTCTATTTCGAAGTTTGGCCAAGATGGCAGACAAAGTTCAGATGAAAACTCAGGCATGTGAAACCTCTTTAATTCATCATGGTCTAATCAAGTTAATAATTTTGCATGAGCTTCAGAAAGTGAATAGAGAATGGTCTGCATTTCTCTTTTTGAGTGGAATAGGGGTTGAAGGAACAGGTGCTAGCCCTTAAGTCAAATAGACATCTTCATCAAAAACTACTGAAACTGCAAAAAAAAAATCAAGAAGGTTTGTTAAGCTTAAGCCCACGAAACAGGTTAAAGAACCAATGTTAAATAAACACTGAATATCCAAAGGACTCCTCAATCTGTACAAAGAAGAGAACTCAGGTCAAAAAGACAATTCAGGAACAGTCAACTAGTAAAACAACTCAGAAGAAGTTGACTAGGAGTCAAAGATCAAAGGAGAAGGGTAAGGCTGTGGTAACAAATGAAAATTTTCAATTAAGAGGTGAATTAAATGATATATTACAAGCTATTGACATTGAAGAGTCTCCCTTGGTTCAAGCAGAGTTCATAATGCTAGATACAGGTGGAAAATCAAAGAAATTGAAAACATCCAAAAAATTAGACTTTGAGGATGAGATTCCAGAGTTTGTTTTTAACCCTAGAAAACCATTGACTAGGCAGTCTAAGAAAATGCAGCAGCCAGAGATGGAGATAGACCAAACAGGAGGTGAGGATGCAAATGCTTTTGAAGAACCCATTAATACATCATCTCAAATACTTGAAGAAGACAGAAACATAGTATTTAATACTCAGAGAGAAAGGAGTAGTTATGAGGAGGTTAGAGACAAAATCAGACTTGCAAACATTGAAATTGATAAATTGAGGAAGAAAGTGAGAATGCATGCTGTATAAAGGTCAAAATTTGAGAGGTTGAAAGGTCTGTGGGAGCTAGAAAAGGTTTCAAACAGTGAGTCAATCAACAGTCAGGATCAATTCTTCATATGGACTGTCACTGCAATTAAGGAAGAAAAGTTTATAAGGATGGTCAATACCAAACTGAGAGCTAAAAATAGAAGGCTTAAAAGGTAGATTGAAGACCTTCAAATACAGCTAGCAAATCCTGAAGATCAACCATAACAAAAATCTGTATAAACAGTAAGTGACATATCCTAACACATTTTTGGAGTTTTGTGGAAGGTTTCATTTTTGAAAGCAGTTCAAAGTTGGTTTTTATTGATTTTGAGGGTATATATATAAATGGAAGGACGATAGTAAAGGTGGGAAACTTAAATTTTTGGAAACAAGCTATGAAAAGAAAAGACATAGCAATTTCGTAGCGTGCTACGAAACTGCTGTAGGTGTGTCATGCACTGCAGTTTCGTAGCGCACTACAAAACTGCTGTAGGATGCAGTTTGATCGAGTTTCCAAGTTTTCAAAGGGTGAAAGGGCATGTTTTTAAAACCTTGATGCTACTAAAGGATGTATAATGACCACAAGTGAAGATCCAATGGCAAAACATAGAAAATTGAAGGTTTCAAATGTAGTTTTCAAAGGTGAAGTTCTGCGCTACGAAAACAACAGACAGTTTCGTAGCGCAGTAATGTTAATAGTTTTTGGCACTTCTTCAAAGGTATGTTTTGGGCACAGCTGGAAGGGCGAATTCACATGAGTTTAATATGACATTGCCACATGTTTTTGAGCACAAATTGGTCAGCCGATGTTGTGAAGAAACATAAATGAAACATTACACCTATTTTGCAGGGAGCATGTTCCTATTTTTCAAGGCAGATAAGAGGCAAATAAATACAGTCAAACAGAAAGGAGATGGACATCATCAAGGTCGAAGTTTAGGAGGAGTAGCTATCAGATAGAAGATTTAATATTTGGATAAGGCTGTTAAGCTATAATAAAGAGTTTTAATCCTATTTGTATTAGGACTCTAGAACAGACAGTTTAAATTGTCAGATGTAATTAAAGTTTGTTTTAACAGTTGATAGGTGTCAAGCTAGCAAATTAGAATTTATCTCAAGTGATTGGAGAGAATCCAAGAATGTAATGATGAATTTATAAAAGAAAAGAGGTCGAATTGCATACGGTTGGAAATTTTCATAAGCAAGCATACTGTTGTTGTAGCAGAGGACTGTGTTTTTATGTTAATACAGAGATATTGGTTTCATCACTTAGGATTCAGAAAGGGTTATGGTTGTGTGATATTCTCATAGTTTTCCTTTTTCAATTAATTGTAGTGGCATGAATGTATGTTACTTAGAATTCACTGAAGGTGCTCTAACTTCCTTCATATGTTCATGAACTGTGTTAGTTTCTGTCCTACTGTTCTTTTGATACATCTAAACCCTTAAATTCCCTGACTTCCAATTGAAGCTGATACTCATGTTTTGTGAAAATACACTTGACTCCATAAGCCCAATAGATGTTTGTTGATTAGTAGTACAACCAATTATCCATTTTACTCATAGAGTTAGCCATCTAATCCTTATTTGAAAATCATAAACCTATTGAGAGAGCCCTCTCAGGTTGAGGAGGCTAAGCCTCAACTAAAAGTCTAGTTTGAAATAGTTACTCAAGATCTTCTTGATCAACAACCTATCAGGGTCTGATTTTGAGATAAAAGTAGGAAAAATAGCCTCAGCCCCATATACCAATTCATATGGTGATGTTCCAATTGAAATTTTTGTGCATATCCTATCAGCCCATAAGGCATACTTCAACTTCAAATGCCAAGCTTTCTTATTCTCCTGAATCACCTTTTTAATGATCCTCACAAGACCCTTGTTAGAAGATTCAACAAGACCATTCCCTTGCTGATAGTATGCAGTAGAATGCTCAAGAGAAATATGATATTGATGATAGAAATTGATCAGCTTCTTAGATTTAAATTCCTGTGCATTATCAGTTATAATCTTCATGGGACAACCAAACCTAGACAAGATATTATTTTATAAAAAAGAAATAATCACAGAATCATTTTCTTTCCTAGTTGGGATTGCTTCAATCCATTTGGTGAAGTAATTAGTCGCCGTGAGAATCCAAAGATGCTGACCTGATGATGATGGATGAATCTCTCCAATAAAATCTATCCCTCACTACTGAAATGGGCTTCCACATAGATAGGCATTAAAGGTAAAGGTACAAGTTTCTTCTTACCCTTGAAAATCTGGTATTCAAGTAGGCAGTAATATTTTTGTAGACATCCTTAAACATTGTAGGAAAATGTTACACTAAAAATGTCACCATGACATTTTACTATGAGTATGGGTTCATCAATACTCATACCATACTCCCTTAGAAGTCTACAAACATCAAGTTCCTAAAACCAAGCCTTAAAATTGAGAGAAAAGCTTATAAAAGTCATTAAAATATTTGTACTTCACTTTCTCTTAGTATTACCTGCAATGCAGCATTTTTTTTCTCTATAACATGTGGAAATAGCCACACTTTTTCTTCTTTAAAGGTGCGATTCCCTGTAAAAGGTAAAGTGAAGGTGGAAGTAAAATTTGGAAGCTCAGCTGGTTGAATCTGGAAGCTTCTGGAAGCAATTATTTGGTGGAAAGTTCGCTCCTTTCATGTACATTCACCCTCCATTAAAGGAGCCTACCCCTTGGTATGTGGAACTTAGTCCCTTGAAAGAGGATTCTATCCCCTCTTATTTGGAGCTGCAACCTCTTCTCTTTTGCTATAAATTCAGGCCATAGTTCAACCTCAAGGGGAGTTAGGCTTTGAGATTTTTTGAGGAGAATTGCTGGTGAAACTCAAACTCTCTTAATTTATTACCATATGGGAATGATTACACACCCATGTATATGTTAGTCGAGAGAGTGAAAAGGCTTGTCAAAGTAGAGGAAACACTTGTTCTGGACCCCAGAAGGACTTGTATGACATCAAGGCGAACACAGTTGTAAGGCTCCTTCTTTCATCAAAGATAATACAAATGGATCTAGTTTTCTCAATGAGTTGTTTACTTAAATGGATTATTTCTTGAATTCCTTGATCATCAAGATAGATTTATGGTTTATGAATTAATCTATATTATGCAGGTGCTTCTGATTCTTTCATGTTTTTGATTGCAGATCCCGAAAGGAAACATATTCGAAGCGATAGGAAAGAAGACTACGATCAACGCTGGACTATAGGTAAGTCCTAAATCCTTCATTATAGATAATTCTAGATCAAATATAATCTAGAGAAAGTAATTTACATCTGTCTGTTTGTTGCTAGTTATCGTAGGATACTAGGGAGATCTGTCTTGTCCGCAAGAATGATTTATCCATCCAAAAACCAATAATACCCCGCTCTAAGAATATTGTTCACCGTGGCCTTCCAATAATGATGACCTCCACAATATCCTTTGTGAAACTCCTCAATTACTTTATTAGCCTCCTCTTCTAGCAAACAATTCAATAAAATTCCGCCGGTATCCTTCCAAAACAGATTTTTGTCAAAAATAAAATATCTCAAGGATTTTAGCTTAACAAACCTTGCCTTAGACTTTTTTAGATCAACAGGTGCTTTATGATGTTGTAGGACAAAAACAACCTCCTTGTACCAATCTGAAGTGATGTATTTTTCTTCAATAGGAACTAGTTCTTCTTCCTCATCTGAAATTTCTGATATTTTTGCAATTACGTTTATGTCAAGATAGTCAAAGTTTGACTGCACCATAAGATTTGATAAGCCTTGCCCTTTGACCAATTTTTTTGGCTTAATCTCTATATCATACTCCAGCAATTTAGCAATCCATTTTCCCCTCTTACCATTAGGATCGACTTGCGTGAGGATGTCTTTCACAACAGTATTAGGAACAAAAGCCACAATATGAGAATGCATAATATAAATTATGAAATCTTTGATAGCCTTCACCAAGGCATAGGCCTGCTTCTCTAAGATATTATATTTCAGCTCAGATTTTTCTAATGTCCTACTAAAGAAATAAATAGGCTGCTCAATACCTTGCTGTCCCTTTTGTAGCAGAACTCCAACGATAGATTCTCTGATGCGAAATTAAAAACCATAAACTCTTTTGAGAAATATGGACTGATCAATACTGGTGCTTGTGTGAGTGCCCTTTGATTTCCTAAAATGAGTGTCTTGCTTCTGCTATCCACTTAATGTCAAATCCCTTCTTCAGCATGCTTGTTATGTCCTTCACAATCTCAGCAAAATTAGGAATAAATCGCCTTACAAAATTTACCTTTCCAAGGAAAGATTGAATCTACTTCCTGCTTCTTGGAAAATCCACCTTCTGAATTGCATTGAACCTATTTGGATCAATCTTAATCCCATCTTTAGAAATGATGTGTCCAAGTAATTTACCTGAAGTTAAAGAAAAAATACTTTTGGTGGGATTTAGAGAGATGCCAAACCTTCTACACTTCAACAGAATTATTTCTAGGTGTTTCAAGTGATCTTCTTCCCTCCTTGAGAAGACCGTTATGTCATCAAGATAAACAACCACCATCTTGTCCTTCTCTTTAGAAAAATCAATATCCATTTCCCTTTGAAAAGTAGCTCCTGCATTCATGAGACCAAATGGCATCTTGGCATACATGAAAGTACCCCATGGTGTAGTAAAGGTTGTTTTTTCCTGATCATCAGAATGTACACGGATCTGATTATAACCCGAAAAACCAATAAGCATATACATTCTTTGAGCACCAAAAATATTTTGCAAAATTTGGTCCATCTTTGGGAGTGGATAATTTTACTTTAGAGAGGCTTTATTCAAATTTCTGAAGTCAATACATATTCTGATTTCTCCACTCTTTTTCTTAACTGGAACCAAGTTTGCAAGCCAATTTGAAAATATGATTGGGACAATGATTTTTGGCATCAAAGAGTTTTTTGATCTCCTTCTCAATCAATGGCATGAGAAGTGGATTGATCCTCCTTAACTTCTTCTTGAAAGGCTTTTCATTTTCTTTTATGGGAATAGTATGCTGAATAATAGTGGGGTCATATTCTTTCAAATCATCATAATTCCAAGCAAACACATCTATAAATCTCTTCATCATTTCAATATACTTAAACTTCATATCAGCTGAAAGAAACTTTGAAATTTTAATCATTTTGGGCATAGCTACTATACCAAGGTTACAACTCTCAACTTCTGCATCATCAACTTGTATCTTAGGTGATTTAAAAACATCATTATGATCAAATTTTTTTTCAAGAGGTATGAGTCCCTTTGGTATATAATTTTTCTTTAGTTGCAAAACTTTAGATTTCCCTTTAGACTCAGCAAGCATATTTTTTTGATCTACTTGTATATTTTCAAAGTCTTCTTTCAGCTCAATAAAGTTCTTCACTTGTTGATCATCCTAAAAAACTTGCCAATTAGTAATATTATCAGGGATAGCTGGTCTATGGCGAATCTCAACCTCATATTTTTCTGTGGAATGCATAGGAATAATGAAAAGACTTGCAGAGACAGCAAGAGAATCAACAGTGGAGTTTTGTTGTCTATTTTTGACCATGAATGAATAAGCTTGAAAGTTTTCCAACATGTCTAAAACTAAGTTCCTATATGCCCTCATACTTATATCTTTTTTTTGATAAGCACCTTCAACCTGTTTAATGACTAACTCTGAATCTCCAAAAACAAAAATGTTTTAGCATTCATTCTTTTCAAAACCTCTAGGGCCAAAATCAAGGATTCATACTCAACCATGTTATTCATGCAATCAAAGTTCAATTTATAGGAAAATAAATTACTCTCATCACTTGGAATTGTGATCCAAATCCATGCTCCCGCTCCTTCTCTGCCTGCCGATCCATCAAAATGAAATGACCACCAACCTTCCACCTCCTTATCACTAATTTTCTGATCTTCTGTTTGCTAATTTTCAGACTGCTGAATTTCAGAACTCTAATTTTCTGCTTTCCTTTCCTCTTTTTCTTCATTAGTCAACTCATTGAAAAGAATAACAGAACCAATTTCAGTATCAAGAGCATAAATTGGAAATTTTTGGGGTTTGTCTTTACTACTCACCATGTAGGCCATTCTTGTCTCTCGATACAGTCTTCTTTGCTCACCAAAAACAGGAATGGTAGCATAAGTAAGGTCCATCTGCATTGTACCTTTGATTTTCACTACCCATGACCTTGACAACAACATACCAAACTTCGGTGGAATGTCTGCTACCATGATGTCCATGACCAAAGTTTTAGCAGGAATTTGTGTTAGACCAACAAAAACATCCTTGATTAAACCAATGCATTGAACTCTTTTCGAATCGAAAGAAAACAAGTCTTTATATGGCCTAGTTATTTCTAACCCCATTATTTCCATGATTACTTTGGGCATAAGATTGTGAGATGCCCCTGAATCCAACATAGCATTATGCAATGTCATGTCGTGAATGCTAAGGCTCACATAAAAAGGAGGCACCTCCTCATTCTATTCATCTTCTAGTCATGGACCCAAGTATATGGTTGGATGATCTTCTAATACATTCAAGATATTAGCAGCTCCTAGTTGTGAATTCAACATTTTGAAAATCCTGCTTCTATATTCATTTACCTTGATAATCTCACCAAAAGGGACTGATATTTTAATCTTAGAAATTTCATTCTCAAGGCTGAAAACATAAAAAAAAATTCAGCGTCTTTGATAGGAGGAACAACTGGTGTATCTTTCTTACCTTCAATGACCTTAGGAACATATTTCCTGCCATCAGCAACCTTAGGTGTATCTTTCTTAGGTTATGTTTTGTTAGCAATGATAGGCACATTTCTATTTCTGATATTGTATTGTTTTTGCATCTCAAAAATAGCATGTTGATACCCCTTTAGATAATCTGATGTTTCCTCTCCATGATTACTTTGGTCTAATTGATCATGTTCTTCTTTAGTCAAGAAAATTCCAGACATTTCTTCATCAAAACAATGAATAGACTCTTCAGGAATTTTAGGATCATCTTCTTCATCAATCAAATTATGTTGGAAAGGAGGTCTCACTGAAGGATCAGGCTTCTGATTTCTGTTTTCCCTTGGTCTTTGCTGATTTCGAGGTCTCCTGAACTGATGGTTTCTAAATTTAGGTTCATGTTGTGCAGGAGGAGTAGAGGTATTCCCAAGGGCCAACCTATCCATCAACTTTTCCATCGTTTTCATCATTGAATCCAACTTATCCTGGGAAGTAGAGGAGGAAGGCTTTTATTCTTCTTTAAACTTAGTCTTACCCATTTTTGACTTTTTAGCTGCTATCAAATTAACCTCTACCTTCACTGCATCACTTTCAATTTCAGCGAGTGAAGGGGATTCTCCTTCTCTCAGCAGTATAGAAAAATCATAGTCAAAAGCTTCAACATATCTCATCTAAGCTAAGGATTGTGGTGGTTTCAAATGGGCAGGAATAGAGTCATACACCTTGTTAAACATTTTTGAAATTTTTTGGATAGATTCATCATCAGCTCTCTTCAGAGTGCTGTACTCGGTGAGGGATTGTACTGGATTAGTTATATTTCCCAATTTTCTCAAAAAAGTATCTTCAAACTCATTCCAATTATGAATACTTCTAGGAGCAAGGGCTTTATACCACTTCCTAAATTCACCAGTAAAACTCTTAGCAAACAACCACAAATTAACATCTTCATCATCAACCTCCTCCCTGTCTATAAAATCATTAAATTGGTCCACATGTTCTTCTGCTGTAATTTCTTCATCACTTCCCCAAGTTTTGATTCTAGCAGCATATTTTCTAGGGAGGTCATGTAAGACAACTTGAAGAAAAAGAGGGGCATATCTAGCAGGTGCAGCAGGTGGAGGAGGTACATTTTTAGCCATGGTTAAAGGGATTGTAGTAGCTTTAGGGATGGCAGAAATAGAGGATGAAAAACTGCTATGAGGAGGACTGTTTGATCTTTGTGTTCCACTAACAATTTAACTCCAATTTGGAAGAGGTAAAATAACTTTACTTTTCAACAACACTTCAAAAGGATCAAGCTCTTTGAATTTATCTAAAGACTCTTTTTCCAACAACAAATCATAAGTAACAACTTCCCAAAACTCTTCTTTGTCTTCCTGTTTTACTAGAGCTGAGGTATCAATACCTCTCTTATGCAAGTCTAAGATAATTTCAATTAGCTCTTTTTCAATTTCTGATCTAAACAAAACCTCTTGAATTTTATCATCAACTCTTTTATCTTCAGGACTTATTAAAATTTCAGAGGACAAGAATTTTGAATGTGATGGAGTACCTGATGTTTCAGAAATGCCTTGACTGCCTCTGGAAATGGCGTTTGGATTGTCCACGATGGTAGGTGGATCTGGGTCAGGATTACTCCTCGTGTATCTCCTTCTCGAAGCCACCTTTGATCATATAAATTTTGAATGGAGTCACCAAGGTAGATGCAGCCTCAAAAAACTTCCTGAGCTCATGCTACCTTTAGAAGTTCAACTTCAAAATTTTGGGAGAGTATAATCTTCAGGCTCCCGGTAGACGCACCAAAATTTTATCACAAAATTAGACCTGATAGGCTGCTAATCAAATAAATATTATGTAACTATTTCAAACCAGTCTTTTGATTGAGGCTTAGCCTCCTCAACCTGAGAGGGCTCTCTCAAGGGTTAATGATTTTTGATAAAAATGTAGATGACTAACTCTATGTGGGGTAATAATCAGATAGATGACAAATTTAGGTTAAAAATCACATTAGCAAGTACACATTGGGCTTATGGAGTCAAAATAGTTTCAGTAAACCAATCAATCTACTTAACATGGAAGTTGAGTCATATCAGAGTTTTAGTCAAGAGATACACATGTGAAACTATAAAAAACACAGTCAATTTGTCTATATAGGAAGTCAAGGCATCAAAGATGAATTTTGAGTAACATAGACAAAAACCACATCAATAGGATAGTAAAAATATGCAAATAGAACAAGAAAAAACTAGAACTCCTTCTGAATCTCAAGTTGGCTAAGTAGAAATCTCTGTATTAAGCTAAAAACCAGTCACTTACAATAAACACAGTATTTTGCCAAAAAATGTCCAACCCTTTGCATATTCGACTTCTTTATCCTTTATAGATCATTTACAACATAAGATAACCTTATCTGATGCTAGATACATCGAATTCTTGACTCTTGACACCTTGCCTAAAAATATGACATGGTATTTATTACAAAAGGATAGCTAATCTACTAAACAGTCTTACTACAAATAGGATTCAAACTCTTAATCACCTATATATAACAACCTTATCTTAATTAAATTAAATCCTTTTCCAAATGTATTTACACCTGGTCAAATCTAGATGATTGGCTTCAAATCTTGATGACCATAATGCTGACCCCCATGAAAGTATGAAAGAATCCCCTGTTTTCTAGGCATAGGGTCCCTTGCAGTTTTGAAATGTTCTGACCATCATGAATTCATCATTTCGAGGTCCTTTGATGTTAGGAACTAAAGTAACACTTGCCAAAAATCCTCCCTAAGCTCCAGCTGTTCCAAACCATCTTTAAACTATTCAAATGAGCTATAATAGGCTGTGCTACAAAAACAACATAGTTTCGTAGCGCTTTTCGTAGAGAAGCTCTTTTACCCTTTCTTCTTCAAAATTTTGATTTATTTCCTCTAGGATTATCTTCATTATCATTTAATACATCCTCCCTAGCAATTTTAGGTCATAATTCATACTTTTACCATTCAAAAATTTATGAGAAAAAGTGAAAAAACCTGCTACAACAGTTTCGTAGCGCTTTTCACTCTTTTTACATTGTTTGCGCTACAAAACTGCTGAGTGAGCAGTTTTGTCAAAATTTTTTCAAAGTAAAAACTATAAATGTGCCAAAACTCAAAATAACACTGATTTCGTCAAATAAAAAAGCCATATGAACTGAAAAAAACAGTTTTCATGAGGTTCCTTCTTAATTTTCACTTGATTTAGCTTTTAACTTTTTTAATGATTGTCATTTTGCACCTTTTTTCTTTAACTCATCTTGAATCACTTTCAGCTGCTGCCCCAAATCTTCCACTTGATATTTAAGTTTCCTGTTACTAGCTCTTAAGTGATTATTTATTACTTTGACAAATTGGCTTCCTTGGTTGCTGGGACTGTCCATGTGAAAAACTGCTATGCACTGCTTGGAGTTTCAAAAATAGAACCAGTTTAACCTTCCCATAGTGCCTTCATTATTTTGAACTCTACTTTCACAATATTGTGCTTTCTAGCCCTCTTTCTCATCACAACAATTTCTTGGTTTTATAACCTCAACTTCTCTTCAAGATGTTGAAGCTCTATTTTCCTTGTCACTTCTTCTTTTCCCTCTTTTGTTCTACTGGCTGTATGCTTCTCTGCAGGTGTTGAGAGATCAACCACTTCTTCAGGGGCTTTAGATGTTTCAATAGTTTCTTGAACTTCCTTGCTACCTTCCTTAAGTTTCTTAGCATGCCTAGTTAAATGATTTCTAGCTTGAAAGATAAAAGCTATGTTTTCACCCTCAAAATCAAGCTTCTTTACAGACTTATCGTTTTTCTGTTTGTGCTCATATTCTCCAATGAAGTCATCTTGCACAATGGGTGTCTCCTCTATGTCAATTGCATGTAGGATTTCATCTAAGTTTCCCTTTATCACTGGGCTGTCCTCTGTATCTGTACCAACTTTTTTTCCCTTTAATGCCACTTCTTGGCTTCTTGTTACTCTTTTGATTTCCTGCCTGCTAACATCTTGTTTCTATTTTGCCTCTTTGACAATCTTTGACCTCTGTTTTTCAGGTGATGGAGTTGGAGTATCAAGAACTTGTGTCTGCTCAGTCCATTTCTCAAATTGTTTCCTTGGTGTCAGTTTTACAAATTCCTTTGGTTTTGCAACTATAGGTTGACTAGACTACTGGTGGTGATGGAGTTCCTTTAGTTTTAGGGTTTCTAGTAGGAGTTAGTGTTTCCAACTCAAAACCATTTATAAAAAAAAAGGATGACCAATCCCTGCCTATCTTCTGAAGCTCATTCAAAATCAATAAATTCATCAAACCATGATGAAACAAAGATGTTTCACAGCCTTCAGATTTGGCTTGTACTTTATCAACCATTTTAGCAAGACTCCTATGTAGGTAAAAGGGAAAATCAAGTGAAATCTTACCTGTGAAATGGAGAAGCAGCTTGAAATGATATGTGTATACCTTGTGATATCTGCCTTCACATGTAAAATATCTCTAGATGTTGAGCAACAACTTTTCATAAGTGTATTTGATGCAACTTCTAGGGATAGCGTTATTGAGGTCCATATTTGCATACTCAGGTTTCATGAATTCTTTGCATGGCTCCATATCAAATTTGAAACTTTTGAACCAAGTTTCTTGACCCCTTGGTATTTCTGTCACAAAAACAATAATATCTGATGTAATTGGCACACTTATCATCCCAACCTTGGTAGTTGTTCCATTGAAGTGCAAGGCAAATTCTTTAGACACCTGTGTGTGGCAACCCTGCAAATTTTCACAAAACCGAAGACAACTTACTCTGCTGAATGCCTCCATCAGTGCTGGGTCTTCAACTATGGCCTTCATATTTTTAGGCTCATATCTTAAGCAGTGTCCCCCTCTGTGGACTTTATTTTCCTCTGTCATGCTTCAAATTAAACTTGTTAGCCTTGCTTGATTATATGAAACAACCTCGCTTGAATAGTTTATATCAGCCTCGCTTGATTAGGATGAAGAAAAAATTTGTATTAAACAACCACAGGTTTGGCTTGACACTTCAGAGATTAGACATTCGAATGGAGGCAAGAGAAATGTGTATGACCAATTAAGAAAGCTTTTGAATTTGAAATGTCATCTCATAACTGAATTATTCCTCATTCATGCCCTATCATGACAATGATGACTGTAGCATGGGTAAGTACGTCGAATCTCATCATTAACTGAAATATCATACCACTAACCTACCATTTCCCAATGAATTCTGACAATTTATGGCTAAAATGACAAGAAGGTTAAGAAACCACTCTTTCGTAGCACCCACAGTGTATTTTTCCCAGTTTGCGCTACGGAACTATTAGCGCTTTCGTAGCGCAAATCAATTTTTTTGAACTAGTGGTGCTACGAAAACATGGATTCTTGGCTAATTGCACAATTTTGACCCAAAACTTTATGGAATGACTCCCAAATGGAAACTATGGATATTTTGATAATGAATGGACCTTTAAAAGAATTTATTTGAACTTAATGATGACCTTTGAACTTATAAAATCCTAACCTACCCTTAACGAAATCCTAAATTGACTTCTAAACCTAATTTGAACCATGACCAAAAACAAACATGACATAATGATGTTTTGAAAATTTTTGGGTGATAACATGTTATATCACTTATGAACTCACCAATGCTGCCTCTAAAGGGACTAACTGTGTTGCATATGCAACTCCCTCCATTCAAGGGTGCATTGCAATGCACTTCCCGACATTCAAGAGTGCGTTGGTCACCAGGGAGCAGAATTCTCATTGTTCCAGGAATCTCCGCATGGAAAGTGCCTTCTAGAAAAGTCCATATGTGTTAGAATTCAAATCCAAGTGTCCAGCTAACACCTTTGAACTTGGGAACATGTCTTTCCTATTATTAGAAAGTCATTCATTGAGAAACTGCCATCAATTTCCCTATAAATTGAGCACATATCCTAGTGCTAGGGGAGGAAGAATTTTGGTAAAGAAATGTTGTTGGATTCTCATTTGAGAGAGTGAAATTACTGATATGCTGCTGGTGTGATGTTGGATGTGATGAGGTTGGGATGAAGCTAGAGTTGGTGGCATCAAATCGATCATTGGTTGTAACCTCCCCCTTCTACTCTTTAATAAATATTGCTGTTCATTTAACCATATATGTATCTGTTTATGCTTCTATTTCTCATACAATGGATTCATGAATGATATATATGTTTCACATTTAATTTATTTAAGTGATTAATATAAGTAGGCAAATGTATATTGCAATCTCTTTGCTGCTCTCTATTTATACTTGCAGGAATCAATCTGGCGATCTAAGTTGGATTGGAGGCTACATCAAAAGCAACAGAAGGAGAAGAGGAAGCACTTGGATCACAAGTAGGTTCTTCTATCATTCTGTGTGTCTATTTATTCTTAGAGAAAGTGATAGAAACGACTTTCATCTGTTGTTCTAAGTTCTTAGCACCACAATTAGGGAATTTAATTTATCTGTAGATCATAATTCTACATAACACACACACACACACACTCTCTCTCTCTCTCAATATATATATGCTAAGGAGACTGTGGTGGTGTTTTTGCCACACGGATGTACCAAAATTCACCTCTTTAGCATTTGGTTGCTATCTCCATAAGATCACAGAGAAAATGATGTTACTGTTAGTGAATATATTTAAAAAATGTAAACAAAACTCAGAGGGTAAGCTAAGAATACAACACTATGAACTAAAATAGAAAATATACAAGATAAAAATGATTAAATGGAGCAACAACCCAATAAGACAAGTGGAGCCTCCTCCCTTTATTAGGTGCTGGTGGTATGAATAATACAATGCTAAAATCTCTTGATGTGAGTCCTTTAAGCTATGGAGCTCAAATACTCAGAACAAGGGGGGCTCCTTTCCTCAAGTTCCCTGCAATTATCTCATCCTTCTCTCAAAAGGATGGCGATCACTATCATATGGCGAAGATCTCTCTTGGAATGAGATGTTGGATGGCCAACATGTGAGTCACTCCAATCCCTATGTTGATAAACTTGCAAGCTGGTTTGCTATAGAGAAATTTGGCCAGCATAACAATGTGTCTCCTTTTTCTCTTCCCATCGTTAGTTTATATAAAATTTTTTTGTACTCTCTTCCCTCTCTTGTCCCAAGATTGATAATGACCCAAGAGTGGGGAAGAGATTCGTTTATGGGCTGTATGCATCCTAAAGGTAGCTCGAATTATATTTTCCTTGACTGTATTAGATAGAGAATCATCTTTGCCAAGTGTGTCAAGTTGTCTCGGATGGTGAATTGTTGCCATCCCCAGGACCGTGTGGTTATCAAAGGAAGATGCGTGTTGTGCACAAAAACCCTTTGCTGCTAGTGCAATGTACTTTAATCTATGGTTGAACCTTAGGAATATTTAAATTTTGTCGTTCCTAATGTATTTCTTCTTTGAAAATATTTATTTGTACCTTTTTCTTGACATTTTTATAATATCTTTCTCATGTATGATTTTCCGGTGTTAACAGTTTCTCCCTGATGTATGAGGTCTAGAAGGAACTGTATAGCATAAATACATTACATTTTATTTTCTATGTGATCCTTTTGAGAGAGAGAGTGATAGATATTAAATTGTTGTGGAAATGAGTAGGGATACCCATTGTTTGAAGTAAAAAAGAAACCATGCTTTGTAGGAAACCTGCAAGAGATAAAATGAGAAATATTTCTATGAGGCGGGCATGTCCCATGCTCGTGATGTTGACTAGTTATCCTAATATTGAAAAATACTGGTTTTCTCATGTCACATTTGTAGTATATTATCCACTGTTGGTTGATGATGACGGTTTCTGATGCCCTCAGGGGCGTTTTTCTTTGAAAAAAAAGGGTTGAATGTGGTACCCACATACGTTGTATTGGTATGGCACATTTAGAGAAAGTGCGCAATGTATGCATAGGTATTTGATAGTTGGGTACATTCCTGTGTAAGAATTGATAAGAGAGATGCCTACTGATATACGGGTATTCGATGAATTCTGACAGAGTGCAACGATTATGAAGTATGATACCATCTTGGACATGAAAAATGGCATTAATGTCGAATGTCAAGAGGATCAATGACATCAATGGGAAATGTTAATTTTGATTGTGCCATCTAAGGATGCCCCTATTGTGGTGAGGACTCATCCAAGGTACTACCTCCTCCTTGGAAAGTGTTTTTTGAATTCGACAAGAAGGAAGCATCAACTGATCGAAATAAATACTGATATAAAGGACCAAGGTTTCTAATGAAGCAGGGTGTAATGTGACAACTTAACGAGACATGATGACGAGGGGTGTCTAAATTGACGATGATGGTTAATTGGCCCAAGGTCAAAGCGGAAAATGCAAGTGGAAATAGTCATAAAAAATTTTGATGGGGAAATCCCTGGGGTTGGTAGGATATCCAGGGTGGGTGTATGTTTTCTATAAGTGACATGGTTGGGTGTGGTAAAAAATGCGCAGCTCCGACCAAGGGTGATTAGGGATTACTGTCGGGTAAGAAATGTAAATCTATGGGTGGGAGGCTCTCCTAAAAAAAAAAATATTTGTACACTTTCCAAAAGAATATGAAAGTGGTTTGGATGTACAAGTACGGAGACGGGTGCCCATTTGTAATATCCCCAAAAGGGAAGATTCAACAACGCCTGCTAAAATAATGCATTTTTCAGAAGTATGTGCACTAAAATGAATTTGCAGCTCTTGGATCCCTTATATCTGGAGATCTAGCATCTAAATCCAAGAGGAGAGAAAAAAAAAATCAAAATAGGTGAGGTAAATAGACCTCCCACACCTATTATGGCTGGAAAAAACCCAAGATGGGGCTGCAACAATATGCAACAATACTGCAGGAAAATAATGCAGTTTTTCTGAGCAACAAAAAGAGACCAATAAGAAGGCTCAACATTAATATATAAAAAAATAAATCAGATCCATATTGAGGCCCATACAATGTATGACAGAATGTAGAAGACAAGAATATAATAAATTCCTCAAAAAGAGGGGTTGCAACACATGTATTGACTGAAAAATAGCTTGACAATGTTATTTTTAAGAGCTGCAGCAACTGTATATTACACTCCCGATCTAGAGAGGATTTGTGTACAAAATATTAGATCCATATCAGATCTGTACACTAGAAGATCTCCTTTACAAATTCCCCTTTGGGTTTTGATAAAAACATGAAACACAAAGAGTAGATCTGAGATCTAAAGTTGCAGATCTGCAGTAATATTTAGAAATTTATAAAGATGAATACACTAGAAGCATATTAAATTTGAACAGAACATGGATTAGAAGTGTAATCCATGGATCACCATAGTCAGGGTAGAACCCCAACACCATAGATCTCTCCTCCAAATGTGTGTCAAAACACCCTGCAACTATACACTTGCAAATAATGCAGTCCTAGAAGGTAAAATATGTTGTAGGCTCTAGCACTGGTTTGGCCTGATGTCAAGATCTAAAAATTCAGTTCCAAAAATCTAATACTCTCTTCTCAAGGGGATATATGGCTTTCCCACTGAAAAGAGGGACTAGATTGGCCTAGATCTGAGCAGATCTAGCCTCCATTTGCTGCAAATTACAAAGAAAACCAAATCCTCAACAGGATCTGCATTGTAGTTGGAATATGAGCTTGACCAAATGCCTAATAGTGGACAATATCAACAAGACTCCTCCAAGGGCTACTCAATGGAAGAGGTGGGATTCCCGATCAGGAACACCCTAGTGCTAAATAGCACTATTCTCAGCTAAACAGCAAGAGAATGATATATGTCTAAACAGACAATATATTTAGAAATATACTCAATCAACAACCTTCTTCTACTATCCTCCTCTTCCTTTAATAAGATGGAAGTCTTGCAAAACCCTAAACCATCTCAATGATTTAGCTCCTTTCACATGTGGAGCCTCCAACTAAAACTGCGTTGTGCATATAGGAGATTCATTGTATCTAGACAACACTATTGATTTGGTCCTGGTTGACTTGGTCAAATGATCCAGCCTCTTTCACACCTAAGTGTGCTTATGTAAATAGCCCATATTTAACTTTTTTCACATGTGGCATTGATTTATTTTGCTGATTTGGAGTTTTATTGATCCTCCTTTACAATCTTATTCATGAAGTAGAAAAATGAAACAAAATTGTATATTCCCATTAGCTTGTGCTAATTGGGAATATTACAGTCCTCCCCTCCAAAATGTTGCTTGTCCTCAAGAAACTGATAGGGTGAGTGCTGCAACACTTCTCCTCCTCCATTGGTGACACCTTCAAGGATCAAGCTTTCTTCACAAGCTAAGTGTGCACCAATCTAAACCTCCACGAATTGTTCCTCCAAATTCATCATGAGATGTACATAATCCATCCCACAAGGAGTCAATATTTCAACTGAAAAAAACATGGTTGAACCAATACTCTCTCTAAAACATGTAGCATAAGGTACATAGAGAGTTTCCATCCCATGCGGTACATACAAACTTCTCATCCTCCCTCCATACAATCCCAAAAAAAGGACAAATATATCATCAAGGTATGGAAGCAAAATTACATATACACAAACAGAAATTGGAGCATGATGAGGTGGGTCATAGTCCCACATATGATACCAACGCAGTGCATCTCCTGCCTGCATCATATCAAGGTATGGTAAGTGGTTTCCTCACCACTTACTTGCTGCACATGTCATCTCACCATGGCTGAAAATGTGAGATATGTTTGGTGCCTTTGGGAAGCACCCATTATGAAAGAAAATATCCCTTTGCACAACAAGGGAGTGGCCAAATTCAGAATTTTTATTGGCCCAATGTTTGCCATGAGATTTACATGATACATCACTTCTCCTTGGATTCATGGCCTACATATAAACATGGTGAAATAATATGTCAAATCAGAAAATGAAACTTGCTTTACATGATCAGATTTTTCACCAACAATGTCTCTCATAAATATGGAGTTGTACATAGATTTTTCTCCTCTCTCAAAATAAGGAAGACATGACTGAAATGAATCTTGTATAGAGTCCCTTGGCTACCTCAACTCCACATATCTCATGCATTCTTGAAAATGCTGATGTAGCTCTCCTCCAAAGCCTTCCCATTCAAAGCATCTCATGATAGTGTTGTAGATCTTCATAGAATAGGTAGGGATAAAACATAACTCTTTGTGGGCCCTTTGTAGCATCCTCTCCTTGAGCTTGGAGGTTCTAGGTAAGAAGATCCTATCATGATGATAGATGAATCCCTCATGGACTAGATATCCCTCTTCATGCAGCTGTTCATCAAGCATCATACAAGTGTGAAGATATTTGGAATAATCCACCAACAGCCGGGACTTCCAATATAGATCTACACTCCCCAACAGTGAAAACACTAATGATGCATTAATAGGAATGTCTGTCATGTTGTTGATCTCCTCTTTGACATCTCCTATGCCAAAGGTACATGTAGGAAGGACATACCTTCCCTTCTTCTCCTCCAACAACGCAGAATCAGAAATGAAGGTGGGTGATGATGGTGAGAGAAGAAAATCTCCCTCCTTCTTATGCTTTCCCAACCCTTCCAGCACTGTAGCTGTGTCTTATAATGGTCCCATCCCTCCTGGATTTGATTTTGGAGCATCAAGTAGTGAGATATCTCTCACGAAAACTGAATCAGGTGGCCTCCCAGGTGGTTTGCCACTAGATAAGAGTGTCCCTTGCAGAAATCTCATGAACATAATAGATGGGACAATGAGGTCCTTGCTTCCACTATGCAAATCCATCTATGTTTTCTATGTGGAAGTGTTGTGTGAGGGGTAAGTATGCATGCCTTTGATCATTTTAGGAGCACCACTCTTCTTGTCCACCCATTCCATTTTCAAAGCCTCCCAATCAGTGGCGACTTTCCCCAATGTAATCAACCACTGAACACCCAAAATGACATTGGTGTTTGGTATGTCAGCTACAAAGAAGTGATCCACCAAGGTGTAGGATCCCATGGTGACTGAAAGTCATGGGACATAATGCATGCATTGCATTGTTCTATCTCCTGGGACCAAAACAGAGAATCCCTCAAAAGTATCAGTGGGTATTGCCCTCCTTTGCACAAGATGGGCTTCAATGAAATTGTGGGTAGCCCCACTGTCAATCAATACAGAAACCCTCCGCTTCATGATTGACCCTTGAACTCTTAAGGTCAAGTACTTAGGTACTCCCCTCAAAGATGCAAGAGTTCCTCCAATAGGAGAAAATGATCCATTCCCATATCCTGATGGTGTTGGATCTCCTCCAACATTGTTAGCACTGTGACCCCTCCTTGGCTCATCATCTTCATCTTCTTCAAGATCTGAGAAGACCTCTATATAATGTGCTTTACCAGCAACACATCTATGTCTAGGTACCCATGGTTCTTGGCAAGTTAAGCATAGCTTCCTCTTTCTTAGATCTCTTCAGACTTCATCATCAAGAGGCTTCTTGTATGAGCTCTCCTTTGAAGGAGCAACTTTCTCTTCCTTTCCTTTAGAAGGAAAAGAGGGCTTGTTCTGAAATTTTTCCTTTGCTTTTGGCAAGGCATCTTGAAGTTCTCTAGCCCTCTCAATGGCATCATGCAAGGTAGTGGGCTTGGTAGATTTAACCAACCCATGTAGAGGTTCATCTAAGCCATCGATGAACATGTACACCCTCCTTGCTGCAGACAAAACATGAACCATAACATATAATCTCAAAAATTCAGAGATATAAGACTCTGTATTGCTTGACTGATTCAACTTTGCAAGGCTCATGAAAGGTGCTTCTGGATCCTTTCTGTCAAACCTCTCCACCAATATTCTAGTGAACTCAGAATAGGTAGTCACATTGGCATGACCCAATGTAAACAACCCATGGAACCACCAGTTGTGTGCTTCACCTTCAAAGTGCAGCGCTGCAATCTTGATAGTTTCCATCTCAGGGACTTTGTTCAACTGAAAGTAAATATCTAGTTTTTCTACCTATGCTTTTGCAAAACAAGTGGATGACCCATCAAACTTGGGTAAAAATAATCGTCCCATAGACTGATGTCGATCATGATTATGAGTGAATCCATCATCTCTATGCTGATGCCTTGGTCTTCTTTTGACCTTGAGGTGACAAAACTCTTGAAAAATCAAGTGGTCCTTGAATCTCTGATTCTAGGACTCATATTCTTAAAATTAGTCTTCAAGGGATGCTTGCTCATGAGGCCCTTCATTTTCCACAGCCAAAAAAGTAGGCATGGTAGAGAATTGTGGAGCTTGTGGCTGGTTCATTGGTTGATCATTCCAGTGGTGAGACATGCCAGAGATTTCTCCAGGATGAAATATCCTACGAGATTCCTTGATCCTATCCAATCTCATCTCTTTGATCTCTCTAGAAAGATCTTGCATGGCTTTCAGAAGGGTTTTTTCAAAATCCTTCCCATTTTCATCACTTCCAGATTCAGAGGCTTTTCCCTTGTCTTTATCATCATTGGTGTAATCAAATTTCTTCTATCTTCTTCTCAAGTACTTCTTCTCTCTGTCAGTGAGAGGCTCATATTCTTCTGAAGACATATTGGCTCTTCAAGAAATGAAATCACAGGCTGTGCCAAGATGATTGCTTCGATACCACTGTAATATCCCCAAAAGGGAATATTCAGCAATATCTTCTAGAATAATGCATTTTTCAAAAGTATGTGCACTGAAATGAGTTTGCAGCTCTTGTATCCCTTATATATAGAGATCTATCATCTAAATCCAAGAGGAGAGAAAAAACAAATCAAACTAGGTGACGTAAACAAACCTCCCACACCTAGTATGGCTAGAAAACACCCAGGAATGGGGCTGTAGCAATATGCAACAGTACTGCAGGAAAATAACGTAGTTTTTCTGAGAAACAACATGAGAACAATAATAAGGCTCAAAATTCATATATACAATAATAAATTAGATCCATATTGAGGCCCATACAATTTATGATAGAATGTAGAAGACAAGAATAGAAGAAATTCCTCAAAAAGAGGGGTTGCAACACATGTATTGACTGAAAAATAGCTTGACAACGTTATTTTTAAGAGCTGTAGTAGCTATATATTACACTCCAGATCTAGAACAGATATGTGTACAAAATATTAGATCCATATCAGATCTGTACACTAGAAGAGCTCCTTTACAAATTCCCCTTGAGGTTTTGATCAAAACATGAGGCATAAAGAGTAGATCTGAGATCTAAAGATGAAAATCTGCAATATTATTCAGAATTTCTAAAGTAAATTACAATAGAGGTAGATCATATTTGAACAGAAAATGGATCAGAAGTATAATCCATGGATCACCATAGTGAAGGTCAGAACCCCAACACCAGAGATCTCTCCTCCAAGTGTGTGTCAAAACACCCTGCAACTGTACACTTGCAAATAACGCAGTCCTGGAAGGGAAACTGCACTGTAGGCTCTAGCAATGGTTTGGCCTGATGCCAAGATCTGAAAATGCAGCTCCAAAGATCTAATACTCTCTCATCAAGGGGATAGATGGCTTTCCCACTAAAAAGAGGCACTAGATTGGCCTAGATCTGAGTAGATATAACCTCCACTTGCTGCAACTTACAAGGACAACCAAACCCTCAACAGTATCTGCATTGTAGTTGGGATATGAGCTTGGCCAAATGCCTAATAGTGGACAAGATCAACAAGACTCCTCCAAGAGCTACTCAATGGAAGAGATGGGATTCCCAAACAGGAACACTCTAGTGCTAAACAACACTATCCTTAGCTAAACAACATAGAATGATATATGTCTAAATAGATAATATATTCAGAGATATACTCAATCAACAACCTTCTTTTGTTTTCCTCCTCTTCCTTTTATAATATGAAAGCCCTGCCAAACCCTAAACCATCTCAATTATTTAGCTCCTTTCACATGTGGAGCCTCCAAATAAAACTGCGTTGTGCATCTAGGAGATTCACTGTATCTAGACAATGCTGTTGATTTGGTCCTGGTTGACTTGGTAAAATGATCCAACCTCTTTCACACCTAAGTGTGCTTATGTAAATAGCCCAGATTTGACTTTGTTCACATGTGGCATTGATTTCTTTTGTAGTTTACGAGTTTTATTCATCCTCCTTTACAATTTTATTCTTGAAACAGAAAAATGAAACAAAATTGTATATTCCCATTAGCTGGGGCTAATTGGGAATATTACAATTGTGTTCCCTGCATTATATTTTGGCACTTGCATAATATTCATTAAATTGAACACAAAATTTATATGTATTGGATATTGGCATTAGTTGGCACCTTTAAGGGAGGTTGATCACCTCCTCGACACACCATCCCCACTAATATTGTTAATGTTTTTCTATTGTTCTCCACCAAACTTGCACATAGCTACAAAATCTATTTGTTTCCCAAATCCATGCTTTGAGGTTGTACAATTTAGGTTTTTTTATAGAATGAATTAGTTTTTCTTTTATTATGTTTTTCTAGAAGTGGCCTATGTTCTCTAATTTTGTATCACATTGACCTATTTCAGAGAATGTAAAATTTAGTTCTTTTTACAGAATAAAATAGTTTTGATTATATCATTTTTTTCTACAAGTGGCCTTCGTGCTCTAGCTTTGTATCACATTGACCTATTTATGGTCACTTGTTGGAAATTAATAAAATTGTATTATCTTTAGTGTGTGTTTCCATATACATTTTAAATTTGGTCATTGTTTCAAGTCATTTTGTAAAGAACAAAATAGACTCATATACTGAATGTTAGCATATAGAAATTCCCACCCTCCTAAATTTGAAGGGAGTCCAGATAACACTAGGAAATAAGGCACTCTAACCTTGCTTACCTCCTCTCAACTGAAACCTAGTGCTCGCTAACTTCTGGGAGGTTTTCCAAAGCATTGTAAGGCACTAAATTCAAGTCAATGAATGATTAGGAATTAGATATACCTTGCATCCAACAATTTTTTTTTTTTTTTTTCATAATATGCAATGAAATAGAAAAAACATCAAGTTGGAATTACCTAAAAATATAAATAAAGCATGGGAAACAATGCAAAATTTCACAATGTTTTGGACATGCAACCTAATCCTACTCCAAACTAAAAAAATCCCTAAATAAATTTCATAACACAAGTAAAAAATAGGATGTAATGGATAATTAAATAGTATTTTAATGTATCTTTTAGTATTTTTCATGCTTCATAATGCATGTAGATCAAGAATTAATCTCATTGTAAGGAAAAAACTTTACTACAAAAAAACATAATTAAGATTGACTTAAAGAGGCTAAGATACCTTTACTGCTCCAAGTCTTGATCTTTTCAATGTAGAGTTTTAAACACTTTTCAAATGCATAGCATTAATTCTAACATCACGAGCCTCTACACCCTTAATAGTAACCAACAAAACATTGCTGGCAACATCCCTAATGTTTTTGTTGCTAACAATTTCTTGACGGTTGGAGTATTGAAGGTAGACAATTTTACCTCGTACTTGAGTTGTCTCAGATGATGAAGCATAATATGAAACCATTGAAATTACTTTATTTACATATGCCTATAGGGAATCATAACAATAATCAAAACTAAGAGAATTCATTATTGCTCTAGAAAATATTCCTATATGTCATGAGGAAATGCAATTTGTAAGAAAAAATATTAAGGTCAAATATTGCACCTATTTTCCATCTAAAATGTTTATGGCATGGTTTCCAAATCTCGACAAAGTTAATCAATGCCTCAAGCCCACAGTGAAAAAGACAATTAGAAAAATAGAAAGAGAACATAGTCGCAAGAAACACTAACAAATTCAAGTCCATTTTCAAAAAATATTTGTGTGACATTAGAGAAAATACCAACATGATCACCATTACACAATTCAAGTCTCGGGCCCTGTAGATTGGATCAGATCAAACACTTCTCATCACCAACCAACCATATGCTTAGTTTTTCAATCAATTCAAAGGAACTCACCTAAAAATACCACAATTTATGTATTTGTATATCTATTTATGAGTATGTGTATATCCTTGTATATCTACGTGTGTATACCTATCTATCTATCAATTTGTTTATCTATCTGTGAGTATATATATGTAAAATATTAGAGAATATCCCTATTATTTCAAAATGATTATATAAATAATATTACATACCTCAGGGACCCTTCTTTCTACGGATGCCTCCAAACAATGGATTACTTACCATCGTTCTACTTCTGAGTTCACTAGGAAACCATCTATATGTCTGATATAATACTCCTTCACATCCAAAGAAATGAGGAATAAAGTCCAATATTAAAAAAAAAAGAAACATGAGTAAAAAATTTAAATACTTGATAAAAACATACTCTCTCAAAGTGGTGTGTAAAAATCTATACCTGATAATCATTAGGTCCTTTCGCATCAATGTTGCCATGAAAAACTACATAATGCATGTTGGTAAAAGTGCATAGAGTATCAAACAAAATAATTGGCCAGTAATTGCACTTGACATTAATAACTGAATCCTTTATTTACCTAGTTTTGTAGAGTCATGACAGGCCTAGCTTGATCACTCTTGGACTCTGCACTACCAATATGTGTAGTTCCCAATTTCCCAATTAACTTGCCAAGGAATTCACCATTTTTTGTCATGTTAATTCAATGAGGCATCCTTGGAGTCTAACTTATTAGTTCATGTGAAATCAATATTATGTAGGCAAGTGCAGCAATTAGAAAACTAACAATTAGACTAGTAACCTAGGCACTAGGCCCTAAATATGGTTAGATTATGGCCTAAGATTTAACTTATTAGGGGATGTGAACCAGTGTATGTACAAAAAAGTGCAGAAATTAGACAACTAATGAACTCTATCAGCTTACACCCTATGCCCTAAAGATCTACAAGAAATTAGAATTCTCTCAACTTGAAGTCTGATATATTGTTCATTGCATTATATTTTGGCACTTTCATATTCGTTAATTTGAACATAAAATTTATATGTATTGGATATTGGCATTAGTTTTGAACCTTTAAGGGAAGTTGATCACATCCTAGGCATGACATCCCCATTAATAGTGATAATGTTTTTCTATGGTTCTCCACCAAAATTTGACATATCTGCAATATTTATTTGTTTCCTGGCTCCATGCTTTGAGGCTGTACAATTTAGGTTTTTGATAAAATAAAATATTTTTTCTTATATCATGTTTTTCTAGAAGTGGAATTTTCGCTCTAACTTTGTATCACATTGACCTATTTCTGAGCCTATATAATTTAGGTTTTCTTAATAGAATAAACTAGTTTTGCTTATATCATGTTTTTATGGAAGTGGCCTTTGTGCTCTAACTTTGTATCACATTGACCTATTTATGGTCACTTGTTTGACATTAATAAAATTATATTATATTTAGTATGTATTTCCATATACATTTTAAATTTGTTCATTATTTCAAGTTATTTTGTAAAGAACCAAACTGACTCATATTTTGAACGTTATCACCTAGAAATTACCACCCTGCAAAAGTTGAAGGGAGACCAGATAAAACTAGGAAATAAGGCACTCTAACCTTGTCTACCTCCTCTCAATTCAAAGCTAGTGTTTTCTAACAATTGTGAGGTTTTCCAAAGCGTTATGAGGAATTATATTCAATTCAATGAATGATTAGAACATGGAGGTACCTTAAATCCAACAAAATATTATTGTTCTATTCATAATCTGCAATTAAATAGAAAAAACATTAAGCTGGAATTTCCTAAAAAATGAAATAATGTATGGAAAACAATGAAAATTTTCATAATCTTTTGGACATGCAACCCAATTCTACTCCAAACTAAAAAATCCCTAAATAAATTGTATAACACAACAAGTACAGTAGGTTGTAATGCCTAATTAAATAGTATTTTAATGTGTCTCTTAGTATTTTGGATGATTCCTAATGCATGTAGATCGAGAAAGACAATTTCGTTCTCTTTCTGCAATAGAAAACAAGAAAGCTAAAATCAAATCTCATTGTTTTATGACAGAAAATTAAGTAACCATAAATTTTTTTTGCATATTGTATATCCCCTATATGCTGAGGGTGCACAAAATCGAGGAAGGAAATAATCTTTTTTTTATGAATGATTACATATCTTGAGTAAATTAAAGAGTGCATTGTGGAAATTAAAACTAAAAAGAAAATAAGGTGAAAAACAAAATTCAAGTCCCACTGCTTGGAGTGTAGAAAAATGAACTTATTACACGCAAATCACATTAAATAGTCACAAAAAACAATTTGGTAAGTGTTTTTTTATCAAGGGTTGAAGGAATTAAATATTTTTTGACAAGTAGTAAAACACCAAAAAGTCTCCTAGATATTGGAGAAGTCAATATTCTTCAACTCCACTACTCCAGATGGGATACATATAAATCACAATGTTGATAGTAGAATAATCCAACCACACATGATATACAATAGCTCTTTTTCACACACTCAGGAAATAAAGGAAGCAATGAGAAAATGTAACAGCACTACTTAGACAGTCTTACTTATCATTAGCCCCTTTGACTACTTCTAAGATGTGTTATAGAGGAAGAATAGAATAGGTTGAGAGAGACAAATAAGAATAGAATGCATGTTTTCGAAATATAGTCCACGATGCCTCTAGATGGAGCACTCTTCCAAATATAATGTGGTGTAAATATAAGAATTAAATATTCTGTAAGCCTTCTCTTTAAGAGTTCTCCTTTCTTGACACAATCGATTTAATTAAAACTTTACTACAAAAAAACAGAATTAACATTAACTTAAAGAGGATAAAATGCCTTTTCTTCTCCAAGTCTTGATATTTTAAATTTATATTTTTAAACACTTGTCAAATGCAGAACATTAAGGATGACATCACCACCCTCTACACCCTCAATAGTGACCAACAAAACATTGTTGGAAACATCACCAGTTTTCTTGTTGTTGACAATTTCTTGACTGTTAGATTATTGAAGGTAGATAGTTTTACCCCGTACACGAGTTGGCTCAGATGATGAAGCATAACATGAAACCCTTGAAATTTATTTATTTAAATATGCCTATAAGGAATCACAACAATAATCAAAACTAAGTTAATTCATTATTTCTTGAAAACGTATTCCTCTATGTCAGGAGGAAATGCAATTTGTAAGAAAAAATATTAAGGTAAGATATTGCACCTATTTTCCATATAAAATGTTTAAGGCACGATTTCCAAAACTTGACAAAGTTAAAATATGCCTCAAGCCACAGTGAAAAATAAAATTAGAAAAATAGAAAGAGAACCTAGCCGCAAGAAACACTTACAAATTCAAGTCCATTTTCACAAAATATATGTGTGACATTGGAGAGAAGACCAACATGATCAGCACTGCACAATTCAAGTCTCAACCCCTAAAAATTGGATCAGATTAGACACTTCTAATCACCAACTAGCCATATGCTAAATGTTTCAAACAATTCAAGGGAATTGTTGCAGAATCCGGATTATCCTCAGTCTTGTAAAACATTGGTCAACATTTCAAATGCCAACGGGGATCCATCATCAGGACGAGAATGAACTCACCTAAAAATACTGCAATTTATGTATGTGTATATGTATTTGTGAATCTATATATATCCATTTCTATCTATGTGTGCATACCTATCTATCTATCAATTTGTCTATCTGTTTGTGAGTATATATCCATAAAATCTTAGAATATATACCTATTATTTCAAAATTCTTATATAAATAATATGACAAACCTCAGGGACCTTTCTTTCTATTGATGCCTCAAAACAATGGATTACTGACCACCGTTCTACTTCTGAGTTCCCTAGGCAACCATCTACATGTCTGATATAATACTCCTTCACATCCAAAAAACAAAGGCATAAATTCCAATCAGTACATGAAACAAGAAATATGACTAAAAAAGTTAAATAGTTGATAAAAATGCACTCTCTCAAAGTGGTGTGTCAAAATCTACACTTGATAAGCATCAGGTCTTTTGGCATAAATGGTGCCATGAAAACTACATATTGTTGTTACACTGAAATTTTTCACCATGAAATCTTAGTACTCCTTTAGAAGTCTACAACATCAAAGTTCCTAAAATCAAGCCTTGAAATTGAGAGAAAAGCTCATAAAAGTCTTAAAAACACTTGTACTGCACTTTCTCTTAGCATTGCCTGCGGTGCCACATCTTTTTGTTCTAAAGCATGCAGAGCTAAACACACTTTTTCTTCATTAAGGGTGCGGACCCCTGTAAAAGGTAAAACAAAGGCGGAAAGTAACATTTAGAAGCCCAGCAGTCAAATCTGGAAGCTTCTAGAAGAAATTATATGGTCAAAAGTTCGCTCCTATCATGTATGTTCATTCCTCCATTATGGGAGCCTACCCCTTGATTTATGGATCCCAATCTCTTCAAAAGAGCATTCTATCCCTTCTTATGTGGAACCATAACCTCCTCTATTTTCCTATAAATTGAAGCCATAGTGCAGCTTCAGGGGTTAGAGTTAGTGAGTTACACTTTGAGGATTTTTGAGGAGAAATGTTGTAGAGACTTATACTCTATTAACTGATCATTATGTGGGAATGATTACACACCCATGTGCATTTTAGCTGAGAGAGCGCAAAGCTTGTCAGAGTAAAATTAACACCTGTTTCGGACCCCAGGAAGGCTTGTACGACATAAAGGCAGACACGGTTGTAAGGTTATTATTTATCAAATATAATACGAATGAATACCATTTTCTCAATGAGTTCTTTAATTAAGTAGTTTATTTATCATGTTTTATCAATGAGTTATTTAATTAATGATCTCATTTCTTGAATTCCTTGATCATCTTGATAGATGTTTGGTTCATGAATTAATTTTTATTATGCAGGTGCCTTTGATCTTTTTTTGTGTTTGTGATTGCAGATAATTGATGACGACTTTCTTCAAGCCATTGGAAAGAAGATCAGCGCTTGAATACAAGTAGGTTTCGAAAACCACGTTATAGTTAATTCCAAATGAAATAGTATCTAGAGAAAATAGTTTTTATTTTTCTGTTTGTTGCTAGCTGTCCGTAGGACACTTGGGAGGTCTGTCTTGTCCGCGAGAATGACTTATCCGTCCAACAAAATGGCGACTCCACTAGGGAGATCAGGATACTTTGATTTCTTTTATTTTTGACTTGTGAATTTATTTTTTCTGATTTTGATTGATTTATACTGGCCTGGGTAGTTTATCCCTGTAAAATACCTGAGAAATGTTTTAGAGTTTTTTATTTTTCTTGTGAAAATTTTTGGAAAATCTTAAAATCCTTTTTTCTAGATTAGTTTTTTAGATTCTCAGTGTATACCCAGACCTATATCTTCTGTCAGAAAGCTTTGATTAAGAGTTTATTTCAGCATTTTTTAGTTTTGAATGATTTTCTAGAAGATCTGCATGTTATAGTGATTTTTTATTTGTCTTTGTCCCACTCAAAGATTAGAAACCTTGGTATACCTTTAGATCACTGGTATCTCTTTGTTTTCTTGCTGAGTTTGACATCATAGAAGAAACTATTTTATGAGATTTAGATCCCATTTTCTCATTTGCAAATCTTTAAAAAACTTTTGTTGATAAGTTTGGAATTTCACTTAAAAAACCAAAATTGGGTGTTTTTGAGTTATTGTTGATCCAAGCAAATAATTTCTTAGTTAGATAACAATCTAGTAAGACATCCTCAAAATATTTGAAGTTTTAATTCAGATTTAGTCTTTAGAATTTTTAGATCTCAAAATTAGTGTTTTTAGTTTTGAGTATTATTTCTAGAAATTATATTGTTCTTTTGAAAAAGAACTTTGTTTGTAGTTTCGATCTTGAATGATAAAGGGATTTCTTATTGAACAATAGATCATTTTGAGTTCTCATGACATTAGATTTCTTTTCATTTATTCTTGTTTGAAAGAAAGAATTGTTTTAAAAGATTGCATTTCTCAACTTTGCCTTTAGATAGAATTCATTGAAAGGAAAAGAATTGTTTCTCATAATAGATGCATTTTTAGTGTGTTTTGAGTCGGGTCACTACATATCATCAGTTTCACTTTCGCACCTATTTTCCTAAGAAACAACCTATTAAAATCAACGCTTAAATTAAAATCAATCTAGTACTTTTTTATATTTCTAGGGCTCTTTTCACCAATATAGCTTAGGCTAGTGTCTTGGAGTAGGGAGTAATTAACTCTTCAAGAAAATTAAAACAAACAAGTAGTCGATCTTGCGGTAGGAAAAATCTAATAGTTTCTTGTATAGTCTGGGAAGCTCCTCTTAAAGGAGTCAAGCACCAGGTCATATCTGAACCAGTGGGATCATCAATTCTATCTCATTGGGAACGATAGCAGATGTGCGCGTATTAACAACGGTAAACCTTGGATAGACCATCGTTGAGGAGCCTGGTGTCACTTGTCCGTATACCTTGGATTATGTCAAGGAAGCTTCAAGGGGATTGAGCTTTGTTACTCTGCCCTTGCACGTATGTCGGATCATAGACTGTTCCTTCAAGTATATTAGTTCCTGTTAGTAGTCATAGTGGCCATAATATTTACGGTTTTTTCCTAAGGTGATAATGGAGGAAATATGACACTGTACCTGGAGCAGACGTCTGTTGGGTGCTAAAAGGTGCCTTTTAAAAATCTTATTTATCCCACATCAATTATCAACCCGGGAAAATCCTCTTATTTCAAGAGTGTACACAATATGTGCATGCTATAATCCCAGAGAGTAATGTTTCTTAAAATTTAGTATAGATATTTCAAACACAAGAATAAACGAATGTTTTTAATAAATCCCACTTGCAACTAAAGGAAACTCAATGCTCTAAAACTAAATCATTCATTCAGCAAAGTAACAGCAATTATCAGTCGAGGATACAGTAGCAATAACTCATTCCTCTTTTAACTGATGTAAACTAATCAAGCATAAATAAGATCCTCAATCTGAGAGCTTTGACAGCAATAGCCAATGTTCTTTACAATTGTTGATCTCACACACAACACACTAAATAACCAATTGGAAATGGCAATGAATTAAATCAATAATGCTACTACAACTAATGGAAATGAGATAATTATGCTAACTGTAAGAATGATAAAAGGAAAAACTAAATGATTGGAGAAAGTAAATGAGCAGCAACGCTACATAATAGAAATAGACAACAACGCTTATGTGACTGCAATGAACAACAAAACTAAGTTACTGAAATGAAAAGCGAAGATCTGTAATTAGAATGAGCAACACAACAATATACTTGCAGAAAGCAATGATCTTGTTATGAGGGAAAAGAATAGCAACACAATTCAATTGCAGAAAGTAATCATTAAACAAACCACACTTGCAGAAATCAGAAATAAGGCAAACCACACTATATGGTACAGGAATGGAAAGTAGATCCACCAGGAGCCGGGCCCTTATCCGCTGGATTACTTCAGGAGATGCGAAGGAACTGCAACTATTTTTATATATTCATTATTGTATAATCGTTACACCAAGTTCGTGCTTTTCTTCAATAGCGAGAGACGATGATCAAAGTTACAATTTTAATAGTAATCATCCCATTACTCCTATCATATCCTATCTATCTCTAATCTAATAATCCATCTAATTCTCTCTCTAATCATCCATCATGAATCCCCATAATGACCCCCCCTTCTCTGATCTCTGTTCTGATTTAAATACACATAGAGAAAAGAGAAGTTACAACCAATATGATTAAAAATGATTCCTATTACAAAATTAGATTGCTCACAACCAATTGATCAGCAAGATCATATCTGAAATATCCTTCCATCAATCATTTAACAGGAACAGGTCGAATTTGGTATTGCAACTGGAAGAATTTGGAAAATGGCCACAACAGCGAATCTGGGAAAATTTTCCTCAGAGAACCTTCCGTTTCTCTTAATACAGGCCAAATTTGGGCAAAATATTCCTTTAAAAAGTTAATTCGGTCCGTTTTGGACAAAAATCATGTTTCAGATTTTCCATATTCTTCTCCATTTACCCAATACGTCCAATGCAAAACTGTCACTTCTTATTCCAGCGAATTTCTAAGTTGGCATATTTAATGATGAGCTGGAGATCAACTCTGCAATATGGAAAATATCTTGGAGGCTAAAATGGTGAGTGATGTTACAAAAAAATTATTAATAAACCATAATTGATAAAATCATGCATAATCATAAATTTATTAAAAATAAAAGAGAAGAAATAATATTTATCCATAAGAGCATAAATAATTATAAAATGGAATTATATGATAAATTATGATAAATGACATGATAAAGAAGAGTAGAAATGGATGAAATAGGTGTTAAAAAGTGATAACAATAATAACATATTAGCGGCCCAACATACCCCCAAACTGAATATATTGCATGTCCTCATGCAACTCAGAACTGAATATATTGCATGTCTTCATGCAACACAAAGACAAAACCCATGTGTTAACCAAGCAAAAAAAAAAAAAAAATTTCATCTCAACTCATGAAATGGGTGGAACAAATGAATTTTTCCTCAAATAATGAATATTCAATTTTAGCAATCTTGATGAAGGCGTAACAATTTTTACAGTTGACGTTCAATTATATGTATATGAAGTTGCGGAAAAATGTGATAAAAGTAACAGCAAACTTCATTAACCATTTTCTCAAAAATCAGATCGTTTTGATGCACGGATCATGAGAAATAAACAAAATGGCTGTAGATGATAGTGCATATATTTTTAAATTTTATGAATTAATTTAGCGTGAAATTATCTCGGTTTGTGTATTTTAATGATACCTCTTTGTTATCCGAAAATCACAAGAATTCAGTTCATAGTTTTAAAGATATATGCAAATCAATTTCTGCACTGTATAAAAATGAAATTATATGCCTTAAACGAGAAAGAAAGTAGAAAACATCCATCATGTGTAGCAATTCCTCCCCCAAACTGAAGAATTAGCATGTCCTCATGCAATGCTAGAAAACAAAGAGAGGTGGTTTCTACAATCTGTTGAAATCTATGCTTGGTGTAAAACAACATGGAATAAGGGAGGTGTTGAGAATGAATAAGAATATCAATGGATGATAAAGAATATTAGTGACATGGTCATAAGTAAGAAATGAAGGAAAGCAACACTCCCCCAAACTGAAAGATGATATGTCTCTGAAAAATGGGAAGTGGTAAAGATGTGGAATGAATGATGATAAATAATGCTCAATGGATTTTCATGAAATTCTCCTAAATTCGCAATAAATCAGAAAATTATGCTATTTTACCTCAAGTGTTACCTCCGAAAAAAAAATGTGGAATGACATGTAGGGACTGACATTTTATGAAGCTCATGTAGGCTGATCAGATACTGAAAGTGATGCAAAAGGTGGAAGTCATGCAAGCACGTCATGTCTGAAGAATTGTGCACGTTCGCAAGTTGCGCAAGCCTTTGCTGTTAGTTGCAATAGTGTGGCCGTGTTACGAATAGAATTCCCCCCCGCCCCCCCATACTTGTTGTTATCCTGTAAACAAATCACGATTCTGCATGCAATTTTCTTGAATCCACAGTGTTAATTTTGAAGAGCAACAGATAAGATGTATGCCAAAAGTTCAATTAGAAAAACTTCTGTAGAAATGCAATATGAATATTGTGGCAAATTAGCAAATTATGGAAGAATTCTGTACTTATATCGCATGCTATCCATAATGCATACATTCCCCCTTCTAATTGAAAAAGAGATTCCATGACCATAAAGCATAGAAAAAGTGTTGTGCTGACGACAAGGCAAGGGAACGAACAATACAACAGTAAATGAATCAGAGTACACATATCAAATGATAGGACAACAAGAGGTATGGTTATAATGAGGGCAGAGTGTATAAAAATAGTTATGAATAAGAGATAAGATGCTTGGGTTGATGATAGGTAATGTGGTAAGTAAAAAGGACGGCAATATGCAAGAAAAGATACCTTGCTGACGATATTCCATCTGAAAATGATATGATTGATTAAAAAACATTAACTCATGTGTAAAGGTTCATAGTAGGGAGAAATTAGGGAAATAATCTCTCTGATAAAAAGAAAAGTAGGAAGAGGTTATTATAATAATTATTGATGCTGAAAGTAGAACTTCAATATCATAAGCAGAGCCTCTGCTACCAGCAGGCGTCCATAGCCTTGACAGGGTTGCTTTTTAACCTATATGAGCCAGGATCCTCAATTTATAGTTGGAGAATTCCATTTTTGTTCTACAGAAGAGATCAGTGTGCTGGCATGGTAACCAGATAACCACACTACCATTCACTGGGAAGTAGCAAAAGTGATTAGGTCGGCTCGTGATGAGACCTCCTGTTCCAAGGATATTGTGGCTATCCAATGGATCATAACTCTGGTGTGGTGGCCATATTGGGAATGTCACTTCGCTACAACCTTATGAACATGGTAGCTGGATCTTTAATGAGACCCCCTATCCTCTATCTGTAAACAATATTTTGTTGTTTTTACACCTTTTATGATAAATAGAGGGAGGCTTAGTACTCCTTAAGAGTGGGGATGGTGGAAGAAGTTTGAACATGTCAATAGAAAGAAAATATACCCATAATCTTACTTATAATAGATAGAGATAATTGTAGTTAGGAGAAGTGGAACCAACATGGTAAATATGATCAATCAATATCATATACAGTAGAAATCAATACAATAAAGTAATATATAAATAATTGTGTCCCTTTTGTTTGTTTAAAAAAAAAAAACCTATCATCAAGAAGCTGTCTTGTTAAAGATCATAACTTTAAGGATATTCACCTGCTTCAATAGACTTCATAATTTTTGTCCTCATAAAATTATTGTACTTCATGCGATGCAAGGGAATCAATAAAATGTGGTTAAGATGAATTAGGAATAATCGCACAAGAGGGAGGAAGGGTTGTTCTCGAAAATATTCCCAAAGTGTTATTCTCTTGAAGGAATAGAAAAAACACTCAAAAAAGTGTTGTTCCTTTTAAGGAACAGCAAAAATACACCCAAAAAAAATGATGTCCTTAAAAGGAACAACAAAAAACCCAAAAAAAGTGTTGTTCCTTAAAAGGAACAAAAAAAAATATACCCAAAAAAAATTGCTGTTCCTTTTAAGGAACAACAAAAAAATGCATGCGAAAAAGTGTTATTCCTTAAAAGGAACAACAAAAAAAAAAAAACAAAAAAGTGTCGTTCCTTTTAAGGAACAACAACAAAATCAACATGCGAAACTGTTGTTCCTTAAATGGAACGATTGTTGTTCCTTAATAGGAACAACAGTTGTTCCTTAAATGGAATAGCAAAAAGACAAACATGCAAAACCGCTATTCCTTAAATGGAACGACTAGTGTTCCTTAACAGGAACAACAACTGTTCCTTAAATGGAATAGCAAAAAGACAAACACGCGAAACTGTTGTTCGTTAAGAGGAATGGTTGTTGTTCCTTAAGAGGAACAACAAAAAGACAAACACACGAAACTTGGTGTTCCCTGTAGGGAACAACAAGGGAAAAATAGAAAAAAACTAATGTGCAATCTATTATCTAAGAAAATCCAATCAAATAAAAAAAAAAGAAAAAAAAAAAGGTAAACTTATGTACAGGTTTCAAGAGAATAAATTGTTTAGTGGATTGGTGTTGTCGAAGAGTTTCCTTCTGCAACAAGAATTTGTATTGTGGGGTCCTCATTGTTCAATTTCCAATGGAGTAGAAACTACAATTTGAAGGGAGAAACACCTGAAACACAAAAACATAAAAGAAATCAGAAAAGAAGCAACACTTTATTAAGTTACAATAGCTATGATGTTATTTCCTAAAGCAAGGAAAAAAAAATGATCTCTTTGAAATTTTTTTTGGCAGCAGTGACATAACATGATTCTTCAAATGGAAATCAATTTCTCATTTTTTCTGTTATGAATCTATTGGGTAATGAATTGGATGAAATTCTCTTGTTTCATTAAAATTTCTTTCAAAAATCGCTCTTCCATAAATTGACCTTCTTTATTCTCCTAGGACCTGCAAAAAAACGAGTGTCTACCTGCAATAAAACATTAAATAATGGAGAAAGAGAGGTGATTGGGCTCCCCTAATCCAACAATTATGCAAAAAAACCAACAAGTAGTTACTCTGTATAACAAATCCATGGAGAAAATAACAATTTTTTTCTTTTTTTGTCACGTGCGGGAGAGCAGTGGCCAATCACGCTAACCTGCAGTGTTTTAATAACAACTTTGTTTTTCGTCCAAATTGAGTGATTCTAAAGCTATATGAGAGCTAATTCAAAGATATATATCGAATATAAATAGGTTTTAAAAATTCAATTCTATGATATGTCAATTTTACTTAGAACGACCTGCATAATAGAGTCATTTTCGATTTTCCAGCTCAGACCAACAGTTGATATTTCAAGTATAAATTTTGCATTTGATGATAGATTAAGCTGATTCAAATTGGAAATGAAATTAGATTCATTTATTTATCTCCAATAGAAACAGGTTTTGAAGACAAGAAGAATTGATGGATCAAATACGCTAGTGAACAACCGAGAAAACAAAGTTTCAAGAGTGCTGATTTATGATAAGCAGTCAGTATTTTGGTCATAAATTCCTCATACAATATCTAAATCAAGTGATTAAAATTTAGTTGTAAACTATATTCATAGAGGAATATACCATAGAAATATTTTTTAAGAATATAATCATTTAGGCCTCCAAAAGCTGACTGTCCCAACTATGTTCCTGAGGTGCCTACTAGACACCCTATCAGTGTTTTGGTTATAAGTTTTTCGTTTCAAATCGAAATGGAGTGATTAAAATTGAGTTGGAAATTATACATCAAGGGATACTTAGGATAGAAACAAGTTTTAAAAATATTCACTTTTGGTCCCTCAAAACATGACTGTCCCAACTCTGTTTTCAGAAATTTCATCAAGCCTACAAGCCAAAAAATATGATATTCAAGCAATTTTTCCATATTGGTGATAAAAATGAATATGCGTGTTTGTAGAATTTTTATTTTCAATATAATGCATCTAAATACACAAATAAATTAAAATATTTATCACCGATGTTGATTTCCACAGCGTGTTGCAACAAAAACAAATTTTTTATTTTATTTTTTACATAATAATAAAAATGTATTTATTTATGTTCTTATTTATTTATTTTCTCCACTAACCTAATATTCTTTGAAAATTGAATATGCTTACGTATAAGAGTACTTCTAGTGGAGCCATTTTCAAAATAAGGCCTCTAGTATGTACATACCCAAATTTGAAAAATGCATGTTAATAAATAGTAGGGTATGAGAAGCCAATTTCCCTTGAAAAGATGGTGCCAAAAATTGAAGTATGGAGTGATGCTGCAAACAAATGGAGTGAAACTGATCTTCAATTTATCCCTTACTTTCTTGATTTCCCATAGCCATCATATCATGAAGTTCTTGAGTGTTTAAAACAGCTTTTTGATGCAGGCTAGAAGAAACCTCATTTTCTTTCATAACCTCTACAATTTTTGGATTTGGGACATTCTGAATCTCATTATAAGTTTTCTCCAATGGTGCATGTGAGATAGAATGGGTGGGAAGGGTGCATAAAATTTGCAGTTCGACACTCTAAGCATGTTGTACTGGTTCATTATGGTGAGGGTGTGGAATGAGTTGAGCAGGAAATTGTGTAGGGAATGGAGCATTTTGATGATGTAGTTAATTGGGTTGAATGGATGATTTTTATAGGCAAGCAAGATTTTGTGGAAGAGCTGGAAGATGTGTTTGTGCTACAAGATGAGGGAGTGTAGTCATGCAATCATAAGATAAACCATGCCAAACTTGTAGACAATATTGGAGGTGGTTATATTGAGATTGGAATGGCTGCCCTAACATATGAGTATTCCATAATGGATTATGCAAGTAAGAGAATGGAGAGGAAGTGATTTGAACCATACCTATAGGCCACGATTTCCATGTTTTTGACCTTGTTGCAGCTTCCCCATCTCTTTGATATGCTAATTCCATCCTAGATAAGGAAGAACAACTATCTATGGGATGCTCCTTTCGGTAATGAGGGCAAAACACTTCATCAAATTCTTGATTTTTCTGAACCTGCAAAAAATTCAATTGTGAATTTAGAGAGCTAATGAAATCATATTTAAAATTTTCAAATAAAACATTCATTTTAGCTCTTATGTCTCTTGTTCTTGTAGTAAATTTGGAAAAGAAAAAACAAACTTCTCTAGAATTCTTACCATCCTTGGAAATTCCTCTTGAATACCTTATGCACAATTCACAAACATCATCATATGATCACTGAAAAATATCACCTTTTCCTATCAGATTTAAGAGTTCTAAAAATTCATCTTTGATTCCTTTAAGAATGAGTGTTTTCAAGATTTCTTTTTCCAAATAGTTATGCTTTGATTTTTGAAGGTTATATTGAAATCACTCTACATAGTCCTCCAAGCTTTCATCTTCCCCTTGTATCATACTAAAAATATCTTCATTGGATTTGCAGTAGTCTTGGTACTTCTTCAAGAAGATGTTCTTCATGTCCTCCCATGTTTGGATGCACTTCCCACCTAGGCTCATGAACCATTGGAGAGATGATCCTTTTAGAGTAAGAGGAAACACTTTCAAAATTTGATCATTAGTAAAATAATCATATCCTCTACAAAGTATTTCAAAATCATATAATAATGTATTGGGATATTCATTTGTCAAACCATGAAAATTTGGTAGAGACGATGGGGGAATTATGTGCATTTGTGTCGCTCCTCCTAGATCTTTGATAGGGAATTCAAAAATTGAAATGTGAGCCATTTCTTACCATAATAGAAGATGTTCTTCATATGTTTATTTAAGGATCCTCCTTCCAATTTTCCTGTCAATTGGTTAGTGAAATGGGTGGTGCTTACATCACCACTTGAGTGGAATTATAAGATTATTAGCGGCCCAACAACGTCGTCACAGTAGACTCACTTGGGCTCTCCAGAGGGTTATCGTCGCTTGAGATGGTTTAAGTGGAAAAACTTGCACCGGTCTGTTTCATTAAGCAGGTTGTCGGGGTAACTGTTCCAACCGCCCTTTCTACATTAAAATACTACGATGTTGGATTTCATCACCATCTAGTGTTTTTAGTGTGGGAAGTTACTGTTTGTGTGTGGTTTGATCTCCTATATTTTTAGGCATGTGATTCATTTGTTTTTTTCCTTAGTGGCTCTAGGCGTTTTCATTGAAATTTTCTTTGATTGCGTGTGATTAATAATTTTTAATCGTGGTTGAATTACCAAGACAATCGCGTAGACTTCAGGGGAAACCCCCTGAGTATACACCAAGCCAAATTGAAGGGCTACAAGCTTTGGTACCGCCTAGTGTCAGTAGAATTAGATCAACAGAAACAGGAGAATCATCTATAGTTATTCATCCTGATTATCAATCGCAAATAGCAAAACATATCCAAGAGCCAATTTCAATTTTTGAAGTTACTGGTATTATTTCTCCTTCCAGTGAATTAGCTAAAGAGCCTAAAATTTCTAAGCTAGACACTGAACCTGTTGTATTGGAACCATATTCAGGATTTGTCACTCTGACTTCTAGTGGTCCCGGTTCACCTAGGGTAAGACATCGCATTACTGAAAATCTTCCTTCTGACCTCATATGTATTGAAGAACTTGTTGGTCCAGACGAAGACATAGCTCTTCCCGAAACCCAAGAAACCTTGAATCTTAGGGAGCGTGAATCAATATTCTATAGTCCTTTTAGAACTGAGGCTTGGTATTTATCATTGACATATTTTTACAAAATGCAGGTCTTACTTATTCACCACCCCGAATTCCTTTTCATCCTACACCGAGAGGTTATCATCCTTCATCATCTATGTTGGGTGAGTCATCTATGTTTTCCCAATCTCAAGAAAATTTTTTATATGGTGGTCCGTTTGTTCCTTCGGGGTACCAGTCACTTTCTGGTACCTTCTTAGGAGAAACTCCCCAACCAATTGAACAAGTGTTATCATCTGGTACAAATGGAACTAAAACTGAAATGTTGAACGCAGAGAAATTTTTTATGATGTCTGGTAATATTCCAAATCCTCAACCTCAAGTTAGTCAGTTACCAACTGGGGGGCAACTTCAAGGAAGTTAGTTACCGCCTGGGGGGAAACCTCAAGGTAATTTTTTACTAGGAAAAACTGTAGGACAATATTATTTACCTGGAGAACAACCTCAAGGTTGTCAACCTCAGGGACAGTACATACCCCAAGGTCAACCCCAGAATCAGTATATTCCTCAGGGTCAATATCAACCCCAGATTCAGTACATGCCTCAAGGTTATCAACCTCAAGGTCAGTACCCAACTCAAGGTTTCCAACCTCCTTCTGGTCAACCATTATTACAAGGATCTGGAAATTTTCGAGTTAATTATCAACCCTACGTTCAAGCAGGTTATGGTCCTTCATATGCACAACCTTCTATGGGTCAATACCCCGGAATGAATATGGTGTGGGATCCATCTCAAATTCAACAGACTACGCAACCCAATGTGCAAATACCTAATCAACCTAGATAGTCCATAGGTTCTGGTCCAATCCAGCAACCTATCCAGCCTACCGTTCAAGTCCTTGCACCTGGTTTTGTTTAAGAGCATGGGCCTAGTACACCTCAGACTCCGCCTCAGACTTCTGCTGCTATTACAACTTCTTTTCAACATACCACACCTGTTTCTAGAGTATCTGCAGCTCTGGTTTCTTCTATCCCTGCATCAGTGCAAATTCCTCAAGTATCTGTACCACAGTCAGGACCTACAATTCAGACTACGGTCCAGATGCCTACAGGACAAGCTGGTACAAGTAAGATTCTTACTAGTCAACCACAATTTACTTATCAACCATACTAGGGACAGTATCAATTTGGACAGGCTACACAAAATCCAGTATATCAGTAGCAGTCGTACCCTGGGTATACTTATCAAGTACCTCAGCAACCCCAGTATGGTTTGGTTAATCCTGGTTACCCAGGAGGTTTCACAATTCCAAATGCGCATCCAATTCTAGGGTATCCTGGATATCCTCCTCCTGGCACTAGTGTGATCACACAAGGTTATCAAGACCCTAGCCATCGATTACCATTTATAGCAACTTTAGATTTACTGGATCTATCACGCCTTACGAACAATCCCATATTTTATCTTCCATATTTGCCATCGATGCCTAACAAGTTGCCTAGTGATATTCCAAAGTTTGAGGGTAAGTCAGGAGAGGATCCATCTAATCACGTTATGACTTATCACCTCTGGTGTGCATCCAATTCACTAATCGATGATTCAATTCGATTGCGTCTTTTTTAGAGAACTCTCATTGGTCTATCTGCCAAATGGTACATTGAGTTACCACGCGGCTCTTTTAATAATTTTAATGCACTAGCTACTACTTTCTTAGCCCATTTTCAGTTGCGTGTCAGATACAACAACGACACAGAATTGCTGACTTCATTAAAATAGTCTACGTCTACATACATATTCGATCACATTCATGAATGGAGACATAGAAGGTGTTTAGTGTAGGTCTTTATTCTGGATCAAATTTTGGCTGAATGGTTTATTAAATCGTTATTGCCTAAAATTACTGAAGATGTGGCCAAACGGGGCGTTGCTACAGAAGAGCAAGTCATTTCTCAGGCTCAGTACTTTGACCTTGCATATACCTAGTCAGGTACTCTGTATGATAAAATCCCTGATTTACCAAGACCTGGTCAATTAACTACAACTCCTTCTGGCTCTCATGCCACTGATGGTGTAATTGGTTATGTTAGCACTGGTAAAAGTAAGAAGAAATCTTCCAAGACGACTTCTCCTATTATCACTTTACCCGAATCACCGAAAGGAGATTCTTCTATTGAAGCTTTAGTCGATATTCATGTTGTAGAGTCATCTACAACCAAACCTAAAACTGGTGGTAAGAAGAAAGGTAAGAATAAAAATAAAAAATCTTCAAAAGATAAAAACGATACTAGTGAACCAACTAATGAAAAACGCAAACCTCGATATCCTTGTCTGATATGTGACGAGGATCATTTTACAAAAGAGTGCCCACATAGAGCCGAGGTATCAAAATTCATTAAGGGTTCGCCCATACCTACTGTCTTGAAGGATCCCTTTCCTGCTCAAGATAGTAACATGGATGGATCTTCCTCAAATGCGCTAGAGAATATCTTGATGGTTGCGACCCGATCGCAAGATTACGGTAGTAAAAATCCTAGTAAAGAAGCAGAAACATCTAATTCAGCATCAACTACATCTCCCTTAGTTTCTGATCTGTTACAGATCGAGAAACAAAATCCTGAGTTAGTAATCAAACCACCTGCTAAAGGCGTACTTTGTAAATCAGCTTTCAATCCACATGCGAGAGCTGCTCAGAATTACAATATTGTTGAAGACTTGGCGATTTCCCCTTCAGAAATGTCGGCTTTTGAAGTGCTGCAATCATGCCCAGCCCTAAGAAATTTACTTTTGTCAGCCTTAGGAGCCGTAGATCTCCAGGATTCGAACCTCATGATTTTCTATTTAGAGAATTTTACACCACGCCTACCCCATCAAATGGCTTTTCAAATTCCAGTAATAGTAAAAAACATACGTATTTTTCATACTGTTGTTGATGAAGGGGCTTCTATGTGTATTATGTCGTTAAAATGTTGGAAATCGCTTGGTTCTCCGACAATTAGCCAATCGCCGACTATTCTCAAAGATTTTGATGGAAGAGCTTTTCAGTCGTATGGTATTTTACAAGATCTACCGATAGAGGTCGAAGGTAAAATGGTTAATCTAGATGTGGAAGTGGTTGATGCCCCTCTAGATTACAACCTTCTCCTGGGTCGCAGTTGGTCTTACGCCATGACTGCTGTTGTATCATTGATCTTTCATCTTATCATGTTTCCTCATAAAGGGAAGATCATTAAAATCGATCAACTCTCATATTATTCATCCGACCCAGCCTCTATTGATAACATCCAGCATATCGGAAAATCGACTATCCATTATAAGGATTTCGGAGTAGGTTTGCTTAAAGATTCGGATTTACTGGGAAATTTTTCCATGCCTGCTCCCAACGTACAACCTACTATTGCTAATATCAATATGATTACATCAAATACTATTTCCTTTGATGATCCTTGGATAGTACCTTCAGAATCAGAATTGGATTCTTTCGATGGCGTGATGCCTTTGAGTCCTTTTGAGTTAGCATATCAGATTGTGCAATCATTTTCTAATACTTCTTCAACTGAATCTGATCCAATGAATGTGATCAATGAGGAGTCATTTTCAATATCAAGCTCAGCTTCGACATCAATTCCGGATCTTTGTCAACAAGTATTCAAATCTGATGAACATATTCGTGAATTCTTGTCGGTTGATGAGTTACCATGGGAAGATCTTCATCATAGGTCTTCATTTTTACCTGATATCGATCATTTTGAGAATAATTTTTCCTCCATTTTTACTACTGATTACGTCAAAGAACCTCAGAATCCTCTCTCACATTTCAATTCTGAATTGAATTTAGAAAATATTTATACAACGGTTCCCCTTGACATTTCAGTAAAACCTGAAATTGTTGAAAACATTCATATAGGTGCTTCTTGTATGACAGATGAAATCCAAGCATATAAATCCCTATTTCAGGAATTCCGCGACATTTTCACCTCGTCATATGAAGAAATTCCAGGAATCAATCCGTCGATTGTTGTTCGTGAAATTAAGACATATCCAGATGCTAAACCCGTTAGACAGAGATTACATCAGATACATCCGAGAAAAGCTGCCGCTATTAAAGTCAAAGTTGAAAAATTACTTCGTGCAGGTTTTATTTATCCGATTCTGTTAACGGAATGGGTATCTAATATTGTTCCGGTCAATAAAAAAAAAGGAACAATATGAGTGTGTATCGATTATAGGGATATAAATCGAGCTTGTCCAAAGGAAAATTATCCAACCCCTTACATTGTTCAAATTATTGATGATTGTGTTGGAAGCGAAATGTTTTCATTCATGGATGGATTTTCCGGCTACAATCAAATCAACATACTCCCTACAGATCAACCTAAAACAACTTTTATTTTTCCATGTGAGACTTTTGCTTATTGAAAATTACCTTTTGGACTTAAGAATGTTGGCGCCACTTTTTGAAGGGCAATGTCTTATGCATTTCATGATATTAAACACATTGTACAACCCTATTTCGACGATTTTCCCGCTCATTCTATGCGCAGATCATATCATATCACTCATTTACGAGCCATTTTTATACGATGTAGGCATTATAAGATTCGTCTCAATCCTCACAAATGTGTTTTTTGCGTATAATCCGGAAAATTCTTGGGATTTATTGTCTCAAAGGTAGGCATTCATGTTGATCCATCGAAGGTTGAGGCAATCATCAATTTACCTCCTCCTACTCTTCACCAACTCCAAATCTTGCAAGGGAAAGCAAACTTTTTACGTCAATTCATTCTTAACTACGCTGAATTAACGAAAGGTTTCACTAGGTTGTTGAAACAGAATATTTCTTTCTTTTGGGACGAGATCGCTGATTGATATTTTGATGCTCTTAAACACGCGTTGACCCATGCACCATTACTGCATCCTCCCAATTACAACCAGGATTACTTTTTGTACCTCGCCGCTTCTGATTCCACGATAGGGATGGTTCTAGTTCAGGAAGATGAATTCAATGGTGAACGTGTGATTTACTATCTTAGTCGCAACTTGCATCCAACTGAAATCAAGTATTCACATGTGGATAAATTGGCCTTGGCAGTCGTTCAAGTTGTCCAACATTTTCATCATTACATACTTTTACACAAAGCAACAGTGATTTCTAATTGTAACCCTATGATGTATATCTTGACCAAACAATTTCTAGGGGGGAAATACTCCAAATGGATTGTTATCCTACAGGAGTTTGATTTGGAATTTGAAAAGTCAAAATCAAAGAAATCATTGATATTTTCTAAACTTATGTGTGACTTCTCACGTACTGATATAGAAACTGTGGCGGAACAACCAATCGCGGACGAATCCTTGTTTCTTATTAGTACCATTGATCCTTGGTATGGAGATATCATTGTTTATCTTCAGACCCAATATTTTCGGCCCGAACTTTCATGGTCACAACGACGTAAAATCCGTTTCCAGTCTCAACAATATCATATTGTTGGTGACACACTATACCATCATGGTGCGGACTCTATTTTTTGACGTTGTCTCACCCATGAAGAAGCCAAAAAGGTTTTAAATGACTATCACCCTAGAGCATGTGGCGGTCATATGTCTGGGTACACCACAACCCAAAAGATATTGTGCGCAGGTTATTTCTGGTTGTCCTTATTTAAAGATTGTATTTATGCGGTCCGAAAATGTCATAATTGTCAAATATTCGATTGAAAAATGCATGCACCACCTGCTCCTCTGCACCCTATAATTGTTGTTGGTCCTTTTGCAAAATGGGGCATTGACTTCATTACATCTAACCCTCACTCGGCCGGGGGGACATGGGCATATTATTCTAGCAGTAGATTATTTTACCAAATGGGTCGAGGCGATGCCTACATTTGCGGTAGATGGAAAAACTGCAACTCCTTTTGTCTTCAATCATGTGATTTCTTGTTTTGGTGTACCCCAAGCGATAATTATTGACCACGGGAGCCATTTTTGAAACATCATGATGACCGAGTTAACTGACCAACTTGGCCTACACCATGACAGTTCTACACCATATTATCCGCAGGCTAATGGTCTGGTTGAAGTGATTAATAAATTTTTAGTCACCATGATCAAAATAATCATTGGAATTCATAAATCGAATTGGCATACCATGCTCTTTTCAGCACTTTGGGCATATCGGACCTCGGAAAAAACATTGACGGGTTTTACCCCTTTTCAACTGGTTTACGGTTTAGAAGCGGTGTTACCGATTGAATGTGAGATACCGTCACTTCAACTAGCCATAGAGTTACTACCAGCCACTTCTAAAGAGAGAAACATTTTTTGTACTTGGCTCAATTAGATGAGAATTGGCGCACCGCTGCATTAGCTACCGAGACTCATGTGAATTGAATGAAAGCTCAGTATGATAGAAGTGTTACACCTCGTATTTTTTTAGAAGGAGACCTAGTTTTGGTATATGATCAAGCTAACGATAAGCTAGGGGCTGGGAAATTCGAACCCATGTGGCATGGTATTTATATTTTCAAGCGACAGCTTGCAAAAGGGACCTATGAATTGATTGATTTTGAAGGGGTCTGTTTAGGAAAACCCAGAAATGGGCTTTATCTGAAGAGATATTACGCTTGATTCTTGTGTGGATATTTTTCCTGTATATTAGTTATTTTCTAGCTGGTGTGTTGTAGATTAGAAACGTGTGCTTAGCTTAAGTGTGGTTTTACTGCTATTCCTGCTTATCTGGATTACTCTTGATATTGCAGATGTCGACGTCTTTTCAAACATACATTGGTTTTGTTGATGGTGCTTGTCATAGTACACAGAACATTTCTTCCGTAGCCTGGGTTATTTATTCACCCACTGATGAGTTAGTATCTATGCATGGGGTAAGCCTTGGTCAAACAAAAAACAATATTGTAGAATATAGCGCAGTTATTGAGTTATTATCTGAATCCATTCCATTTGGAATTCGGATTTTTATCGTTAGGTTAGATTCTGAACTTGTTGTATTACAATTAAATCGATGTATGCAATTAGAAACCCAGTGTTGTTAAGATTATTTTTGAAATTTCGTCTCTTGGAACGAGAATTTGATTATATTTAGTATCAACACATTCCAAGAAATTTAAACACATTAGCAGATGCAATAGCTTCTAGTGTTATAAATAGACATTTGCAATAATAAAAGCAGTAAATCAACATTTGATAACATGTTGGATAGGTAACTGGAAATAGTAGTATATCATAGCATAGAGTAGTGTTTCAAAAAATAGTACATCTTCCTCAATCATAGGTTCAAAACGCCTTATGATCGAGAAAAAAGTGATACAAAAAATGATATGAGTCTATACAATCGATCATCCACTATTCATGGTAATGATCATGATAATATACTACAGCTCGTGCCACCCTGCTCAGGAATATCCTGAATGATCCAGGAACCCCAATGACACATCTCTGTAAGCGAAATGGAATTTTGTCTATGGTAGTCTCTGGGATGTCCATAGTCAGTCACTCCAGATGGTGTTCCAAATAAGTAAGGATCTCTGCTGTCTGATCCTGTGGTGGTGGTGCTGCTGCAGCTGCATCCCTTTGCCTCCTCTCGAAGGGGCGGAGAGTGACTGGTCCATGAGGACCCACATCTGCATTTGAATTTTTTTTTATCATTTTTGGACGATTTTAAAAACAAAATAAAAATTAGAGCATGTCAAAATGATTTTTTACCTAACTCATCCCACTGAGCTCTCGGAGGAAGTGGCATATCCTGATCACTATGGTAATCCATCCCGGCATAAGGAAAGTCTTCTATCACGAAGAGTTGGTGTTCTAACCAACAGAAGTAGGTTGGGGGAAATCGAACAATATTTGTACCCTCGCTGTGACGGGCCATCAAAGAAACCCATCGAACCATCCGAGGCTCTCGGACTCTACCATTATCAACTGGAATATGTTGCGGGGCCAGTAGAGGAATCCTCTATAGAGAAAAATTAATCACGATTGATCCATATCCGAAGTTATTCAACTTCCCGTCATTTTCTCTAATTAGTTGACCTTTGATATTAGCCAACACTTCCTTGCACCAGTTGAATATGGTGCCTCGGAAACAGTCCACTGCAATCCACATTTGAGATCCAGTAGCAATATGCAAAGCTGCACTTCCACATAACTTGGTTACGGTAAATGAAACTACTTTCAACTTAGGATGGATGATGGTTTTGATATCAATCCATTTTTCTTTAGGATTGGCCTCATCATTGCAGAACTCTAGTTGCAAGCTAGCAACATACTATCCACCTAGCCTAGCCCCAAATAAAGAAAGTGGTTCACCTCTTTTAGACAAACCAGTCAGACATTTTATGTCCTCCAGCTCGATTTCGAGCCGGTTGCCTTCAATCACAAAACACTGGTCCTATACACCCCATTTGTTTACCAACCAAGTGAGAAGATCTACTTAAGCTCTCATGCCACTGATAGCCCAGAATTTGAATAACCCAGATGCTCTCAAAACTTGTAATGCAGGTTATTGAATCATTGCAGCTTCATCCACCTCCTCATGTTCACGTTCCCACCAAATAAGCATTGTAAATATCCTACAATGAACAAAATGAGAGATTAGAATCATTTTAAAAAGAAAATTTTGGGTAATTTCGAGATAAAATAAGCTTTTAAATTCTTCGCGGTGCCCCCACACTTTTTGTTCAGAGACAGTGCATAGCTCCGCACGGGCTCTGTACTAAAAGTGCAGGACCACGACATTTTTCTATGTAAGAAAATGTCAGGGTCCGCAGGTACCGTGTGTCTTACCTGCGGACCCCCGTGAGCGGAATTTTGAACCTATTTCTTCTCCAAAAATGAATTTTAAACCCTAAATTAAGGAAATGAATGGATGAAAAGCAAGGAAAGGAGAATGTGGATTACATGGAGCAGACAGTTTTCGATTTGAACAGTCGATTTGTCTAGAATCTTCTCTGGAGCATTTTTTGCAAAAAGCTCTCAAATTTTCACTCTGAACTCAATGGTAAAAATGAATTTGAAAAACTTCTTTTTATAAGTTTTTTCGAATAAATGAAATTTAATTTTGTTTATTTTTCACTTTAAAAAGATGGTTTTTCAAAATATTTTTATTTTATTAAAAGCAGGTACGTCTAATTTTTTGAGTTTTTGTGAAGAATACTAGATTTTTCGGGTAAAATGGTCATTTTTGACGAAGAGTATACTTTTATCACTTTTTCGGGCTCTTGAAAATTTATGAAAAAGCGAAACCATGGAGTCCTCTTTTTAGCCCTTTTCAAACTCTCTAAATATGAAAAGATTGTCGAGTACCTGACTATTCGAACTGGTTAAAGCGAACGAACAGTCTTCCCTTTAGTATAAGTTTACCCCTTTTCTGGACTGAAATGGACTATTTACGAAAAAGGTATACGTTGACTAATCATAGTCAATAGAATTCTCTCCCGCATTATTTTATCCTTTTTTAGGCCCGAGAGACTAAAATTACGAAAAAGAACACCCAAGGATTTTTCTTAAGTTTTTTCTTCTGACTCCCTAAAAATGAAAAAAAACCGAGTTTCTCCTATACTGGACTTGTTAAAATATAACAGTAAAGGACCTGTAAATTAAAAATAGGAACGAACCACTCCTTCTTAGGGTTCGATTTTAAACTAAGTTGGACTCATCCGAAGGATGAGCTTATAAACAAGCAAATGTTATCCTCCTCAAGCTTGTCAAAAATAAAGAGGTACTTGCCAGAAATGGTGGAGGAAAAGAGAGAAAATGAATTCATTTGTTGCACTTTGATTTAAAATCAGTATACCACTCTTGAACATGACATTTTTTGTAACACTTCTACCTGGGTTGGGAGAATCCTTTGCCTATCAGTTAATCAAACCACATTGAAGGTCTTCAGCCGGTTTCTGGGTATTAGCTTAGGGAAATTGTTACCAAAGCATATGCAGTGTCATTATGTTTTCAAGAGGACAGTCAAAAAAACCATTCATCTGCAAACATTTGTCTCCATTCACGTTGACCATCCCTGATTCAGTCCTTGCAAAAAATTTCTTCAAAACTTGATCTATGGTTTCACGTCGTGACCTTGCTTACGACGAATCACTTTCTATCAACAACAGCTCATCATTTGGGAAGTTAATCTAGAATCCGTCAGTACCTTGGAATCTGCATGCCTTAAAGGCAGGTTTCTCGCTTTCGACGACAGGTTGCATCATTGACCTTCGATCCAAAGATTCCGTGAAATGTTCGACTTCGGATCACTTATTCAAATTTCATGGATTGTACTGAGTATTTTGAGAGCCATTGTCATTATTGGTGGTTTCTCTCACACTTGTTAACAATTCACATCATTGAATGGTAGTCAAGTGGATTCTACCATGTTTGACATCAACACATTTAATCACATGGATAGAATCGTACTAGTTCGGGAAACAAAAATCAAGACCCTCGATCTAGTTTCCACCATCCAGGCTGCGAGGATTTTTATTATTCATTATGCAATAGACTATTCATTACAGATGGCTGCGTCCATGCTGTGTCTAAAATATTGATGTAATATTAAAATCATTTCTGTATCAGAACAAGTTTAGTTAGTTTTTGATCTGAGTATGGGAATGCCTACCTCAGTGATAATATATATATATATATATATGTTTTGCATTGAATTTTTTTACAGGGTTCCGACTGGGGTGTCCACAGGCTAATCCTTGAAATGATAAAGCACATCACTCTTTGAATGCTCTCATACTTCACACTTTAGGGGGAAATTTGTTACACTGAAATTTGTCACCATGAAATTTTAGTACTCTCTTAGAAGTCTACAACATCGAAGTTCCTAAAATCAAGCTTATAAATTGAGAGAAAAGCTCATAAAAATCTTAATTACACTTGTACCACACTTTCTCTTAACATTACCTGTGGTGCCACACCTTTTTGTTTTAAAGCATGCGGAGCTAAATGCACTTTTTCTTCATTAAGGGTGCGGACCCCTGTAAAAGGTAAAATAAAGGCAGAAAGTAACATTTAGAAGCCCAACAGTCAAATCTGGAAGCTTCTAGAAGCAATTATCTGGTCGAAGGTGCACTCCTATCATGTATGTTCATTCCTCCATTATGGGAGCCTACCCCTTGATTTATGGAGCTCAATCCCTTGAAAAGAGCATTCTATCCCCTCTTATGTGGAGCTGTAACCTCCTCTCTTTTCCTATAAATTGAAGCCATAGTGCAGCTTCAAAGGGAGTTAGACTTTGGGAATTTTTGAGGAGAAATGTTGTAGAGACTCAGACTGTCTTAATTGATCATTATATGGGAATGATTACACACCCATGTGAATTTTAGCTGATATAGTGCAAATCTTGTCAGAGTAAAGGAAACGCCTGTTCTGGACCCCATGAAGACCTGTACGACATCAAGGCGGCCATGGTTGTAAGGTTCTTTCGTCATCAAAAGTAATATGAATGAATCATGTTTTCTCAATGAGTTATTTAATTAAGTAGCTTGTTTATCATGTTTTATCAATGATTTATTTAACTAATTAGCTTATTTCTTGAATTCCTTGATCATCTTGATAGATATATGATTCGTGAATTAGTTTATACTATGCAGGTGCTATTGATTTTTTCCATGTTTGTGATTGCAGATCTTTGAAGATGACTCTTTCAAGAAACTGGAAAGAAGATCATTACGAATAGCGCTAGACTACAGGTAGGTCTTCAAAACCTCTGTTGTAGCTAATTCTGAATCGAATATTATCTAGAGAAAATAGTTTTTTTTTGTCTATTTGTTGCTAGTTGTCCATAGGACACTTGGGAGGTATGTCTTGTCAGAAAGAATGACTTATCCATCCAACAGTATTTTTCGTCAAGAGTGGGTCTCATCCCAGTTAGCTTCTTTCTATTTCCCCTTATTTTCCAGGATCGGAGGACGATCCTCCTGTTTCCATGATCCATGAGCGTGATCCTCCGACTCCCATCACCACAATTCCTGAAAATGATCCTCCTTCTCTAGTTCCTAGAGTTTAGAAGGATGGTCTTTCCACTCCCGTAATGTAGGGGGATAATCCTTTTATTCATATGACACCCCCTCCATGTCGTTTGGCCGCTTCCTTTGATTGGATTTGATTTGCAGGATACCGTCTTCCTTCTTATGTGCCCTTTGAGATCACCTTATAGGCCTGCGATATGGTCGTACTAGGCATGATTATAAATGAAGGCACCTCAGTTATTATTATATCCTCAACTATTTGGCAAGCTTTTAGGTCTCCTCAACTTGTGCCTGTTACTCAAAATCTATTAGCTTTTAACAAAGGAACCAGTCAACCATTAGGGATCCTTCGGAATTTACCTATTAGTTTGGGGGGAAATATTGTCTATATAGACGAGCTGGTTGTCCAAGGTCCTTTGGATTTTAACTTACTCCTCTGGTGTCACTACGGTTATGACATGGGATCGCTTGTCTCATCCCTCTTCCACATGATTTGTTTTGCACACGAAGGTCGGATCGTGAGCATTGATCAACTTTCATTATTTTTTCCTAATGTGACATCTGGCCTACCATCGTCCTTTCCTGGTTCTTACCTGTCGGTGATATATTCCTCGCCATAGATTAATTATGTATCTGCTTGCTCACTACCCTCATCCAGTGATAGTTTCATCATGTATCATCTTCCGAGGGCATTAGATCGTGATTTCTGAGATGTTGTTCTCCCATCAGATGGGAACCTCGTGGAAGTCATGACTTTTTATATGTCTTGATCAGCTCATCGGAGTATAGTTCATTTTCTTGTGTCAATCTCCTTAAAAAATGAAACAAACTATTGATAGCATAGTTATTATCTTCTTTGAGGCTCTCTAAATCAGCCAAGGTGTCGTGAGGATAGTTCTTTCAAGGTTTCAACCTCGTTAAATCTCAGTCGAGTCTTTCTCCTGATCTCGTAATTGAACCTTCACTCCATCCATATGTTAGTAACTGGAAGGTCCTCTCAAAAAAATGCACTGAAGCTTCGGGGGTATGTACCTCGAATTGAGTCAACATGCTGGGGGCATGCAAACCTATTTCAAGCATAGTTTGTTTCCATTTCAAGCTTGTGTAAAATTGAAACCAGTTTCACGCATATTTTTCTAAAAGGTTTCAAGCTTGTGTAAAAATGAAACCATTCACATTTTACCTTTCATGATTTCCATTTTATCAGCCTATTTTTCCATATGAACCTTGGTTTTCCCATTCCATTGTCGCTATCCCCTCGGCCGATCATATGCTTTCACTTGATTTTTTTACCCATTCCTGAAGAACCACTGCAATGAGTGGTCTTGTTAGCCAACCTCTTGACCTTTACATGTTCTGAGCTATTCCACCATCATCGGAACTAGTTTCTACCCTTAATGCCACTCATTCCTCTAGGAGGAGTCAACTTTCAGCCCTTTTCTCACTCTCAAAACATGAAAATATTATTGATCTCTCGTCATTTTGAACTCGTTAAAGGCTACAACACATCATTTACCCAATATGCGTTTACCCATTTTTCGGGCTAGGATAAACTAGTTACGAAAAAGGAATACCTTAGTCAATCGTGACTAAGAGGTTCTCTCATATTTTATTTTCTACCTTTTTAGGTATGACGAACTATTTATGAAAAGGATCATCTGGAGTTTTCTTTTCACCTCTTTTCAAACTCTCTAAATATGAAAAGACGTCAAGTTTTCCCTTTTTCAGACTCGTTAAATCTAAATGAAAATGGAACCATCACCATGACATTTATACCGAGTTCCTCCATCCTAGGGCTCGTAAAATGTCCTAGGATGGATTTTTCCGAAGCACAAACTTACATGAAAATCATATGCTATCCACTTCAAGCTTTTTTCCAAAAATAATTCGGGTACTTGCTATAAATGGTGGGGGGAAATGGAACTAGTTGTCAGTTGCATCGGCAATTCGTCACTGTTGAACTTGACACATGGCTGCAGTTCGTGTCAGTTTGGGAACATCCCACATTCATCACTTTGCCTCCATGGGTTTGGGTTATCCATTTTGACCTCTCATCTTCTCTTTGCCTTGTCACCATGACCTCAGATCCCTTGATGTCAAATACTGCCAGATTCCAGACTCGTGTCACCAATATGTTAAGAAGAAGTCCCTTCTGCAGTTTTCAACCCCTGGTCCTCTGTTTAGTCTTGATTCACTATCATCTTTTTCCTTTGTCTCATGTTGATGATGTTGGAAAAATTATTTCCCTCCTTCGACCGATCACTTACTGTCGACTTCAGCTCATTATCGAGGAAGTCGGTCCAAATACTCCCTAATGATACCTTAGATCTTGCATGCCTCAATGGCAAGTTCTTCACATTCGACGAAAATTTCTCATAATTGGCCTTCGATAGGGTGATTTTTCAGATGTTCGAATCTAGTTCATTTTTCACATTTCGTGGATTTTACTACCTATACCTAGAGAACCATTGTCATTATTGGTGGTTTCTCTCATGCATGTTAACAACTTCCATCATCAGCTGGTAATCAGACGACTTTCTTTCATGCTCGACTTTAGCTCATTTATTCACATGCCTAAATTTTTACTTGGTCGGGTCGAGACAAAGCACAAGACCCTAAGTTTTCTCTGATGACATAAAGGCCGCGAGACGATCTAGTTTGTCATGACTATATACACAACCCTCCTGATCGGATGGTTGTGTTAGTGACCTATAAATATAGGATTCATAATTTTGACTTGACTGATGGTAATTTTGTAAATCTGTACATACTTTTCCTTCTGCAAGTTGTATTCACATATTTTGTAAAAAAAAAAAAAAAAAATCAAAACGAGGGTAAAAAGTCCTACAAGAAAAATCAAAGGACTTAGAAAAAATAACAGACCCCAAAAGAAAAAAGAAAAAAAAAAAGATGAATAAAAACATGAAAGTGTGCAAGTATAAATGCCACTACTTTTACCTTTTGACTATGGAAGAGTGTCAATAAATGCCATAGTCTGTGATGAGTTGAACACTTTAATCTTGACTTGTCACTTTTCAATTTCAAATGTTGTAGATAGAGAATAAAGAATTGTTATACAGTTTAATCATGACAATTCTGTAGTTAGGTAGAGAATAAAGTGAATCCAACAGTTTAATCTGGATTCCTAGATGAAATAAGTGTAGAATTAGATAGTTTATTTTATTTCAAAAGAAAAAAAAATGTTGTAAGGGTTGCTAGCACAAATGCACCAAATCAAAATGGAAGAAAAAAATGTTAGCATGGTAAGTTGGGTAGGTAGAAGAAGGTGAAAAGCATCAATCTAAATATTATTCACCAAGGCTGCAAATAGCTAACTTCCCCTTCCCATATCCATTAAGCATTCTAAGCTATCAGTCAGAAAGGCTGAAGGCATTTCCTTGACTTTTGTTGGGACCAGACACAAGGCTCTATGGCTGATTAGTTGAAAATGTTAAATGTATATATTAATCCCTCAAACTCACATCATCATTCCATTTCATGCATTCATTCCCATGAATAATCCTAAGTAAAACCTCATTTTTACTTAAAGATACTTTAATTCCCATTGACTAATTTCCTTCATCACATAAAAACATTAAACCCTCAAATTTACATTTTATCATAAGTTAAAGTGATAAGGTTAGTATGATGCAAATGTTCCTTTTAAACATCAATTTACTTGTTATTTTTATGTATTTTATGTATACCTTGTCCCCTTTTCATATTAATTTTAACTTATATATTAACTCCCTATAGAAAAAACCTTTTCCTATATTATATAACTCCCTCTTATATAATAACCCCCAAAAAAAAACCATTAATAAAATTTTAGCCAAAGTTATTAATTCCCATATGTTTAAATTAAATACCCACCTTATAACCCCTTTGGCTAAATATATCTTTATATAAAAATCCCGCCCCCTATGGTAGTTAAATCATTTTGATTTCATTACTATATAATAAAAATATGTGAAAAACCTTTAAACATGTTTTATTATGTGTTTGAAAAAAAAATATTGAAGTTTTGTTTAAACTAAACTTTAAAAACACATCACTTTGTTTATTTCCCGAAATCCCTTTACCTATGTTTAAAATTATAACTCAACCCTTACCCCCGACAGATATCCCCTTACCATAGTATTAACCATGGGTCAAGCCCTTTTAAAACCCTCCCCGACCACTTTATCCCATGAAAAGTCTGTTTTTTGTACATAAACTCCCCAAATCCCTTTTCATTATCGGGGTTGATTTCAGCCCTCCGATCTCCAACACCCATTTTATCCGATGGTTCTCGTCGAACGTGATGAGACATCCCATATCCCTTCATTCATTATCGTGTTGCATCTTAGCCGTCCGATCATCCCTTGCAAATCCAACGATTCAAATTGAACGCGATCACCCACCTTTCCCACTTCACTTTTTTCGCATCTTTCCATTAAAATCTTGACCGTTCTCTTTTCGATGTCAGATCAGACGGCCTGAAATTTATATCGTGAAAATAAAGTGCCCGACCCATGTTTTATAAAAATTACGGAATATGGGTTGTTTTCCCAAACCGCCCGTTGTCGACGTGCTATAATATAACTGGATCACGTGCAAAAAGCTAAATTCAACTTACTGTCATTGAGTCGCGTGAAAACCACCTAAGCCTAATCCAAAACTACTCCCTCCCAACCTGCAGTTAATATGATTGAACTATGGTTCGAACTATGGTTTAATATATTAAAAATTAATGTTTTTCATCACATTTTGCCTATTTGTGCCATTTAACCTAAGAAACCTCCGCAGAACCCTATTTCCATCACATTTCACGTATATACCATACAAAACACTGTGAGCCCGTTACAAAGCCTCCCGATGCCATTTTCAAGCCTCCTATGAACCAGTTTCCATTTTAAAAGCCATTTTTCTCTGCAAATCATTCCCAAGAGCCCCCATCACCAATAATAGCCTAATTCAGCAGAATTGAAGACTGTAAGCACAACTGCAACTCCTTCGACCGAAATTATACCTTTTAAAGGTATTCTTTGTCAATCCTATCCATAAAAACTTCAATTTCAAGGGACAATTCATATTTTAATTGCCATATCTTAAAATTCAGTTGAATTGTCCATCCTAAGAAGTCTAAAACCTCCAAAATACAGGGGAAACCCTGTCAAATTTTCTCCAGGATCCGCATTTTCCAGTTAGAAGGTATTAATGCCATTCCAAGATTATTTTCACTGCTGAACCTGATCTAAGCCATCCTCTGTGCGTTAAAAATCCTTTCTTATCATCCGGAAACCTGCTTAGAGTCTATGTTTGCCAGAAAAATCCTTCAACAAACCCCTTATTTCCAAAAGAGAACTTAGCAAATAGTTTAAACTTTCTTTGTTCAGCTAAAAATGACTAAGAAACAGGTAACCCCCAGGCAAAGGATATCCTCTAGCATAAAACTAAAAATGACGAACTGAGCCAACTATCTTTGAAAATGACTGCACAACTCCAAGAAATGGAAAAACAAACTCAAGCATTAATGAATGAGAATGAAGCCTTGAAGAAAGCTAAAGAGGTTATTCCAATAGTCATTCCCATTGTAAGAACTTCTGTGCCATCAACTCTTGAAGAACATCTTACACCACAAGGAAAATTAGTAACTGCAGTATCAATATCTTCCAAAAATGTGTCTGCTGCTGATTCCTCAATTACACAGGTACAGGCAGGAGTAGAAACAAGGACGTCAGACTTGGTCAAAGCCATGGAAGAAATGACCTTAAAGAACAATGAGATTAAGAGTTTGCAAAAGGCTAATAATATCTCGAGTCTACTATCAAAGATGTTGTCATCACTTCAAAAGGTCATGAGCAGAGGATAAAGACATTGAAAGAAAGAATATTGAACCTTCAAAAAGAGGTGAAATTGACAGGAAAAGAGAAGGGAAACCATTGAGAAAAACATATTTTTACCTTAGGGTGAAAATATAGGGTCAAAGTGTATCAGAGTCAAAGTGTATCAGTAAAAGACAAATTCTACTGCTGGTCATTTTCACTTACAACAGTGAAACAGTGAAAAGAAAAGACAAAAAGTATCAGGATTTAAAGTGAAAAGAAGGAGTAATCTACAAGCAATCTTCCACAAGATAATGCATCCAATGCTAGCAATGCTCCCAACACATCATGAAATCAGTTTAATTAAGATAATCAGTTCTATATTTTCTTGTAGAAGAGAACAGCTTGCAAACTGTTTTGTTGCTGACCCTCTTCTTATGTTATATTTCCTATTTTTCCTTGAAACATTATCTCAAACTTTGAGATATTTTGTAAAGCAATTTATTTGTATAAATAATTCATCTTTCGAAGTATTCAGTGTGGAATAAAATTTATGAAGACTACTGTATTCATTTTTCTAGATATATTGAAGTTGGTGTGAGTCAATTAGCAAAGCAGCAGACTGGAATTGAGATTAAAGACATCATAACTACATGATTCTTGTGTTGACCAGATAAGTCTAGTTTTTTCCTGCTTTCATTGTCTTATCTTTTAAAAGTTTCCATACATTCATTTTAATGTGTTTCTACCTTAAATGATTAACTAGGAAGGTCTAAACAGGATTAGTAATTAAAAGCTCCCTGGTTTTTACTAGTTGCTCATGATTATGTTTTATGCTTGATAACCGGACTATAGAATTCTTAATTACTCTAAGTCCCTATTTTATTCATTTCTTTAATATTAATTTATGTAACGTAAGGATTCCTAATTTCCCTTTTGTTCAGATTTCACCCATTCCATCAAAAAAGGCTATTAAAAGCCTTTGAAGGTCATCTACCCTACCCTTAGTACATTTGCATCCTTAAGTCTTATTTCCTAGGCTCTGCTTGCCTAGAAAGTTGACTCCATAGCCCAATGGTCTGGTAGATCAATTTTTCGTTCACCTTGAAACACTTTTTATTCCCACCACACTTTCAAAACAAGTCCCACTGTCCATTCATAGCTAGCCTAAAATCCAATTATAAAACAAAGCTAAATCTTTAGGAGAGATCCCTCTCCAGGACTCAGGAAGGCTAGATCCTGAATTCTAAAAGCGGTTCTTGGTTACCCCTGGTTTTCTTAACTACAAAAAATCCTCATCCCACAAACTGAGAATTACTAGGGTGATAACATATTGACGACCATACCGGGGAATAACCACTATCTAGTTTTAAGTTTAATCTTGGAGGAAGATTTGTAAATATATCTTTTCTACTTTAAGATTAATTTTAAAGGTTGTGGGTATTTACCCAATAATCATTCTGGCTCCCAAGAAAGTCTATTACACTAGATCCAACCCTGATCCTAATCCTCCAGATATAGTAGACAATTCGGACCAGATAGGAAAAAAGAAAAAACAAATTGTTAGTTCAGAGACTGAAGTACGCCTGAAAAGAGCTGATTCTTTACCCAAAGAATTAGTAAGCTTATCAAACATTGAATTTGATTTAATGTTTGAAAAATCTCTGTTTAGAACCAAATCTGAATCTAATTTAAAGGAAATTGTTTTAGATCCAGTTTTTACTTCTTATGTGAGTGAAAAACACAAAATTATTTATGTTCCTACTAAATCTGACAAAACTTAAAGTCAAAGTCCAGTAAAAAGGGGAAATGTTACAAAAATTAAATACATTGAAGAAGTTGGTAAGTTAGCCAATTTTTTGTCTCAATTCTAACCCCCAGTTTCTAAACTATACACCACAGTCTTTCCAACATCAGATTCAACTCTGTATGCTGCCACTTCATTTACAGATTCTACTGTCAGTTCACCTCAAGAGCCTATAAACCTTGAATTGCCTCTACACCATATAATCATATATTCATCATATCCCCAATCCACTGCTAGTTCATCAACAGATCCATTCATCCTTGAGCTGCCCTTGCAACGTAAAGTAATATATCCATCATTCACTCGGTCCATTACATCCAAGCCATGGTAGCCATATATGCTCCCTTGGTCTTACCACAAAATATCCATGACATGCCCCAAATTTACCAATAATACATTCCACTGTTTGATAATTTTTCACAGATCACAGCACAACAGCATATTAATAGAATGAATGATTTTTGGGAGATTTATGAAATGATGAGTCTGATGTCAAAATGAGATTATTTGCACAAATCTTAACTGGAGAAGTGAAAACATGGTTTAGAGGTTTAGGTGCTGGAAGCATAGCAGACCTAGCTGCATTCCATAGAGCCTTCCTAAATAAATGGGAGAAAAAGAAAAATCCTATGCAAATACTGTCTGAGTTTGATGCTTTTAAGAGAGCCCCCAATGAGTTTGTCCAAGACTTTTGCACCAGATGCAACATTGTTTACAATGCCATTCCTGCAGACCTTAAACCCACTTCGTATTTCGTGCTACTCAAATTCCCTGATTGTTTTGATGTAGACATGGCTTACCAAGTTAGAGAAATGGATGCAAATACCCTAGAACAAATGCAACAAAACATTGTAGGTGTAGAAATCAATATACTTGCTAGGAAAGCTATATTGAGAAATGAAAGAAGGGTAACTATCAAAGAGGAAGCTTCACACTTAGATGGTAAGTTTGATTTTATTACCAAAGCATTAGAAAAAGTAGTTGAGATACTATATCAAATCGAAAGGAAACCACAATGGGAAAATCAATCCCAAATTAGGAATCCCAACTACAAGAAAAACAACAATCCTGGGAAAGGTAAAGAACCTTCCCCAGATCAGAACATAAGAACCCCATTCCAAGAAAATTTTACAGAAACTTCACAAAAAAATGTTGAGGAGGAGGAAGACATCCACATAGTTATGGGGATTGATGAAAACAATACAATTTTGCTCACTCAGGAGGACCAGGAACTCTTTGAGCTTCAACAGTTCAAAGTAGAATCTAGAGAATCCTTTGGTTATAAACAAGGTTACGATTTCGCAATCAATGAAATTCACAGCCAATACAACCTTAAGAGCAAGAAAACCAATGAACCTGCTATAAAGAACAATGCTCTAACCCAACAAGAACAAAACAAAAAGAAGACTGAGGCTCCTAAAAAATTTTTTTTTACATATTCTTCCTAAAGAGAATAAACAAGGTTTGAACCCATCCAGTCCTAAAAAATAGCAAAGCCCAAAGGTTGTAGATATTACTGATGAGGTGGCTCAATATTCCAAAGATGCCCAAAAGGATAATACCAAAAAACCACCAATTTAGCAACAGTCAATGAGCCAAGAAAAAATACAGCTAACCCAAATCCTAAATCTTCTGTTGAGAATCCTAAAACTGATAAAACTTTTGTTAACTCTCAAACTATTCTTGAAAAAACAATTAAAGATAGCAGAAACCAAGAAACTCAAACAAAAGACAAGAGAAAAGCTCAAACCAAAGGTAAAACTGCAATTACACAAGAAAAATCATCACAAACCATAGTTCCAAAAGACGAAGTAATTCAAGCCATCAAATCTCAGCCAAAATTTAACATGCAATCTGAACTATCCAAGTTAAAGATAGTTGTTCCATTATTTGAATTAGTTAACAATAACTTGTATAGATCTATGATTTCTGAAGCATTGAATGTGAATGAAAATGAAGATACAATTAACATGAATGAAGATAGGCCTAAATTAATTTTTGGTCCCAATGTAGATGGAAAGCATTCATATGGGTCAGTACCTCCATTTTATGTAAGTCTTACTGTACATGATCAGATATCGCACAATGGTATGCTAGATACTAGAGCTTCCCGCAACTTAATGCCTAGAGCTATAATGGAAACCCTGCATCTAGACATAACTAGACCTTATAAGGAGCTTTTTTCATTTGATTCATCCAAAGTCCAATGCATAGGTTTGATTAAAGATCTGTGTGGAAATCTAGTCCAATATCTTGGTAAAAGCATGATCATGGATTTTGTAGTAGCTAACATCCCATCAAAGTATGGCATGCTTCTTTCTCAATCATGGGGAGCAAAGTTGCAGGGATCTCTACAACTTGACATGAGTTATGCCACTATCTCAGTATTTGGACAACCCAAAAGGCTTTACAGAGACACCTTGATGAAGTTCATGATCAGTACTACTGACAGGCCTACAAATTATCCAGTCTATTCCACTCCTACTGATCTTGATTCCTTTATTCTCAGTAACTCTGATCATAATGAAAATCCAACTGAGCTCATTGATAAGAAACTTAAAATAATGGATGATTACATCAGTTATGAAGGTTTATGGCATTTATATTTTGATGTATCTGTTAATAAATTTGGAGCTAGAGCAAGTGTATGGATTACCAATATTGAAACAAGCCATTTTGAAGGACATGCTTTTAGATTGAATTTCAAATGCAACAATAACATGGCTGAATACAAAGCTTTAATCTTAGGTTTGCAAATTATTAGAAAAATGGGAGGGAAAATAATAATGGTCATGGGAGATTATTAACTAGTTATCAAACAAATAAATGCAGAATACTCAGTTCATAAGCCCAGACTTGCAAGATACAGAGAAACAATATTGGATTTTCTTGATGATTTGTTAGAATAAAAGTTTGGTATCATCCCTAGAAAACAGAACATACAAGCCCATTGTTTAGCAACCTTTGCTAGCAGTTGTAAATTTCCTTTTTCACCATTACAAAAATACACTGCTGAAATCAAACACATGCCTACTGTTCCAGATAATGTCAAATATTGGCAAATTTTCTCGGAAGATGAGCAAATTTATCACTTTTTGAACAATGAGCAAGAATTTCAACATTTCCAAATCGATAATGACTGTAATATAGATTCACCTTGTGATATAGATTCAAATTTTGGTCAAATAGATGATTTAGATAATTTAGATGTACATAATTTTGATAAGCCTACTATATTTACTCAGAGTGACTATAAAATTAGATATAGAGTAATTGATGGAAGATGAAACAGATTTGATTGATTTAAAGAATAAAATTTCACCCAGAGGTTTAACTCCCCTAGAAGACTTGTTCGATTCCAATGATGTGCCCAAAAGGCCAAAAATGGAACCAGTCAAGTCTGATATAGAAGAGCATAACTTAGGGACAGATGAAAAACCAAAAAGAATCAAACTATCAAAATCCTTATCATCTGAAGAAAAGGTCAAATACATAGAACTCTTGAAAGAATATCAAGATGTCTTTGCATGGAGTTACGAAGACTTGAAAACTTACAACACAGACATAATCCAGCATAAAATTCCTTTGAAAGAAAATCAAAAGCCTTTTCAACAAAAAATTAGAAGGATTAATCTATTTTTGTTACCTTTAATTGAAAAAGAAGTTGAAAGAATGTTTGATGCACAAATAATTGCACCAGTCAGATATTCTGACTGGGTATCTAATTTAGTGCCCACCAGAAAGAAAACAGGAGAAATTCAACTATGCATAGACTTTAGAAATCTTAATAAAGCATCCTTGAAAGACAATTACCCCTTGCCAAAAATGGATCATATTTTGTAAAGGGCGGCAGTTCTTCAAGAATTTCTTTACTAGATGGTTTCTCTGGTTACAATCAGATTCTAGTTCATAAATATGATCAAACTAAAACTATATTTACTACTCCATGGGGCACTTTCATGTATGTGAAAATTCCTTTTCGGTTAAAAAATGCAGGAGCTACATTTCAAAGGGCCATGGATATTTCCTTTGCTAAGGAGATCCATGAATTTTTAGTTATTTATCTTGATGATATTAATTTTTTTTCAAAAACAAATGATGAACACTTAGATCACCTGAGACAAGTTTTTATGAAATGTAGAAAATATGGTATATCTCTTAATCCTAAAAAGACTCTTTTTGGACTGGAAGAAGGAAAACTGTTAGGTCACATTATCTCAAAAGAAGGCATTAGAATAGACCCTGCAATAATTAAAGCCATTTTAAACATTCAACCACCAAGGAACATAAAAGAACTTCAAGCATTCCTGGGTAAAATTAATTTTTTAGGAAGATTCATCTCTAATCTGGCTGAAATCATAAAAGATCTCAATAATATGCTTACAAAGGACTCCTCAATAAAATGGAAAATAAAGGCCAAACAATATTTTGAATACATAAAATAGGCCTTAACAAAAGCACCAGTCCTCATCAGCCCAGATTATACAAAAGATTTCATAATATTTTCCTTTGCATATGAACACACTATAGTTGCAGTTCTTCTGCAGAAAAATGATGAAGGTTTTGAATAGCCAATTTCATTTTTTAGTAAATCCCTCAGAGATGCACCCCTGAAATACGATATAATGGAAAAACAGGCTTTGGCCCTAGTTAAAGCCATCAAATATTTCAAAGTTTATATACTTCATTCACACATCATTGCATATGTCCCTAATGCAGTAATTAAAGATATTTTGACACAAGATGGACCTGATAGTAGAAGAGGAAAGTGGATAGCCACTATCCTTGAATACGATCTGGAAATAAAACCAACTAAGCTCATTAAAGGACAGGGTTTAGCCAGGTTGATGGCTGAATCAAATTGCAATACCTTAGATATTAAATTCATTTCTCAAATAGATGAACAGGAGGAGATGGCGACTCCATTGATCAATAAGGCCTATCTAGACTCACCATGGTACTCTGATATCATCTTTGTACTAACACATTTACAAGCTCCTCCCGGGCTAACAAAAAGCAAGGAAAGATTCATCAAATAGAAAGAAATGAGGTTTTGTATCTTGAATAATGCACTTTATTGGAAAGAAAGTACTGGGATTTTACTAATTTTTTTATTGAAATCTGAGGCAGACAAAATTCTTGAGGAATTTCATGCAGGTGACTGTGGAGGCCACCTATACTGGAAGAGTACAACAGACAAAATACTACGAGCTGGTTTTCACTGGCCAACTTTATTTTCTGATGTTAAAAATTTTGTCATTTCTTGCCACAAATGCCAAATTTTTCAAGGAAAGAAGAAACTTTTACCTTTACCTCTTAAACCAATATCCACTAAAAAACCATTTCAACTATGGGGGTTAGACTTCATAGGTCAAATTCATCCTCCATCATCAGGCCAACACAAATGGATTCTAACTGCTACTGATTATTTCACTAAGTGGATATAAGCCATTCCAACTAGGCAAGCTACAGTTTCAGTAATAATCTCTTTTCTAGAAAGTAATATTCTGTCAAGATTTGGATGCCCCCATAAAATTATCACAGATAATGTCGTTGCCTTCAAATCCAAGAAAATGATTGCTTTATGTCATAAATACCATATTACCTTAGGTCATTCCACAACATATTATCCCCAAGGTAATGGTTTGGCTGAGTCTTCATACAAAATTTTAATCAACATCATCAAAAAACTACTCCAAGAGAACAAAAAGACATGGAACAAAAAGCTAGTCTATGCCCTTTGGGCTGATAGACTTACCGCAAAAAAGTCTATTGGAACTTCACCTTATCAGATTGTTTATGGTACAGATGCAGTTTTCCCTTCTTCCTTTGGAGTCCCAGTTATGAAGATTATCTAGGAATCACAGGTGGAAACAAATGATATTCAACGAAGAATCAATGAAACCATACATCTCCAATAAACCAGAGAAGAAGTTTTTGAAAAGTCACAAGTTTTAAATGAAAAACTAAAAAAAAAAATTGACAAAAGGGTTAGAGAAGATGATTTTTTCATAGGAGATCAAGTTTTCAGATGGGATTCACGAAGAGAGGATAAAGGTAAACATGGGAAGTTTGAATTTCTATGGCAAGGACCCTATGTGATATATGGTTACAGAGGTAATAATTCCTTTTTCATCAGGAATTTGGATGGAACTGAACTTCAAGAAGGACCAGTGAATGGTAGGATGCTGAAACACTACTATTCTACAGAGTCACTCAATAGTTAGATCATTTACTTTATCATTGTAAATATTCATAGTCATTGTGTAAACTGGATTGGAGATTTTATCTACAAAGTTGAAGCCGAAAGAGAAGGCCCTAAGCTTTGCAGTATAAGATGTCTTAAATATGATTTGTTTCACAAAACAGAAGACATTTACAGGATCACCAAAGACAATGGATAAGGCTACTGATCTCAGAGTCCTTGACATTTCACAAGTAAATGCCATCCCCAAGTGAAGCCGATGTTAGTGACCTATAAATATAGGATTCATAATTTTGACTTCACTGATGGTAATTTTGTAAATCTGTACATATTTTGCCTTTTGCAAGTTGTATTCACATATTTTGTAAAAAAAGAATCAAAAAATCAAAAAGAGGGAAAAAAGTCCTAAAAGAACAATCAAAGGACTTAGAAAAAATAATAGACCCCAAAAGAAAAGAAAAAAGATGAATAAAAACGTGAAAGTGTGCAAGTATAAATGCCACTACTTTTACCTTTTGACTATGGTAGAGTGTCAATAAATGCCATAGTCTGTGATGAGTTGAACAATTTAATCTTGACTTGTCACTTTTCAATTTCAAATGTTGTAGATAGAGAATAAAGAATTAGTATACAGTTTAATCATGACAATTCTGTATTTAGGTAGAGAATAAAGTGAATCCAACAGTTTAATCTAGATTCCTGGATGAAATAAGTGTAGAATTAGATAGTTTATTTGATTTAAAAAAAAAAAAATGTGTTGTAAAGGTCGCTAGCACAAATGCACCAAATCAAAATGGAAGAAAAAAAGCTAGAATGGTAATTTGGGTAGGTAGAAGAAGGTGAAAAGAATCAATGTAAATATTATTCACCAAGGCTGCAAATAACTAACTTCCCCTTCCCATATCCATTAAGCATTCTAAGCTATCAGTCAGAAAGGCTGAAGGAATTTCCTTGAATTTTGTTGGGACTGGACCCAAGGCTATATGGCTGATTAGTTGAAAATGTTAAATGTCTATATTAATCCCTCAACCTCACATCAGTATTCCATTTCATGCATTCATTCCCATGAATAATCCTAAGTAAAACCTCATTTTTACTTAAAGATACTTTAATTCGAATTTGACTAATTTCCTTCATCACATGAAAACATTAAACCCTCAAATTTACATTTTATCATAAGTTAAAGTGATAAGGTTAGTATGATGCAAATTTGCCTTTTAAACGTCACTTTAATTGTTATTTTTATGTATTTTGAGTATACCTTGTCCCCTTTTCATATTAATTTTAACTTATATATTAACTCCCTATAGAAAAAACCTTTTCCTATATTATATAACTCCCTCTTATATAATAACCCCCAAAAAAAACCCATTAATAAAATTTTAGCCAAAGTTATTAATTCCCACATGTTTAAATTAAATACCCACCTTATAACCCCTTTGGCTAAATATATCTTTATATAAAAATCCCGCCTCCTATGGTAGTTAAATCATTTTGATTTGATTACTATATAATAAAAATATGTGAAAAACCTTTAAACATGTTTTATTTTGTGTTTGAAACAAAAATATCAAAGTTTTGTTTAAACTAAACTTAAAAAACACGTCCCTTTGTTTATTTCCCATAATCCATTTACCCATGGTTAAAATTATAACTCAACCCTTACCCCCGACATATATCCCCTTACCGCAGTATTAACCATGGGTCAAGCCCTTTTAAAACCCTCCCCAACCACTTTATCCCATGAAAAGTCTGTTTTTTGTACATAAACTCCCCAAATCCCTTTTCATTATCGGGGTTAATTTCAGCCCTCCGATCTCCAACACCCATTTTATCCAACGATTCTCGTCAAACGCGATGAGACATCCCATATCCCTTCATTCATTATCGCACTACATCTTATTCGTCCGATCATCCCTTGCAAATCCAACGATTCAAATTGGACGCGATCACCCACCTTTCCCACTTCACTTTTTCCACATCTTTCCATTAAAATCTTGGCAGTTCGCTTTCCGATGTCAGATATGACTGCCTGAAATTTATATCGTGCAAATAAAGTGCCCGACCCATGTTTTATAAAAATTACGGGATATGGGTTTTTTTCCCAAACAACCCGTTGTCGACGTGTCATAATATAACTGGATCGCGTGCAAAAAGCTAAATTCAGCTTATCGTCGTTGAGTCTCGCGCGAAAACTACCTAAGCCTAATCCAAAACCGCTCCCACCCAACCTGCAGTTAATATGATTGAACTATGGTTTGAACTATGGTTTAATATATTAAAAATTAATGTTTTTCATCACATTTTGCCTATTTGTGCCATTTAACCTAAGAAACCTCCACAAAACCCTATTTCCATCACATTTCACGTATATACCATACAAAACATTGTGAGCCCGTTACGAAGCCTCCCAATGCCATTTTCAAGCCTCCTGTGAACCAGTTGCCATTTTAAAAGCCATTTTTCTATCCAAATCATTCCCGAGAGCCTCCATCACCACTAATAGCCTAATTCAGTAGAATTGAAGACTGTAAGCACAACTGCAACTCCTTCGACCGAAATTATACCTTTTAAAGGTATTCTTTGTCAATCCTATCCATAAAAACTTCAATTTCAAGGGACAATTCATATTTTAATTGTCATATCTTAAAATTCAGTTGAATTGTCCATCCTAAGAAGTCTAAAACCTCCAAAATACAGGGGAAACCCTGTCAAATTTTCTCCAGGATCCGCATTTTCCAGTTAGAAGGTATTAATGCCATTCCAAGATTATTTTCACTGCTGAACCTGATCTAAGCCATCCTCTGTGCGTTAAAAATCCTTTCTTATCATCCGGAAACCTGCTTAGAGTCTATGTTTGCCTGAAAAATCCTTCAACAAACCCCTTATTTCCAAAAGAGAACTTAGCAAATAGTTTAAACTTTCTTTGTTCAGCTAAAAATGACTAAGAAACAGGTAACCCCCAGGCAAAGGATATCCTCTAGCATAAAACTAAAAATGACGAACTGAGCCAACTATCTTTGAAAATGACTGCACAACTCCAAGAAATGGAAAAACAAACTCAAGCATTAATGAATGAGAATGAAGCCTTGAAGAAAGCTAAAGAGGTTATTCCAATAGTCATTCCCATTGTAAGAACTTCTGTGCCATCAACTCTTGCAGAACATCTTACACCACAAGGAAAATTAGTAACTGCAGTATCAATATCTTCCAAAAATGTGTCTGCTGCTGATTCCTCAATTACACAGGTACAGGCAGGAGTAGAAACAAGGACGTCAGACTTGGTCAAAGCCATGGAAGAAATGACCTTAAAGAAAATGAGATTAAGAGTTTGCAAAAGGATAATAATATCCTGGAGTTTGGCTTACAAAGATGTTGTCATCACCTCAAAATGTCCCTGATAGTAGGATAAAGACATTGAAAGAAAGAATATTGAACCTTCAAAAAGAGGTGGAATTTGATAGGAAAAGAGTGAAATAAAACTATTGAGAAAACACATTCTTACCTTAGGGTGAAAACACAGGGTCAAAGTGTATAAGAGTCAAAGTGTATCAAGAAAAGACAAATTCTACCGCCGGTCATTTTCAATTACCTAAAGGAACTGAAAGCAAAAGATAAATATTATCGTGATTAAAAGTGAAAAGAAAGAGTGATTTACAAGCTATCTTCCACGAGATAATGCATCCAATGCCAGCAATGCTCACAACACATCATGAAATCATTTTGATTAGGATAATCAGTTCTATATTTAATTGTAAAAGAGAACAGCTTGCAAACTGTTTTGCTGCTGTCCCTCTTCTTATGTTATATTTCCTATTTTTCCTTGAAACATTATCTCAAACTTTGAGATATTTTGTAAAGCAATTTATTTGTATAAATACTTCATCTTTCGAAGTATTCAGTGTGGAATAAAATTTATCAAGACTACTATAGTCATTTTGCTGGATATATTGAAGTTGGTGTGAGTCAATTAGCAAAGCAGCAGACTGGAATTGAGATTAAAGACATCATAACTCAGGATTCTTGTGCTGACCAGATAAGTCTAGTCTTTTTCTTGTTTTCATTGTTTTTCTTTCAAAAGTTTCCATACATTCATTTTAATGTGTTTCTATCTTTAATGACCAACTTGGAGAATTTAGACAGGATTAGTGATAAAAAGCTCCCCGTTTTTTACTAGTTGGCATTATTATGTTTTCTGCTTGATAACCGGACTATAGAATTCTTAAATGCTATATGTCCCTGTTTGATCCTCTCCTTCAATATTCATTTCTGTAACTTAAGGATTCTTAAGTGCCCTTTTGTTCATATTTCACCCATTCCATCAACAAAGCCTATTCAAAGCCTTTGAAGATAATCTACCTCGCTCTTAGTACATTTGCATCTTTAAGTCTTATTTCCTAGCTCGCTTGCCTAGAAAGTTGACCCCATAGCCCAAATTATCCCAGATCCCTCCGTGGTTTACCTTGAAACACTCTCTTTATTCCTCAAAAGACACCTCTTCAAAACAAGTCCCACCGTCTACTCATATCTAGCCCCTAAAATCCAATTATAAAA
>JAXQQM020092752.1:0-10421 GCA_034641835.2 Pinus albicaulis | reverse complement strand
CAGAAATATACATATCACCGGACCTACAGCTAATAAAGGCATCAGCTATAGCCAACCAAGGTCTTCCTAGTATAATAGGATGGCCTCCTAGATTATTCTTGGGTGTTAGGATCATGAAATCCACAGGGTACTCCCAAGAGTCTAGGGACACTGGAATGTCTTCTATTACCCCATCTCGTCTGATCACAGATCTATCTGCTAATTGTAATAGTGTGGGTGTAAAGAGAAGATTAGGAAGTTTCAGTTTGTCCATGATTTGTCTACTCATGATATTTATTGTTGCTCCTAAATCAATGAGTGTGTTTTGAATTTCAATTCCATTGATGTGAATTTTGACAATTGGATTTCCTGGGTCAAGATACTTTGGAATAGCAATCTTGCCCATCATAATGTCTGCTATTTGTCCTACCAGTTGAATTTTCTTGGTTTCTCTTATTCTTTTTCTTGTTGTCTTCATACTCAACTCCTTTATTGTTTTGGCTAAAATTGGGATTTCTTTGATGGCTTGCAATAATGGAATTTTAATGCAAAAATTCCTCAATTCATCTAAGAAATCATAATTAGGCACCATTATTTGTTTTTCTATACCTTTATCAATTTTTAGTCTTTCCGGAAAGGGAGGTATAGAAGTAGATGTGGATGGTTGCTCTAATACTGGAGTTGGATTTGTTGGATCTTTTTGTTTCAGTTTTTCAATGTTTTGGTCTTGAAAGGATGTATCTTCCTCAAGACTTTTATTAACCCGTAGGGAGTCTTCCTCAGAATTATCTTGTTCTTGTATGATCACAGAAGGTTTCTTCTTCTCAAGTATCCTTCCAGACCTAAGTTGAACATCACTAAGGTCTAGAGGAGTAATCAAATAAGTTGGAAATTGTTGTCCTTCTATCATGTATGTATTCTGAGGGTTCTTATTATTGGGGTTTGGTATGGGATGAGCTGGAAATTGATTGGATTTTTGAGGGAATGGTAATGGAAGTGGTTGATTTTGATGAGATTGGTTCGGATGATGTTGTTGAGGATTTTGTTGAAAATTTTGTTGGGAATTTTGAGGATAAAAATGTGGATATGGTGGATAGGATGGTGGATACTGATAATATGGAGAGTATCTTCCAAAAGGACCTTGTGATCCTTGTGCCCAAGCTTGAGATTGATTTTGAAATTGGGGCCAAGGTTGCTGCCAAGAATTCCAAGGTGGAGGTTGATTATACATTTGATCATGGAATCCTTGTGTCTGAGATCCCTGCCAAGGTCTTCTAGATACAAAGTTAAGAGAATCTGTGGGATCTGTAGGAGTTTCTTCTTGAAAAACAGCCTTGAGACCAGGAAGAGAAGGACAATTCTTGGTTTCATGTTTCTCAGAACAAATAACACAGGTTTCTACAACTTTTACATCTAGAGGACATTCTCTCAAGGCATGTTTCTTCCTACATTTGGGACAAAAGATTGCCAAGGCATCAGATTCAGCCTTTTGCTTGTTTTGTATCTTGAGGGTGTCTATTTGTTCACTAAGACTCCCTAAGATGTCAGATTTAAAGTCATCAAGCATGTGTCCTATTTCTGATCTACTTACTGTCCCAGAAGCAGATTTACTTGCCCTTGCAAGAGCAGGATCTCTTGGACCTTTGACAGTTTTGGATTTCCCTCTGGAAAGGTTGATACATAACTCAGATATTTCAGGTAATGTGAGTTGTGATATATCTCCTTTTCCCATCATGTTAAGGATATCCAAACATTCATCCCTAATTGTTTTCAACAAAAGAGCTTTTAAAGTGTCCTGATCTAGGTTTTCCATTTGTGCCCTTTTTATGTTGTATTTAAATCTTTCCAACAAATCTTCTAAGTTTTCATCTTCTTTTTGTAACATCTTGAACACTTCTTCCTTATGATTAACTGGCATACAATAATCCAAGTATCTTTCTAGAAATGCTTGTCTCATGTCTTCCCATGTTCTAATAGAACTACTGTTTAAACTCATAAACCACTTCAATGCTGCTCCCTTCAAAGTTGAAGGAAATAATTTCAGTTTTTGAGCATCTTGTAAGTAGTCATAAGTCCTACACAACACTTCAAATTTGAATAAGAAAGTTTCAGGATCTTCAGTTTTAAGTCCATAGAAGTTTGGAAGGACAGAGGGTGAAATGTTTTTCATGGTTGTATTGGTTTCTTCATCAAATATAGGGAACCCAAAAGAGCTTCCTATTCTACCTCTTCCTCCATCTGCACCTCTACCTCCTCTTCCTCCTTCTCCTCTACCTCTACCTCTACCTCCTCCAAATAATGTGTGTTCTCCATTAACAACTCCTCCTCCTCCTTCTTCTGCCATGGTTGACTCTCCTGTGGAAGTAGAAAGGTTTGTATCCTCAACAAGAGTTTTTGGATCCTCTTCTATGGCAGGTTTAGTGGATGAAGTGGAAGGTTTATCTAATGGAATAGGTGACCTTAGATCTTCTAGAAGTCCAGGATCAGTAAAGGATGGAAGATGGGTTTGAGTTGAAGGTGTACTAGTTCTGGATCTAGGTGAAACAAGTGGTGTTCTAGATGTCAAACTTCTGCCTCTACTGCTTATAAATCTTCCCCTTGAATCTCTCTCCTACGCATAAAATTGTTTTTGGATGCTAAGAAACAAAGGTTACCTAGTTTTCACTTCCCCGGCAACGGCGCCAAAATGTTTGGTCTCAATCTAGTCTCCTAAACTGAGCTCATTTAATTGTCAACCAGGATTTGTAAACTGCTGAAGTGAAGTGTACCATATGTACCTAGGTGCTTGTTTCCTAATGTGTTGTGTGTAGTGTTTTGTGATGTTTTTGGTCTTTTATGTTGATTTATGATGTTTTTGGTCTTTTGATGTTTTATGCTCACAATGAAAATGCCTAGAAAACTAATGGAAAGAAGTTGGTGGTCAAAAACAGAGTTAAGCCTAATGTATGGAATGGTAAATGCAATTGGAAACAATGAAGCAGAATTTGAACTATGACTAAATAAAAGCAAAAGCTTGATAATGACTTTTTAAACAAATGACACAAACTAATCTTGAGAAATGATCACTAAATATGCAAATCCTCTAACTAAACACTAATGATGCAATACTCTGTCCTAAGCTCTTTTATTCTATGATTAATTCCTAGTTCTATTCTGCAATTTAATTGAATGTCACAGAACTTATACTCAAAAAGTTATTGGTTTCTTGTTCAAAGTAGTTCTTTTGAGGAAGAGCTCTGTTTTATGAAATGATGAGGAAATTACAGAGAGATTTCAGACCTTATAGTGATGTTGTCTTCTGTTCCTATGGCTATAGATCAATTGTAGTTTTTAGAACAGGAAGATGTTTTGTGAATAATGAAGGCTGTCTTGTTAATTCTAACAACTAGAGTAATATATTGTGCAATGGATGACAATTTGAATATGAGATGCAAGTGTAATGAGTTAATCTAAGAATGAACCTAAGATGCTACTAAACTAGAACAATGCTTGAACTATAAGTCATCATCAAACTTGAAATGAAGTAACTGATCATGATTTAAATGCAATGAAACTCCGGAGTTGTTCTAACTGTACTAACATGCATTAATCTACGAAGTTACACAATCTGTTTGTTCATCATTAGTGATATTTTGGAAGAGTTCCTTCTTTTGGAAGAGGTAGAACAATTCTGACTGTGTACTTGTATGCAATTGAAAGCAGATGAACTGAAAGCAAATGAAAAACTAAGTTATCACATCCATACCCTACTCGTCATTATGATGTCTTGGGCAAGCGTTTAAGAGCAAGATCAGAGATGATACTTAGTACAAACACACAATTAAATCATTCATTATCACGGTCATGTCTTGAACTTCTTAAGGATGTCTTGGAAGAGTTTCTTCTTGTGGAAGAGTGATGAGAACAAGTGTAACTGTGATAGTGAATGGCAAAAACTATAATTAAATCCTACAGTACCATAGCTATTCTTCATTCATCATTATAATCTATTGGAAGAGTGCCTTCTTGTGGAAGAACTGGAATGAATATAGCTACAGTAGCTAGTTAAAACAACTATAAATTCAACTCCTAATTCTACAATACCATAGTCATTCAAAATTCATCATTTTAATCTGTTGGAAGAGTGTCTTCTTGTGGAAGAGCTAGAATTAATACGACTACAGTAGTTAAAACAAAACAACTATCAATTCAAATGTAAAACGTAAAAGCAGCTAGGGAAAACTTATCTAATTTACGCAAAAGAAATCCGTACAAGAGGCAGGGGCCCTCTACCACTTGACGGCATTCGACTTCAAATTAAATCACGCCTTCAAAATAACTTTGTCTGCTCCATTAACGATGCAATAGTTTGAACATAACACTCTGTGTCTTCAAGGACGTAACACAGAGTTTTTAAACAAAATCTAGCAACAAATCTAATATAAAATCTCTAACTAAGCTCTCGGTCTACTCAAGAGTTTATAAAGCAAATGCAAGTAACAATAATTACAACAATTTAGGAATAATGTCTTTCCTTATCCGAATCATATTAGGAGTCTTTGAGGTGGCTACGTGAAGAAGAAAAGACATCTGGACTGAGACAGTCCTAGTAGGAGTCTCCCTTCATAAATGTGTTCCCACGTGCATAACCGTACCCAGAATCCATTTCTTCCTCCATGATGAGAAACGAACCATGTAGACACGATGTGGATCATGAACATATGTGGTTTTTCTCAAGAGGCCACCTGGAACATACTCAAACATGAAGGCAGCTGCAGAATCGCCGGTTAGCTACGGAATGTCTGCATTCTGCAGCTAGTTCCGGTCAAAATGCTTAACAATGGAAAAAATCACAAAATTCAACAAGTCAGTCATGTAAATCATTCTAGAAGTAATTTTAACTATATTTATTGATCAATTGGGTTTAAGATAGAAATGGACAAGGGAAAATGAGGTAAAATGAGGTGAAGGAAAGCACAATTTTTGAGGCTCAACACCAGTCACTAGAAAGTATTTCGAAGAACTTGACGAATAATATTTCTCAAAAGACGAACCGGTCACTGTCAAGTACTCGAAGAATTAAGTGAACCAAAATGTTAAACATAAGAAATAGAAGCCTCCTTTCCTGGAACTTGGGCAATACCATTTCCAAAAAACTGAGTGAATACAACATATTCCCTCATAGGAGAACGACCCACAAGAGAATCACCGTTACCATTATCCTCTGCCGAAGAAATATTTTGAAAGGAATCTTCATTGAAGACCACAATCGGTGCTCTATAGGAGACAAATGTTTTTAAGTTTCGGAAGCATACATTAATGACCTGGATGTTACGATTTCATGATGTCTGTTGGACAGACATGATTTTAGTTTTTTTGGGTCAAGTACAGGGCTATTTACAAAATTGAAGGTCTTAGTTGCTTGACTCTCTTCATTTTCAAACCACATCATATTGACTAACAATATAAAAAAGAGGAGCTCTAATGCCCTACTATCTTATATACATAAAATATAGCTAGGGTTTCATGTTGATGAAGAGGAAAACAATCACTAGAAGAATTGAAATTTGAAAACCCCAACTAATGACTTTCGGTTATAAAAATACTAATCCGATAAAAAAATGGGCTGACAACAAATAATCATTGACGAAATTTCCTAATTCAAGAAAAACACGATGTCCACAAACTAGAGGAGGAATTGGGCATCATATAAAATAAAAGTAAAAACAGTTGAGGTTTTGAGCCTTGTCATTTTCGTAATAATGTGAATGATCAATCAATGAATCTTAAATGGATGAGGCCATAAATATTAGAGAATCTCTAAAGCTCGATATCTGATTATTGATTTCTTTTGAAAAATCATTTGCTCTGCTTATTTGCTAACACATCAGTCGACTTATCTCTTTTGAAAAACCAATCACCCTGCACACTTGCTAACACAACGATCCACTGTAATTTGAATTAAAATGGGCTAAAGAGACCCTACATCTCCAAATTTGGCACTGTTTCTGTTCACTTGCGTAATGTGAGCTTTGAATTTCCTCTGTAGCTGGATTGGATTTTGAATTCAGTAACCCACTGTATCTATGTCGAAGTTCGCACAATCCATAGGAAACAATCCCTTTGACTTAATTTACCTTTACAAAAACAATGGGAAACAGTTGCAGTCAAAACTAACGCCGTACCCGCCCTTCCCATTGTTGATGCGTTCAAAAATTGTACTTCAAAAATCACCTTCCTAATAAAATTATATATCAATGCTGAGTCAAATTTGACACTCATTGTAACCATATTTCATGAGAGATTATTCGTAAATATGTGCTCCGAAATTCTATGATTTTTTTTCTTATCACATAGACTTACCATTGACATGAGCCTCGCAACATATGACTAATTAACATGTCACATATAGTGGTGGTATTTGAAACAAGTGCTGAGTAGTATACTTAGTCAGTGAATGACACAGATGGTCAAGAGGAGTGCCAAAGTTTTCGTTGTCCATGAAGTATAATTTGATGAACATGTAGAGGGTGAAAATATGCATAAAATTTGTTATAAAGTATGTTTACATATACCTCCATATGTACTTTGCTCCGTCTATAAGTTGAATATGAATTAAAGAGAAACCAAAACACTACACATGATATTCACAAAATCTTCAATCCTAAAATGGTTGGTCTGCCAAACATGGTTGCGACTCTTTGAATTTCCCGCAAAATAAATGGAACCAGTGTTAATTAAAATACTAGATTGATATAAACCTTGAATATTCAGGTAACTTATTTTATGACATTTATGACATAAGGTATGGTGTCATTTTGTTTCATTTAAGAAATTTAAGGGTGATGGTGTCATTTTGTTTCATTTAATAAATTTAGGGGTGCTGAAAGGTTTGTGAAATGTGGATTAATAATTATTTTTATAACTCTCTTACCCTCTAGTTTAGTGATACCTGTAAGAGTATTTCAAACTCATGAACCTATGGATTTACATTCTATCCTCATAAAATGTAGCATTAAATACATTTTTGAGATTATTATCACATTGGTAGATGGTCTTTACATCAAACATTGGATACAAGCTAACTGGTCTAATGTAGAGATAGATCTCCAAATAGGCATGACCATGTTTTTCACATCTTTTTTGAAGATTACAACAATAAATAGTGAAGGAGGCATCTTGAAACATCATTCCCGATCCTAGTTGGAAAATGATCACCTAAACTAGGTGGGGCCCACACAAGTGATTTTTGGCGCAAAGTCTATTTTTAGAGTCGATCATATTCTATGAGTTGCAGGATGCGATTTGTGGATGGTTGGTCAAGTTGGAAAAATAGATGGACTTCTATTTTTAGACATACTGGGCGGAATCTATTTTTAGATTTCCAGTCTAAAAATAGATATGTCAAATAATATTAGCTCTTAATAATATTTAGACTCTAAACATTATCTTATTCTCTTGAGCACTGCTATTTAAGTGCACAGATGTGGCACAGATTTATTGTATGAATTACGCTATTCCTAAGGGCTTTCCATCGAGCTATCGCGGGCCTCACTCGCTTAAAAGTCATGTGATAGAGTTTGGTGGAGTTGTAGAAGTAGTTGGTAGAGTTGTGTTCAGTTTAACTCAGTTAGACACAGTTGAGCTAGTTGTACCTAGTCTAACTAATTGATACACTAGTGAGAGTGGAGTGAATTAATTAGTTAATTAATTCAAAAATAATAACTCATTAATCAAATGAAGAATACATCAGTTAACTATAGTGCATGGGAGTTTCAGTGGAGACCAGTGGAGAGATAGGTGAAAGGGCAAGATAGACTATCTGTTGTGACTATTAGTGATGCATGAATTGCATCTACATATATATTGGAGTTGCCAATGATAATAACGCAGTCAAGGAGAGTGGGATTGCATCGAATTAGTCTTTGTAATTAGCTTGGATTGCACAGTGGAGGCAGGCTAGCAGGAAGCAAAGATCGGTGCATGGATTTGCAAGATTAGGCCTGATTAGTGTATGACGATTGTACTGTACTAAGGGATTGTGATAAGCTTTGTATGCTGTGTATGAGATTTTCATATGATCTCCATGATACATAATATGATAGTTGGGGAAGGATTTTGTATTTGGAAAGAAGTTATATATTGTGAGATCACGAGAGTCCGGATATATACATGCATATTGTATATAATTTCTACACTTTTCCAATCTCGAATATAAGGAAAATATTTTTTTAAGGATTATTTTCTGAATAACGCAGGACTTTACTTTCCTCATAAGAATGCATATCAATTAAAAGAGAAATATGACTAACTTATTTAGATTTATATATATATATATATATATATATATATATATATATATATATATATATAATTTTTAGATGGAAAATATAATTTTTAGAAATTTATAGAAATTCTATACTAATGGATCCAATCCTATCTTGTGATGCACTAAAACAAGATATTGAGTCCTTCTACAATATTTGCATAATACAAAACATGATCGCTCAATCACATGCAAGTAAGAGAAAGAAGTAAATAAATCACACAACATAAGATATTTTTCAGGAAAACAACTACTCAAAACCCCACTATCATATATTGTATAAAGTCAAGAATGATGAAACAATACAATGCTTAATCTCTCATGAGATTCTCCAACACTGTGCTAATTGTCACCCACTGATATAGGCAAAATTGGATAAACACATAGCCAATTTTCAACCTTCCTTCAGCCTGCCTTGCTCACGCAATTCCTAAGGAATTGACTCCCTGTTAAATAGGAAAAATAGTCTTCCTTGATTTAAAAATCCATCATGGCATCCTCATGACTTTATAATTGCACTCGAGAAATTCTCTAAAAATATAATTGATAGTTATGTCCCCTTTAACCCCTATCTCAATTGGGTCTTCCTCAGAATTGACATGCATGCAACTATTAATAACGAATCATCAATTATCTGATTTATCGCTACTTGTGAACTAAATCTAATTTAATTCACTGGACCTCTCACTAATTCATCGCTCAGTTAAAACTAGTTAAACTGATTTTAACTCAATTAATTAAGTTAACTGATTACACCTGCACCTCGCTAGTGCATTAACTGCAATTGGACTCCCAAAACATTAGGATCACTCTGCATGCCTCATCTTAGACCCTCGCTAACGTAGTCATCATGAATTAGTTAAATGATACACGTTGTTATGGGATGAAATTACAATTTATTGTCTAATTTATTTAAGGGAAAAATATGTTAGACACCCACATTACTCACTATTGTGTAACTGAAATTCCTCACCAATCTGTGTGTATTTTTTGTCCTTTCTGGTTGCCAAATTGGCTGTTTCTTGTTGCAAATTTCAACAAGCACAATTTCCATTACTTCCATACATCCAATAATTAGCACCAGTGTTGCCACAATCACCAAACACTTGTATCTTGGGTTTAAAATTGGTGTTATCATTTTCCCTTAAAATTTTAAATTATATAACAAACCAAAAGCTCTATTTAACCAAAATTTAGCATAGTCATATAAATTAAATGACCGGTAGATAGACATCAAAACACCATTTTCATAACTAAATTAGAAAAATTACACAAATTATTTTAAATTATTATTTATAAAATAATTAATATATGAGCTAAACATACCCTAATTGGGTTTTTTAGACACTCATAGTGGTTCACTAAATGAATGTTATACTCTATTTGTTTAATTAAATTTTGTTCATCTTTAATTTCTTTTGTGACATATAATATTATTGAATTTATGTGTTTTTTTGTTAAAAGGTTTAATTAAGACAAAGTATTCAATAATATTCTTGATTATTCATTAAGTAGTGGACATATATCTTTTAAATTGTTTTTTTATATGATGTTACCTCATATATTTTTCATTGTAACGGGTTTTTTGGCAGAATTAAAAAAACATGCAACAAAATTATTAGTTATGAAGATTTATTCTCATTTTTACCATGGAAATTCTTAACCTATGTCACAATATGATACCAATAACATATACTAAAAAAACCATAACTCATATATATATATATATATATAATTAATCAACTTTTAATTTTAATTTTAATTTTAATTTGTGACTACTACTAAAATGTTCTAAAATATTTTATGGAATTTAAATCTTACTATTTTTGAAATTCTATTTAAGAAAAAAAAAACAACAAAATGTGTAAAATTAACTTTTAAAAAAATACCATAAAATAAAATCAACAATAAAACATTAAATTTATTATTCAATTATATATACACTGAAATATTATATTTATTATTCATGTATATATACATAATCATATTTTGTATAAATAATAGAACACCACACCAAACGAATCACGTCTAAGTTATTGAAGTGTTTCGGTTCCACGTGAAGAGTAATTTTATATAGAGATGGAAACTTCTTTCCAGCCATCAAATTTGTTTGAAAGAGTGAAATTTGATCAATACA
>JAXQQM020072386.1:0-92407 GCA_034641835.2 Pinus albicaulis | reverse complement strand
TGTATAATGAGTTCATCAGTGCCTTTGGTGTAGTGATTTTTTTCAATATGAAAAGGCCCTCCCATCTTAAAGTTACATAGATATCTAATCTTCAATATTTTAGGCAGCGGAAGCTCAAGAATCATTAGAGGAAGAAACACTTCTCCATGTTGAAAGGGATGTTGGGTCTGAGTTATCTGAGTCATTAACGGGCAAAAATGTAAGAGCCTCCTTTACTTATGTTGTCCTTTTTGAGAGTTTGTTGCTTATGTTTATGCATATTGAAACTAGACAGATTATGTATTTTGTGCAGTTAGAAGATGCTGTTGAGAACGAAATGGAAACTTTCAAGGAACAGTGGGAAGGTACTCTTAAACATTTGTTTGGAGGATGAGAGTGCAGTTTGAAGATGCTGTTGAGAACGAAATGGAAACTCTCAAGGAACAATGGGAAAGTACTCTTGATAGTTTGGAGGATGAGAGTTCAGTTTTGCTGAATTAAACATTGGGGAATTGGGAATTGGCACTCTTCGGGCCACTGCACACTGCGCTCTATGCAAGGGTGTTGGACTCTTCGGGCAGCAGCACCCAGATTTGGACAAGAATCAGACCAAGCCTGATTCCTTTCCTCTCCCAAATGTAAGAAAACTAGAATATATGTGGATAATCCTCTGTCAACAGAACATCCTTATGACAGCACTGGAATTAAGTGTAAATTGGGCAATCAATTGTACATTTGGATGCATATACATTTTTGCTATTTTTTGTTATCAAGGAAGCCAATTCCAATTATACAAAGGTGTTGAAATGGTGGAGCTAACCACTCGATATGAATTTATTTTTCGATTTATATGTCAGAGATTAAACTCTCTTTGTAAGATGGAGAAATATTGTACATTTTTCTTTTACCTCATAATAGTCATGAAATGAAGTTCCAAATTATGAGGATCTTGTATGTTCAAATTCAATGGCATGAATTTATTTTCAGCAAATATAAGTGTGATGCCTTATTATTTTCAAGGTTTCTTTCCAGAATTGTTAAGTTTTGGGAAATTGGGGAGAGAATTGTTTATTAACTTAGATTTACAATCCATACAACATTGGCTTGAGAAAAATGGAATTTATTTTTTTCTTTCCATAAAAAACAGATTTTAAGGTAATTAAAATCACTATTTGGAAACTTGAAATGTTGAAACCACCTTAAAATAACATTTAAAATGATTTGTTTATTACTTTTAAATATTTTTTCATATCGTCTCTAGAGAGACAATAGTTTGAATTATGGACATATAGTCTCTATAGAGACAATACATTTTGATCTCGGTTATTTATCCATAAAGAAACAAATGTTATTGTCTCTACAAAGACAAAAATTAGATTGTCTCTACGAGAGACAAATTGTAGACAAATGAAATTGTCTCTAGAGAGACAATAACGACTATGTCTTTATAGAGACAATAATAGTATGTGTTCTATATTGTCTTTATAGAGACAATTTTTGAGACATAATTTTGAGGCAGGTAATTTTGAGACAATTGTTTGAGACATTAATTTTGAGACATTAAATTTGAGACACCCGCTTAAAGACAATATTTAAGACAATACACAATTTTCTTTTGTCTCTAATTAAGACAATTCATTGTAAAATTGTCTTAACTATTGTCTTAAAACACCCCCACATGTAGTAGTGACACATCCTAGGGTTAAAGTTAAGCCCACTACATATATATATCTCTAAAAGCGACTATACTTAAAAGTTAATAACTAGTTCCTCATCAAACCCTAAAAGTTAATGTGAAATATTTTATATTATTGTCCTAGTGGAATTAGTATTGAATGAAAAATAAATCATTATTTACATGCAACAAACTCAAACATTCTAGGTAGCGAAATATTCACCAGAAATCAGAAAAATTTACCCCTCTTGTACACAATAATTTTTTTTTATAAATACCTTATGTAATGAAGCCATATAAATAGTAAAAAGAAACTTAGGACCAATTTTAACTGTATGTGGCATACCATCTACTGAAAGGAATATAAGACACCATAATTCGACTTTCAGGAGTTGTAAGTAAAATTCAATTAAGGGCCAATTTGGTCGAGACAAATATACTACTCTTTTTACATTAGAGACATGCGTTGAGTATGCTAACAGTAGGGAGAGCGATTCAATAACTAAACATGCATTGATACCATAGCAACGAAGGGTATAAATCAATGAGATATGCATATCACCGCAAATGTAAACTAAATTCCTAGCAACCTAAAATAATGGATAGGAACAAGAATTAAGACATAAGTGCCTATATTTGTACTATGAGCATCATCTACCAAATAGAGAACCCAATAGTTGGTCCAATAACACATGTATTGTGCATAGAAATGATAAATTTACTTATAACATGTATGATTAAAACAAAATGATATTATTGTATATTAATTTGAAGGATATGTACATATTTGAAATGTTGGGAGGGTAAAAAACTTCTCCATATAACACAAATAAACAATGCACAGTACTACTAGCATGAGGCTATAAGCTAGATTTAGGAAAAAAAAAAGAGTAGCATAAATCCTTTGTCTCTTTATAGTTAACTATATTTAATGGGGTACTGGTGGAACGCTTACAACTGGAAATTTTGGACCCGTAACCAGTTCATTGCGAGGAACCAAACCACCATACTTGATGCCATCAACCAAGAAAGTGCATAACAACCCCCTTTAGATAAATGCACAGAATTACCCACCTGGAAGGGGAATATTACTATCATTGTATGTCGATAATTACTGGAGTTACAGTTTATCGGGAGCTATGAGAGTGCTGCGAAAATACCTGCATGGAGAACAAGAGGCAGTGGAAAAAAAACTATTAACAGCATGAACTTGAATTATAAATGAAATTGTAAAAGTGAAATAAAAAAAATATCCATTGGAGAAGACCCAGGGAATTACCTGGGGATTTTTCGTGGGCTGGGATTCCATAAACTTGTAAGCAGAAAATGGGAGTGGAGAATCCTTCAAGATAAAAATCAAGAATTTATTTAGCAATCCACAAAATTTGATGAGGAAATAACATAGTCAAAGGGACGCGAAATAAGAACATTTACCTCAAATTTGAAGCACCTTAACACTGGAAATGTCATCGTAGTTTCAGGCTGCTATAGAGCCAAGGATCCAGGGCCTCATTGGCAGGTACAATAACACCAGACCCTTTAAAAATTTTACACCAGAATAAAGTAGGTAAACCTCATTCCAACCAATGAAGAACAAAAATTCGAAACAAAAAAAGAGAAGATTTAACCTGAAGCAAGAGCGGTCATAATAAAAGAAGTATTAGCAATTCTCCATATGGAATTCCTCATTCTAGACATGGTAGAAAACTATTCAGGGGAACCAGATTTATAAATCCTCAATGAAATAAATAAATAAACAATTGACAGTCTCGCTGAGAAGGAAAGTCAGATGTAGTACCTCAACTCTATTATGAGCTATCGCTTGGGACTAGATAATTAGAGAAGAAGGTGCACAATGGTGGCTACCTCAGAAGCCACCTCCCACAGTTGTAGCGAAATTTACGCTCATGGAAGAATAGTTGACCAAATGAGGGAGAGAAGGGCATGTGGAATAGTTAGGTTTGTCAAACTGTGAATCTACACCATTGATGGGAATGCAGGCATCCAGACAATAGAAGACCACAATGCTTTGATTATGGTGAAGTCCATGTGAAGGAGTAAATAAAACCACATGGGTTGGGGTACGTGGACTAAAATAACCAGACGGGACATTCCAAAAAACTTGAGACGTGTAGATAGGTTTATAAATGGCGCGCCAACCATGATATAATACACAGAAGAAAAAAAAAGGGAATGGTCCAACCATGGAGTTAATCCAAAATTTAAACATCTTTACCAAAGAGGGTGTGCATATATCATCCATAAGTTAAACCCCTCCTTTCCATATAAATATTGCAGTAGTAATAATGATATTTCTACTTAACTGAATGTATAATATTATGTAGGCCAACAGGAGGTCACACATATGCAATGAAAATATATACTAATGTATCGATAACACAAAACAAAAATATGGATATAGGATTTGTATTAGGATTGGGGGTAAAAATGAAATCCCAATTATAACTAAGACGATATTGTGTGTGTGTGTGCATTATCATTAATTTTGTAGTGATAATTATATGTGATTTTTCAATCTAGGAACATAACAAAAGGGCATCAGAGCTCTAGTTACCACACTGGGCTTAGAAGGAACCAACATAGTCAATATAATAGTATGTAACAATGTAAGTACATGATACTTATAGTAGTTTTTTTGTTTCATAAGGTATTGAATTAAAGCAACCTGCAACAAAATGATGGAGAATTATCCTCCAACCATCATAGGTGGTGAATATTTGTATGTGGAATTGGGAAATGGTAGTACCCCACTACCCTCCAAGTTTATGGATATCATGAAAAAATTGCAACAAGAGCTAGCACAAATTTGGAGTACTAACGAACATTTGTTGAAAGCTAGCACAAAAGTCTAGCCATAGAAGTATAGAAACAAAAGAGATGAAAAAGAAAAATATTGAAACAGAATTAGAGAAATATTAAAGTGGAGGTGAGTCGAGTCAAACATCTCCAAAAGTATAGAAAGTGAAAAAGAAAATGGAGCTATAAGGAGAATTTAGGGAGATAAAACCCCCTACTTTTGATGGGGAAAAAGAGGAGGGCGTGGAAGCATGGCTTATGAATATGATGAAATATTTCGAGGTGTACAAATACGATAGTAACTTGAATGCTAAACTGGCTATTTACCAGCTGTAGGGAAAAGCTACTTTGTGGTGGGAAGAAGTGAAAAGTTTACATTTGTTAGAAGAAAAGAAAATTTATTGGTAGGAATTCTAGAAAAATTTAAGTCTCGGTACCTTAGTGAGAGATACTATGATGATTGTGCTAAGGAATTCCATGAGTTAAATTTGGGACAAATAACCATGGATGATTTTGTAGAAAAATGTTACAAACTTATTACGATATGTACCTTATATCAAAGAAGAAAATTCCAAAGTACAATGATTTTTAAACTATTTACCAGCCTCTTATAAAGAAAGGATTGAACTCAACAATCATAAATCAATGGATGAAGTAGTAAGAAAGTACATATTGTGCTATCATCAATTCAAGAATAGAGGTGAAGCTGTAAAACCATGGAAAAATAAGGACATAACCAAGTCTGGAATGAATGAAAAAAGACAAGAACATCCTTATCTTAAAATTTTTGGAAAGGTTCATCAAAGGAAGAATTTCAGTAAGGGAAATTCACTTCCACCTACACAATATTATACTGGATTGAAGCCCACATAATTGAACAAAAAGAAGAACAATGGAATAAAGGAGAGGGAACCACTATTAAGATATTTCCTGCATAATCCAAGATCTGTCCAGAATATTCAAGAAATTCATGAGGCAATGATTGTGAATGATGTTGCCATAAATATCCCTAGGATTAGTGCACATTAGGGGAAATTTGAGGTCTAAAATGGGCCTCCTAAGGAAATAATAAAATAATAACTAAACCAATAAAATAATATTTATGAATTTGTAATTCACTTTTTGCATCAAAATCCATGTAACCATGGTTAAATTCAATTCAAAAGTTGTACCAAAATAAAATTAATAAAAAAAATTGTATTGATGTGATTATAAATAAGAATAAGTTTTTCAAGAAAAAATCATTATCATTGAACAACTAATGCATTTGTCCTTTGTACTTAAATAATTTAAAATAAAATATAAATATAAATTCATAAATTCTTAATAATATAATATACTATTAATTAAAATTTATATTATTTAAATTATATAATAACATGTAATTAATATACAATATATAACATGTAACATGTAGGGATATACATCGTTTCTTTCAAAAAATATGAAATGACAACCATAATATTCTATTCAAAAAGTATGAAATAATATTTATTATGAGTACTTTACTTTATGACTTTAAAAGTACTTAGAGAACTACCATGGATATGCATTGTTTCTTTCAAAAAATACGAAATGACAATAATAATATTTTATTCAAAAAATATGAAATGGCATTTATTAAGAATACTTTACTTTATGACTGTAAACATACTTAAAGCACTACTATGGTTAACCATGAGTTTTTATCCACCATTTTGAGAATGTGACAAGTAAGTACCTTTAACTCAAGCAATGCCACCTTAACCATTAGGGATGATGTCATCCCCTAAAATGTGATTGGTTCTCATAATTAGAATTTTGATTATACATTTTCCTTGGGAGGCCCATTTTAGACCTCAAAATTTCCCTAATGACATTAGAAGATAGACAAGCTAAGCATCAATTTACTATGATTGAGATTGAAGGTACCATTCGAAACCAACTTGTATCTATTTTAATGTATCCAGTGGCTAATTTAAGTTCTATCAGTCCCTAAACTATAAAAATATGTAATTTCAAATCTGAAAATTTTAAAAATGCATGGTTGGTACAACTGGAAACTAGTACCAAAAGAAAAGTGACTAGACAAATAACACATTTTTTCCTTAATTTAAATGCTTATCCTATAGTAACAAATTTAAATATGCTTCCCTCATGATCTTATGATTTGTTGATAGGCATGGATTGGATGGAGAAACAAGGAGTTGTTATAAAATTTTTAGATAAAACAATAAGTTGTGTGGGTCAAGGTGGAAAAACTTGGTTGATTAGAGGAAAACCAAACCCAATATCAGTTCGACAAATTTCAGCTTTACAACTAAAAAGGAGTGCAAGGATAGGATGTTAGTTATACATGGTGTAGGTGGAAACAAGTGAACAACAAACATAAAAAGTAAATTTAAATACCTTACCTATCATTGGTGAATTTCAAGATGTTTTTCCAGAACAGATTCTAGGGTTACCCCTCATAGGGGCATAGATTTCACCGTTGATTTAGTACCAGGTGCCACTCCTATGTCTAGAGCCCCATATCGAATGAGAATACCAGAGCTACTAGAATTGAAAATTCAGTTATGGGATCTGTTGAATAAATGTTATATCAAACCTAATGTCTCACCATGGGGGGCTCTTGTACTTTTAAAAAAATGGAATGTGTATTGATTACCGTCAATTGAACAAGATAACTATAAAAAAAAAATACCAATTGCCTTGAATCGATGATTTTTTCGATCAACTGAGGGAAGAAACTATATTTTCAAAATTTGAATTAAGAACTGGTTACCATCAGCCACGAATAAAATATGAAGATATCCATAAAACAAAATTTAGAACCAGATACAAAAACTATGAGTTTGTAGTGTTACCTTTTGGTCCCACTAATGCACGAAATCTTTTTATGTTATTGATGGAAAATATACTCAACTAATACCTTGATAGGTTTGTGCTAGTATTCATAGATGAAATTTTAGTGTATTTAAAAAATGAAGAAGAGCACAAGGAACATCTAAGACTAGTGTTACAAACGTTAAGAGAACATCAATTGTATGAAAAACTCAACAAATGTGAGTTTTATAAAGACATAACGCATTATCTGGGACACGTTATTTCCAAGGAAGGATTATCTGTTAATCCCAAAAAGGTTATGGCTATCATGAATTGGCCCATATCAAAGGATGTGTCATAAGTTCTCTCATTTATGGGAATCATGGGATATTATCGAAGTTCTATATAGGATTTTTGAAGATTGGTCTATCCTATCACTTCCTTACAGAAATAGGGTGAAAATTTTGAGTGGAAAACCAATTGTCAAGAATGTTTGGATAAGCTAAAACAACTATTAACCACAACTCCTATATGAAAAACCACAAATACAATTAAATAATTCACTGTTTGTACATATTCTTGTTTGGAAGGTCTTGGGGGAGTGTTGATGTAGGAAAATGCAGTAATAGCATATGAGTCCAAAAAGCTTAAATTACATGAAAATAATTATGTTGTGTATGACTTAGAGTTGGCATCAATGATACATGCGCTCAAAATGTGGAGACACTATCTATTAGGAAATATTTTTACCTTGTTAACTTATCACATCAGTATGAAATATATTTTTAGCCAACCTAATTTAAATTCTAGGAAAGCATGGTGGTTAGCATTCCTCGATGAGTTTGAATTTGAAATAAAGCACATAAAAGTGAAAGAAAACAAAATTACATATGTTTTAAGCATACATGCTCATGTTGTGATAGGGATGTCTGTTAGAAGCGTGAGTACATATTTTATGGAACAGATTAAAAAATCAAGAAAACAAGACCCTCAATATCTGGAAATTTAGCAAAAAATACAGCAAACAGAAATTCCAAAATATACTGAAAATTCAAAAAAACTACTCACCTACAAAAATAGGTTGTATGATCCTAATGTGATCACACTAAAAAAAAATACTAGATGAGTATCACTAGAAACCATATGCAGGACATCCTAGATACCATAAAATGACCACCGCATTAAGGAAAAACTTATCTTGGCTAGGTATGTAGAAGCATGTGGCAGAGTATTTCAAAAAACTCATAGAATGTCAATAAGTAAAGGTGGAACATCAAAATCCTGCTGGACTAATAAATCCCCTACCCATACTCGAATGGAAGTGGGAAGTAATTTCAATGGAATTTATCACATGATTACCAAGGACAAAACACTAGCATGATTCTATAATGGTGGTGGTTGATATTTTGGCGAAAGCAACACACTGTATACCAAGTCATTCTATGTTTGGGACCATTCAGATTTCTAAGAATTTCATGAAGGAAATCTTTCGACTACATGGGGTACCGAAGGTAATAGTGTCAGACAGAGATGTTAAATATACCTCCAAGTTTTGGAAATATTTGTTTGGGGGAATTGGAACTCAATTAAATTTCAACACTGCTTATCACCCTTATACAGATGGGTAAACAAAAAGGACTAATAATATTTTGGAGGATATGTTATGAATGTATGTCATGGATGAACCTACTAAGTGGGAGGATTTTACGCATTTAACATAATTTGATTATAATATAATTACCAATATTCCATTAAAATGAGTCATTTTGAATCTTTGTATGGAAGGAAATGTCACACACCACTTAGTTGGAGTCAACCAAAAGATAGACTAATATTGGGGTCAGATGCTTTGCAGGAAATGGAATAGATAGTGAAGAATATTAGGTAGAACATGAAAATGACACAAGATCAACAAAAAAAAGTTATGCAGACAAGAAGAGGGTTCATAAAGAATTCGGCATTGGAGACCATGTTTACTTACGAGTAAAACCCAAAAAAATTACTCTAAGAATAGGAACTCGTGTAAATTTGGTGCCACGATTCTTTGGGCCTTTTGAAATCCTAGATAGGCTTGGACCAATGGCATATCGGTTAGCTCTGCCTAGCCATATTAAATTTCATAATTTTTTTCATGTGTCCTTGTTAAAAAAGTATATCCATGATATTTCTCATTCAATTGATTGGAATTTGATACAGGTGGAACTCGAAAGATATTTCCTACCAGAGCCACTCCGCATCTTGGATCAGAAAGAGACTATGCTCCATAATCGATTCGTCACTCAGGTTAAAGTGCAGTGGAGTAAATTTACACTTGAGGAGGCTACTTGAAAGCAAGAAGATACGATTAAGGAAGCCTACCCAACATTGTTTCAGCAGGAGATAGCTGACTAATAAACACTGAGGAAGATGTTATTTTTTGAGAGGGGAAGATGTAATACCCCTATGTTGTTATGGAAACATCTTTTTTTTTACATTGAACTATTTTTAGTATGTTGGCTAAAATTTCATGATGAAATGGATTTTTAAAAAATGATCTAATAAATAGAATTTATAAATAAAGTTGGAAAATTTGTGGGAAAGAAAGAATTGAGTACAAGATGCTTTCCAAATATGGAAACCAATGAGGTGGATCAAATTATGATAAAGTTACTTAAAATACTTAGTTGAAGAAAATACTGAGAAAAGCATTGTGAGAGAGAAAAGTAGGCTTTAAAGGAAAAAAATAAGAAAAGGCCTAGGCTAATGGGTTAGCAAAACCATGAAAGACAGGATGCTGTGAAGGAAAAATATGTTAGGAATTAATGTTTAAAATACATGATGTGGAATCAGAGGAGGCTACTAATTCCAAACAAGTACATCTTAGCTCGGGGGGAACTAGAGGTTGGTTCAAGGTTGGTTGGAAAAGTGTTTTCCCAAGTTTATTTTCCAGCCAGAGTTTTCGATTATAGGTTTTCATTTACTTCCATTTCAAGATATTTTCCTTAGTACATTTGAAATTTTGAATCATTGAAAAAGATATGTGTTTTATTTTCTGTGAACCTAGATCTTAGATGCATGTGAAAATACAAAAAAAAATTGTGTAAGGATTGATTAGGTGGATGTTATTGTTATTGTATTTTTCGTATATGTACCATGTAGCATAAATATGTATTATAGCTATTAGGAACGAGGTGAATATTGTCTTTTCCATTATTTTGGTTGCATATATTAATTTGATATGCATATTTTTATACAAGTGTTTCTTATACTCAATTAGATGGATAGATAGATAGTTTTCATGAGTTAATTTATTAAGAAAAATATTAGATCAAGTAATTAGGGTATTGAAGTGTTATAGGCCACTTTAATATAGATTATTAATTCCCTATATTTACACAATTTTTAGTGAATGTTTTGTCCAGTTGGTGCGCGTTGTTAGAATACTTATGTGTGCCACAGATTGTGAGAAAAAGAACAAAAGTATTCTTAGGAATAGAAAACATAGATCATAGCCGTTGTGGTTATGGTAGAATGCAGACTATTAAATGACACGGTTAATATTGAGCATACATATTATATCCAAGCGAGCTTCACGTGGTTGAGATTCTAGTAGGTAGAGGAGTTATCTAAAGGAAACAATGAAGATGTTTCCTGTAAGTCTCCACACAACTTACGAAGTGAGATATCTAGTTATCTATTGAGACAAAGCCGAATGCTAGAGGAGAGTCTAAAATTTCAGGAGTTACGCTCAAGTGTGATGATATAGAGTATTATAGACTTCTGAATACTTTGTTGGAACCACGATGTAACATCTTAGGGTTAAAGCTAAACCCAATAAATATATATATATATATATATATATATATATATATATATATATATATATAAGTGACTGTACTTAAAAATTAATAATCAAGCCCTGAAAATTAACAAGAAATATTTTATATTATTGTCCAAGTGTAATTATTATTGACTGAAAAATAATCTTTATATACATGCATCAAACTCATAGATTCTAGGTAAGGAAGTATTCACCAGAAACTAGAAAACTTTACACCACTTGTAAACATTAATTTTTTTATAAATACCTTATGTAATTAAGCCATATAAATAGGAAAAAGAAACTTAGGAGAAATTTTAATTATATGTGGAATACCATCTACCAAAAGGAATATAAGACACCATAATTTTACTTTCAAGAGTTGTAAGTAAAATTTAATTAAGGAGAAAACTAAGGGCCGATTTGGCCGAGACAAATATACTACTCTTTTTATATTAGAGATACACATTGAGTATGCTAACGATAGGGAGATATATTCAATAACTAAGCATGCATTGATACCATAGCAACAAAGGGTCTACATCATTGAGTTATGCATATCACCACAAATGTAAACTTAATTCCTAGAAACCAAAAATAATGGATAGGAACACCAATTAATGCATACACGCATGTATTTGTACTATGACCGTCATCTACCAACTAGAGAACCCAACAGTTGGTCCAATAACACATGTATTGCAGATAGAAATGACATAGTTACTTATAACATGAATGATTAAAACAAAAATATATTATTGTATATCACTATGAATGATATTTACATATTTAAAATGTTGGGAGGGTAGAAACATTCTCCATATAACACGAATAAAAAAATATACAATGCAAAGTACTGCTAGCATGAGGATATAAGTAATATTTAGGAAAAAAAACAAAAGAGGAGCATAACTACTTTTTCTCTTTATATTCAACTATATTTAATGGGAAACTAATGGAAGGCTTGAAGCTAGAAATTCCAGATCTGTAACCAGTTCATTGTGGGGAACCAAACCACCATACTTGATCCCATCATTTAGGCAAGTGAAGGGAAACCCCCTTTAGGGAAATGCAAAGAATTACCCCCTTGGAAGGGGAAGATTCCTATCAGTGTATGTCAATAATTATTAGAGTTATAGTTTAGTAGGAACTACGAGAGTGCCACAAGAATATCGGTTTGGAGAACAAGAGGAAATGGAAAAAAAAACTATTTTGGGTGCGAACTTGAATTTGAAAACATATTGTAAAAGTTAAATAAATAAAAAATGTGTGTTGGAGCAGAGCTAGGGAATTACCTGGGGTTTTTTTGTGGGATGGGTTCCATACAATTGTAAGAAGAAAATGGGAGTTGAGAATCCAACAAGAGAAAAACCAAGAATTTCTTAGCACTCCACGAACTTTAACAAGGAAATAACATAGTGAAAGGGATGAAAAATAAGAACATTTACCTACATTTTGAAGCACCTTAGCATTGGATATGTCATCGTAGTTTCACCTGCAACATAGCCTAGGAGCTAGGGCCTTATTAGTAGCTATAATAACACCAGACCCTTTGCAAACTTTACACCAAAATGAAGTAGGTAAACCCCATTCCAACCAATGAAGAACAAAAATTGGAAACAAAAAAGAGAATATTTAACCTAAAGTGAGAGTGGCCATAATAATTGAAGTATTAGCTATTATCCAATGGGAATTCCTCATTCTAGACACAATAGACAACTATTCAGGGGAACCATATTTATAAAGCCTCAATGAAAAAAAAAAACAAATAATTGACGGTCTCGCTGAGAAGGAAAATCAGATGCAGTACCTCAACTCTATTATGAGCTATCACTTAGGACCAGCCATCTAGAGAAGAAGGTGCACAGTGGTGGCCACCTCAAAATCTACCTCCCACAACTACAGAGAAAATGACACTCACGACAGAGTAACTGGCCAAATGAGGGAGAGAAGTGGGTGTGGAATAATTAAGATTTTCAAACAATGAATCTACATTGTTGATGGGAATGGAGGCATCCAGAATTTCCAGACCATAGTTCTTTGATTCCGGTGAAGGTAATGTAAAGGAGTACAACAAACCACATGGGTCGAGGTACTTGGACTAAAATCATTGGGCATGACAATCCAAAAAACTTGACCCCTGGAATTCTCTTGATAGGCCTTAGACTTGATCAAGTTAAATACATGATATAGGTTTAGAAATCGTGCTCCAGCCATGATAAAATACATATGATAATGAACAAGGTAATTTTCCAACCATGGAGTTAATCCAAAATTTAAACATGTTTACCAAAGAGGGTGCGAATATATCACCCATAAGCTAAACCCCTCCTTTCCATATAAATATTGCAGCAGTAAGATATTTCTCCTTAATCGAAGGTATAATATTATATAGGATAAGAGGAGGTCACACATATGACATGAAAATATATAATAAGGTATCGATCACAAAAAACAAAAATATGGATATATAATTTGTATTAGGATTGGGGTAAAGACCAAATCCCAATTATAACTAAGACGATATATATATATATATGTGTGTGTGTGTGTGTGTGTGTGTGTGTGTAAACACTCGTGCATTAGAATTCAATCCGTAGTGATACTTATATGTGAATTTTCGATCTAGACACATAAAAAGTAGTAAAAAGGTACATCACTTGTGAAGGAAACCATGGGATTGTCTATTTACAACACCTTTAGTTACTATACCACTTGCAACATGGAAGGCTAGTTAATTTACCATTTTTCCTTTGGAGGGCACTACAAAACATGAATTCACTCATGTAGAAATCTTCTTGACCTTGAGAAACCCTCTCATATCATGGGATCACAAAACTCATAGTTGAGCATGCATTGCATAAGGAAGGAAGGGTAAATAGTGAAGTGGAAAGAGAAGCAGTAGAAATAATGGTTGTTTCCACTCCACCATGAGAATATATAGTTGCTGCAACTTGATCTGAATGGAAAATGGCATCCACCCATGGTATTCATCCACCCATGTTATCCATCCACCCATGGAATTTACCCATGGTATTGTAAATGGCATCGACCCATGGTATTCATCCACCCATTGTATTTATTTACCCATGGTATTGTAATTGACATATATCCATGATATTCATTCACCCATGGTATGTATTCACCCATAGTATTCATCCACACATGGAATTTACCCATGATATTGACCCATGGTATCCACCTATGGTATCTACCCATGGTATTGTAACTCAAAAAAAGGCTATAAATAAAAAGCCTCACTTTGTGAAAGGACAGATTGCCCACCACAATGTAGCTCCTACAAATATTATTTGTTTCAATAAAACACGTTTCTTTGTGGTTTTATTTGCTTTGTGCTCTCTCTCTTTTCTGGCATTCTAATTCTGTAGATCTTGTCAAATCCATTTCAATTTTTTTTTAGATATTGGGGGCCTCCCCCCAAGATCCGGATCAGTCGTATCAGATTTAGGTTACGAACCCATGGGAATGAGGGTTTGAAGCATATTTCAGTTTCAATTTTTGCCAACAATCTTCAGAAAACTCCATGAATTTTTTGGGCAACGAGTTTGTAGATCAGATCTAAAAATTTTGGTAGAAATTTTAGAAAAATGAAGACCAGATCTGGATTCCTTGAAAAACAATACTTAAATTCAAAAAAAAATTCGGCCGAATTGGAGTTCGGATGAGGGAGATATCGTTGATTCTAAATCAACAATGTTGCAGAAAATTTTCCGAAGACAACTCGTGGAAGGTGCCTCTCCTATCATTTATTTTTTCAGTTTTCAATGTGAAATTTTAGAGAAATGGCTATAGATCTAATCTCCCCTTGAAAAATCACCCAATTTCAAAAAAACAATCAGTTGAATCAGGGTCTAGATGTGGGAGTTATCGTTGATTTAAAATCAACTATTTTTTCAGAAATTTTGTGATGCGAGACAGTTCCAGCATGAATCTGAGAGTCTAGAGTCTCCAGATAGCGGTTTCAAACACATATAAAGATGAAGAATGATCATTATATTTCCAAAAATAGGCTATAATACATATTCTGATTTATATTGACCGAGTTATGCCCATTTTAAATCTAGAGTAGCATTCAGAGCGAGTTCCCTTTGGAGACATGCCCTCCCACCCGCTTTAGTAGGCACCTGCTTCACCTTCATCAGTTTCAGCATAGTAGCATTCGGCTTGGGTTATTTGGAGATGTGCCCTCCCACCCCAAGCTATGTAGGCACCTGCTACTTCATCAAAAATCAACATCACGGTTATGGATTAACCACACAAAATCCTTCTCATTGAAGTCCATTTGCTAGGCCGCACACTGTTAGTAACACTGTTGGTCACAAGCATTACAAGGTATCTCTATCCTCGGATCTTTGTTTTTCATGTTTTTGGGTCATCCACAAACCCACACATCATTGAACTCCATTTTCTAGGCCGCACACTGTCAATATCACAATTGGTCACAAGCATTACAGGGTATCTCTATCCTCGAATCTTCATTCATTACGGTTATGGGTTAACTACACAAAACCCTTCTCTTCAGTGGCTCTTCATATTCAACAAAGGCTTTTCAGGAGGGAACTTCATGCAATGGGGACCATTGCTTCTTAAGGAGGGAGGAATGATCCGAATGGAAAATGGCATCCACCCATGGTATTCATCCACCCATTGTATTTATTTGCCCATGGTATTGTAAGTGACATATATCCATGATATTCATTCACCCATTGTATTTATTTTCCCATGGTATTGTATGTGACATATATCCATGATATTCATTCACCCATGGTATGTATCCACCCATGGTATTCATCCACACATGGAATTTACCCATGGTATTGTAAGTGGTATCTACCCATGGTATTGTAACTCAAAAAAAATGCTATAAATAACAAGCCTCACTTTGTAAAAGGACAGATTATCCACCACAATGTATCTCCTACAGATATTCTCTGTTTTAATAAAACAAGTTTCTTTGTGGTTTTATTTTCTTTTTGCTCTCTCTCTTTTCTGGCATTCTAATTTTGCAAATCTTCTCAAATTCATTTCAATTTTTTTTTAGATCTTGGGGGCTTCCCCCCAAGATCCAGATCACAACTCCACCACAAACCAGTGGCACTATGACTCCAAAAATTGTTGCAAATCCATTGTGAGAAGTTGCAGTTACTACCATTCCACTACAAATCAATGCTTCTACAACTCCATAAGATATTTTAACTCCTCAAGTATATTATTGCAACCTTTTTAGCTATAGAATACCCTAGTTTTCCAATTGAAGAATAATTTCTTGAGGTTTTTGTTGCAATTCCACAGAGAGATGAACATAACCATGATAGTGATGTGGAGATAATAGGGAGAAAAACCTTGAAAAAGGGACTGAGAAGAATGAATAAAAAACAAGAATATGTTCCTATTCCAAAGAAGAAAAGGACCGAATATGCTCCTATTGCTGGAACTCAAAAAACACAAGAAGAAACCCTCACTATTACACAAGAACCAATAGGGGTGGAAAAAAAAACAAGATTTATAGCACAAGTAGAACCCCTTGCAACTGCACAAAAACTAAAAATGGAAATGGATGATCCAGGTGGATATTGGTGGCCACCCTCCTATTCCACTTGGGGCCCCACTATTGTCTCTTTCAGTTTTTCAGTTTCGGCACAACTTACTATTTTTAGCAGTTTCTTGGGTCCTGAACTTCTGGAGTTGTTTTGAGGCCCTAAACAACATTTTTTGGGCATCGTTTGACCAAAAAATCTGATTCCATTCTAGAATCTACATTCGCAGTTGACATTTGTAGTCCTCAGACAAATCTTTCTAACGATGTATCATGTGCATCAAACGGAGATAGTATGCCAAAGTTACGACCCCGGGAAATTGATGTATGAATTTACCCCAATGGGGCCCATATTTTGGTGCTTCATCTCCTAGGGTTATGCTTTTGGATGTTTAGGTTTTTTTATTGTTTCTCAATAATATATAGGCCTTCGAGCCTCATTGTAACACAGAGCTCAGAGGCCTGTAGCCACCACATTTCTTCTCAGAGATAAGCTACCAGTGCCCTAGCTAGTAATTTCCATTCTGTCTGTAAGAAAATTTCAGTTCTTTGATATTAATGAAAGGAAGTGTTATTTCTGTTGCATCTTTGTATTTATGGTTTTATGTGTATTCTATTGCCTTCCTACATAAATTTGGATCAGTGGTATCAGAGCGGTTTTCTTTTCCTCGATCCTTCTTTGCATGTCCCCAACAAGGTCGGGGTTGTTGGGTATGTGTTATATTCTTTCCATGACTAAGCACGTGCGGGGGGGGGGGGGGGGGGGTAATGGGGGGAATGGCCCCCCTTACCCTGGGTGCAATGGTGGGGTCACACGGGGGGCGATAGCCCCCCTTGTCGGGGTCCGGGGCAGCGCCCCAGTGAAAATTTTTTGTCCTTAATTTCCGGTGGCTAGTCCACGCCCATGGTTTTTTGCATGGTTTTGCACATGGTTTTGGGGTACGATGGTTTTCAGCCCTTGGTATTTTGTAGATCCAGTCAAGGGAACTACGGTTATGTTCTAATCCAGGGTAAATGGATTAGGGTTCATGTATGCTTCGGCATGTATATATATGTGTTGTAACACTAAAAGGAATATAATGAAAAATCAAGCTGGTCGTCTCGATTTGGGATCCAGAGGAAAATATCTGTGTTTATCTATTTTATGTTTTATGCTCTCGCTATTTTTTATTTTATGTTATAATATTCGTGTGTAGATAATTTATGTTCAGGGTTAAAACCTACATTTGGTATCAGAGTTGTTTCGGCTTCAAGGGGATGCCTTTGCTATTGAGGGTTTTTTTCTCGGGCCTGAGATAGACCCTGTTCAGTGGGAGGTCTGCGGGATCAATTCTTGTGGTGAAAGAAGATGGCGAGCGGTGGGAAGATAAAGATCAAGAAATTTAATGGTCAAAGTTTTGAGTTGTGGAAGCTCAAGATGGAGGATCTGCTGGTGGATAAAGATTAGTGGATCACGGTAGATCCAGGTACTAAACCAACGGCAATGTCAGATGAAGACTGGAAGAAATTGGATCGGAAGGCTAAGAGCACAATACAGTTTTATGTCTCAGATTCAATATTGTTGAATGTATCTAGGGAAGCTACAACGAAGAATTTGTGGGAAAAACTTGGGACTTTGTACCAATCTAAGTCTCTGGTGAATAAGTTGTTCCTGTGGAAAAAACTGTATAACCTGAGGATGAAGGATGGAGACTCGGTGACAAAGCATCTCAATGCCTTCAATACTGTGGTAAGTCAACTGTCATCTGTTGATATTAAAATCTCAGATGAAGATAAGTGCATCAGTTTTTTGTGTTCTCTACCAAACTCGTGGGACAGTGTGGTTATTGCAATAGGTAGCAATACAACTACCTTGAATTTTGATGACATTGTCTCACCCTTGTTGTCGGAGGAAATGAGACAGAGAAATATGGAGGGAAAAAATGGAGATGCCTTATCTGTACAAGGAAGGTCCCAAAATAGAAACAAGAATAAGGTTTCGAGTGGGAGATCCAAATCTAGAAGGAGATCTAAATCTCCTGGAAAGTTTGTAAAGGTATGCTGGAAATGCGGAAAGGAAGGGCACTACAAAAGGGAGTGAAAATCTAAAGCTCATGAGAAAGGAAAGGGATCTGATGATGCTCCTTCTGCAGAGGCAAAAACCACGTCGAATGAAGGTGGGGATGTGTATTTGGCTTCTTCTTCAAATACACATGTAGATCATGATTCATGGTTGATTGACTCAGGTGCATCCTTTCACTTCACTCCCCATAGGGAGTGGTTCTGCGAGTATGAGAAATATGATGGTGGTGATGTCTTCCTAGGGGATGATAGGAAGGCCGGAATCGTCGGACGTGGAAAGGTCAAGCTGAAGCTACAAGGTGGGAGGATTAGAACACTTCCTGGTGTTCTGCATATTCCTACATTGGCCAGAAATCTGATTTCTGTAAGCAAGATGGATGATGCAGGTGTAAAAACAGTGTTTGAGAAAGATGCCTGCAAGATGGTTCGGGGAGCACTGGTATTAATGCGGGGAGTTCGGATTGGAACTCTGTAAAAGCTACAAGGTAGCACTGTTATTGATGGGTGTAACAGTTCTGTGGTTCTTGAAAGAGGAGCGGAAAGCCTAGCTGTCTCTGGAGAAAAGACCATGCTATGGCATCAAAGGCTTGGACATATTGGAGAAAAGGGCCTTCGGATACTACATAGAAATGGTATGGTAGAAGGTATGTCTAATTTCTCTCTGGATTTCGATTTCTGTGAACATTGTGTATATGGGAAGCAAAATCAGGTGAGTTTTCCTTCTGGTGCTAAGAGGGCGAACAAGATATTAGAACTTGTGCACAGTGATGTGTTTGGACCTGTGTCAGTTCCATCACTGGGAAAGTCTGTGTACTATGTTTCATTCATAGATGAATTCTCAAGGAATACATGGATATATTTCTTGAGGAAGAAATCTGAAGTCTTTGAAAGATTTAAAGAATTTAAGGCTCTGGTGGAAAACCAGACAGAGAAGAAGATAAAGGCGCTGAGGACAGATAATGGTGGGGAGTTCTGCAAGAAGGAATTTGAAGAGTTCTGTAAGAAGTGTGGTATAGCACGGCAGAAGACTACTCCATACACACCTCAGCAAAATGGAGTTGCGGAAAGAATGAACAGAACACTGATGGAAAAGGCAAGAAGCATGCTCAGTGGTACCGGGTTAGGACAAGAATTCTGGGCAGAGGCAGTGGAGACTGCATGCTATCTGGTTAACAAATCACCTTCATCAGTGTTGGAGGATAAGACCCCACATGAGGTATGGACTGGTAAGAAACCTTATCTTTCACATCTAAGGGTATTTGGATGTGATGCATATGTACATGTTCCAAAGGAGAAAAGGACCAAGTTGGATAACAAATCTGAAAGGTGCATCTTTATTGGGTATAAGGATGGTTTAAAGGGTTACAAGCTTTGGAACCCAGAAACAAGGAAGGTTGTGTACAGCCGAGATGTGGTGTTTAGAGAAGTGAAAGATGTTGTTAAACATGAATTCCTACCAAAGGAACCTGAGAAGATAGAGTTTTAGCTAAAGGAGGATGAATCAGACTCTACAACAGAAGAAGACTCAGAAGATGAAGAGCCACAAACTCCAGCTTTGAGAAGATCAGTTCGGGAAAGAAGGCAACCAGAAAGGTATAGTCCATTTGCTTTTTGTTCAGGTTTTTCCTTAACTATAACTGATGATGAACCCAGAACTGTCAGGGAGGCAGTAGATTCAGAGGATGGAAAACTCTGGAAGGAGGCCATGGTTGATGAAATGGCATCCTTGCACAAAAACGATGCATGGGATCTGGTGGAGTTGCCGGCTGGAAGGAAGCCCATTAGGAGAAAATGGGTGTTTAAGAAGAAGATGAATGTAGAAGGCAAGGTGGAGAAATACAAAGCTCGGTTGGTAGCGAAAGGTTATTCCCAGGTGCTGGGAATTGATTTGGTGATATTTTTTCTCCTGTTGCCAAGGTTACTTCTATTAGATTACTTTTAACTGTTGCTGCTACATTTGATTTTGAGATAGAACAAATGGATGTGAAGACAACTTTTCTTCACGGGGATCTAGAAGAGGAGATCTACATGAAGCAACCTGAAGGCTTTATGGTGAAGGGTAAGAAAGAACTGGTATGCAGGTTGAAGAAGTCTCTGTATGGGTTAAAACAATCACCAAGGATGTGGTATCATAAATTTGATACCTATATACGGGGACTTGGCTTCACCAGAAGCAAAGAGGATCATTGTGTTTATTTTAAATTAATTGGTGACCGTGTTATTTATTTGGTCTTGTATGTGGATGATATGTTGTTGATTGGAAATGACAAAGAAATTATCCAATACTTGAAGACCCAACTGTTCTCCAATTTCGACATGAAGGATCTTGGAGTTGCAAACTATATTTTGGGCATGGAAATTAAGAGAGATCGGACAAAGAGGAAGCTCTGGTTAAACCAAAGGAAGTATGTCAAGACTATATTGAAAAGGTTCAATATGCAGGATAGTGAACCGGTGAATGTTCCTATTCCTGTAGGTGTAACGCTGTCTGCTGAACAGTGCCCCAAGACATAAGAAGAAGAGGAGGATATGTCCCATGTTCCATATGCAAGTGCAGTGGGTTGCCTAATGTATGCAATGGTCTGTACTAGACCAGACATTGCACATGCAGTGGGAGTATTGAGCAGGTTTATGTCAAACCCAGGGAAGGAGCATTAGACAACAATCAAGCGGGTTTTCAGATATTTACGTGGCACTAGTGATTATGGCTTGTGCTACCAGGGAAGACCAGGATTGGAAAGAATGTTGGACATTCATGGTTTTGTTGATGCAGACTAGGCTAGAGATCTGGACGAAATAAGATCTACAAGTGGGTATGTGTTTAGCCTATTTGGAGGCGTAGTTAGTTGGATGAGTAAAAGATAGTCTGTAGTGGCTCTTTCAACTATAGAGGCAGAATACATAGCAGCCACTCATGCAAGCAAGGAAGTAGTTTGGTTTCAGAGATTGTGTTCAAGTATGGGGTTGGTACAACAAGCTATAAGGATAGATTTTGATAGCCAAAGTGCAATTTTCTTGGCTAAGAACCCTGCTTATCATTCAAAGACAAAGCACATTGATGTTCAATATCACTTTTTGAGAGATATGGTTGAGGCTAAAAGGGTGTTGCTAGTAAAGGTGGACACTTTGAAGAATGTTGCAGATGCATTGACGAAGTCTATGAGCACTCAAAAGTTCTTTTGGTGTAGAGAAATAATGGGTGTTGAAGAATTGGGCCAATAACTAAGCTCTCATGTGGCCCCCTACGGAAAGAAAACAACAAGTGGGAGAATGTTGTGTATGTGTTATATTCTTTACACGACTAAGCACGCGCAAGGGGTTAAGAGGGGGGGCGGTAGCCCCCCCTATCGGGGTTCAGGGTAGCATCCCGATGAAAATTTTTTGGTCCTTAATTTCCAGTGGGTAGTTCGCGCCCATGGTTTTTGCATGGTTTTGCACATGGTTTTGGGGTACGATGGTTTTCGGCCCCTGGTATTTTGTAGATCCGGTCAAGGGAACTACGGTTATGTTCTAATCTAGGGTTAATGGATTAGGGTTCATGTATGCTTCGGCATGTATATATATGTGTTGTAACACTAAAAGGAATATAATGAAAAATCAAGTTGGTCATCCTGATTTGGCATCCAGGGGAAAATCTCTATGTTTATATGTTTTATGTTTTATGCTCTCGCTATTGTTATTTTCTGTTATAATATTCGTGTGTAGATAATTTTTGTTCAAGGTTAAAACCTACAGGGGTATAAGGATTTGGGGCTCGATCTGGTTGAATCTTTGCTAGATCAGCCTCGTAAACCCCGATGGCTACCCTTGGGGGATGAAAAGAAATATGAGGGTGTAGGAGATCCTATAAAAATATAGCTCGAGGTGGCCCTCAAGAAATAAAGGAACGCAATTATGGATAACTTTTCCCATATCCTTCAACGACTGCCCACTGGCGGCGCATCTGCATTGAGCAGCCACTCTGGAGGCACGACTCCCTTTAAGGTACAAGTAAAATTTGACATGAAATTAATGAGGGTCAAATAGATGTAGATGCCGTAGATATATGGTTGAATCTATTAGAAGGATATTTCTCGGTTCATGACTTTTCCAACCAGGAGAAGATTATTTTTGCACTCCTCAAAGCTACCCCCCATGTCAAGGACTAGTGGGAAACCTACTGTGATAAAAATGACGAGACAAAACCCTCTTTGTTCTCAGTTTTACCCACCTGGAACTCTTTCTGAGACGCCATCAAGGAAAAATACTATCCCATGGGGAGCTATGAGGACAAGTACATACAATGGACCATGTTGTGGAAATAAAGGGATCAAGATGTGCATGAGCTGATGAATCTATTCCATACCCTGCACACAAATTTGGGTATCAAATATTTGGAGAAACATTTGGTGCTAAAGTATTGCAGTTATATGCACATATATATTCAGGAGGAAATGGAGTTCCTCGACATATCCTTGCTTGGTACGACATACTGGTATGCTCCCAAGACTGAGCAAAAATTCAAACAGAAGAAATGAGACTTTGGATCTGAAAATTAAAAGCAAGGGAAAGGTGCCTCCAAACTATAGAAAAAAGGACAAAGCCAAGCATGGCAGCCCAAGACAACCTATCAAAGCCACAATAAAATAAAAACATCACAAAGTGAAAGAAGGAGATGAGAAAGTGGTGCGAGTTCCATAAGAGCTCCACTCACAACACAAGCGAGTGTTAGGCCAAGCAATCTCTAGTGGCCGAGATGAGGGCTTCTGAATCAGATGCATGCTCTGACTTTGAATCCGAACCTGAAAAGGGGAATGACAAAGGGAAAAATATTATTGATGAGGAGCCCAACGCCATTGTTTCCACTACGAAGATCCAAAAGGAGGAACCAGAAGATCCAAAGTAGGAAGAGCGTCTCTTTCACTCCCATATGTGGGTAAAGGGTTCCCCGCTACAGTTCTTTATTGACAATGGGAGCCAAAAGAACCTCATTTCAGTAGACTTCATGAATCAGTTGGGATTTCCAACCACAACACACCCAGATCCATACACCATCAGGTGGTTTCAGCAAGGACGGGATCTCTGCATCAACCAGTAGTGTTGCCTTCCCTACAGCATCAAGCCCTTCACAAATGAGGTATTATGTGACATTGATCCTATTGATGTTTTTGATGTATTATTAGGTCAACCATACTTGTGGAAGCAACATGTTGTGTATGAGACCCATCCTCACACTATTTTTGTTACTTTGGGAAATAAGTTGTACAAGATACCAGAGGTACCACCACCTGCCACTATCACTTTGGTTACTGTAAAAAAATGCAGTTAGCTCATTTCCCAAACCAATAACATTTTTTTTCCTGATGATCTGCCCCTAGGGAAAGAAGAATATTGTGGCCACGACATCCAGACAAGATTCCTCTGTGCGACAACAACAAATGGACAAGGTTGTAGAGGAGTACGGGGAAATATTCACCTCACCCACAGGGATGCCTCTGCACTGTCACGTCAAGCACCCCATTGATCTAACCCCAGGTGCGTCACTACCCAATGGACCAATATATCGGCACTCTATTCTGGAGAATGATGAAATGAAGAGGAAGATTCAGGAACTGCTATAGAAAGGTCACATCTGGCCGATTTCATCACCCTATGGGAACCCGATCGTGTTGGTACAGAAGAAGGATTGGACTTGGAGACTCTGCATTGACTATCGGGCATTGAACAAGATCAGTGTCTAGAATAGGTACCCGATCCCATGGATTTATGATCTTCTGGACCAACTCAAAGGGGTGAAATATTTCAGCAAGATCGACTTGAAATCTCGGTATCACCAGGTACCAATCAAACCCTCCGATGTGTTGAAGACTAGCATCAAATCCAAGGAGGGCCTTTTCGAATGGTTGGTCATGCCTTTCGGGTTGACGAATGCTCCCGAAACATTCATGAGGTTGATGGAAGACATTTTGAGGCCATTCACGAACTAATTTGTAGTGATGTACTTGGATGACATTCTGATCTTCAACCAAACTTGGTAAGAGCACCTCCACCACATCCGACAAGTTCTCCAAACATTGTGGCAATGCAAGTTGTGTGCTAATTTGGAGAAGTGCACTTTTGGCATGACCCGGGTTCAATATTTGGGATACATTATTGATGAAAGGGGGGTGCATGTGGATCCAACCAAGATCCAAGTCATTCAGGATTGGCTAGCCCCAACCACTCTAACAAAGCTTCGTATCTTTCTAGGTCTTGCTAATTTCTACGCAGGTTTGTGTTGGGATTCTCACATATCACTTGGCCCTTGAGTAAAGACACCAAGGGAGGAGCGAAATAAAATTTCTTTTGTTCGGAATATCAATAGAAGGCGTTCGTAGAATTGAAACATCACCTCTGTTCTGCCCCAATGTTCACATTACCAAACTTGCAACAACCATTTGAGATTGAGACAGATGCCTCTGACTATGCTGTTGGGGTAGTTCTTACTCAACAAGGGCATCTAGTGGCATATCATAGTGAGACATTGTCCGACACAGTCCACAAGTATCCCACTTATGATAAAGAAATGTATTCCATTGTGCAGGCTTGTCGACAATGGAAGAATTACATTTTGGGGAAGGAAATAATCATCCACACAGACCAATGACCCCTGCAGTTCATACAAACACAAGGGAAATTGGAGAACGATCTCCTTCAAAATTGGACCACATATCTGCAACAGTTTCATTTGAACATCAAGTACAAGAAGGGTAGCACCAATAATGTTGTAGACTGCCTCAGCTAACCATCGATCATGGCGCTAACCACCGTTCTCAACTCTTGTGGGCATGAGACTTCTGATTGGATGCTTCTCTACACGAGCGATCTAGAATTCGGTCTCACATACAAGGCACTCTTGGGGGGTACACAAGTTCCAAATTTTCACCTCCAAGATGTACTATTATGTCACCTGGGACACCTTTGTGTTCCTTCAAGTGAGCATGCCAAGATGATATGTGAAGCACATTAAAGTCGAGTCGGTGGCCATTTTAGAGTTGAGAAAACAATGGCAATACTACATAAGTATTTATATTGGCCGAACCTTCGACAGGATGTCGGGAATTACATCAGATCCTGCATTGCTTATGCCATTGCCAAACTGACCATTAAGAAGCAAGGCCTCTATACTCCACTACCTACCCCTAGTCAACCTTGGGAATCCATCTCCATGAATTATATGTCAGGCCTTCCTTATACTAAGCATGGAAACAACTGTGTTTTCATGGTCATCGAGAGATTCTCGAAGATGGCTATTATGGCGGTTTGTAAGAAGAATATCATAGCAGGAGCCACTGCTAAACTCTTCTTTGAACGAGTGTGCGTGCACTTTGGGATCCCACAGTCTATCATCTCATATCAGGACAACAGGTTCCTAAGCACATTTTGGTCCAGCCTCTGGTCAATGTTGGACACCAAGCTCACCAAGTCCACAATTTTCCATCCCCAAACAGATGGCCAGACAGAGGTCGTCAACAGGATGATTGTACACATTCTGCGGATGTACAATTCAAAGCATCCATGCACATGGGATGAGAGCCTCCCCTATGTACAACACAGTTATAACTGGACTCTCCATACCTCAACCGACCATAACCCCTTTCAGGTGGGCTTGGGATTCCAGCCACTATGTCCCATTGACATAGCCATGCCATTTACGGCTACTCAGGCCGATTCGGCTCATGTCCAGTCTGAAGCTGACAAAGTGAACAGCTTCATCGAGCGCATTTAGCACATCCACCAATAGGTTCATGACATATTGGACAGAGCCAATGCTAAGTACAAGCAACGACATGATCAACATCAGGTACCACACAACTTCCAGGTGGGCGACAAATTTTGGCTACATTTGTAAAAGGAATGCCTCGTTGGACCCCACTGCAAGTTTCGCCTGCTCCGACATGGGTCGTACACCATCACCAAGGTTGTAGGGAATAATGCCTTCGAGCTCAGTATTCCACCATTCCTTGGTCTGCACCCAGTATTCAATGTGGACTGCCTTTGTCCCTACTTTCCACCTCTATTAGACACATATGACATTGCAGAACAACTCACACCAATAGAGTTAAACCCAAACTACATGGAACAGGCCACCACAGATTGTATCATGGACATGCAAATCAAGAACACTCGCCAACAGAAGATCCAACTATATCGTGTTGTCAAAGCTGACCAACTCCTGCACCAAGGCAAGTGGCTCACCAGGGACCAAGTTCAACAGAAGTTTCCTCATCTCGTTGAAGAACTCAATGAAATGGGGACCATTGCTTCCTAAGTGGTTAGGAATGATCCAGGTGGATATTGGTGGCCACCCGCCTATTCCACTTGGAGCCCCACCATTGCCTATTTCAGTTTTTCAGTTTCGGCACAAATTACTATTTTTAGCATTTTTTCAGGTCCTGAACTTCCAGAGCCATTTTGAGGCCCTAAAAGATTTTTTTCAGGCATCGTTTGTCCGGCGAATATGATTCCGTTCCAAAATCTACATTTGCAGTCTGAAGTTGTAGTACTCAAATAGATCTTTCTAACGATGTATCATGTGCGTCAAACAGAGATATTATGCCAAAGTTACGACCCCGGGAAATTGATATATGAATTTACCCCAACGGGGCCCATATTCTGTCATTTCATCTCCTAGGGTTAGGTTTTTGGATGTTTATGGTTTTCCATTGTTTCTCAATAATATATAGTCCTTTTAGCCTCATTTTAACACAAAGTTCAGAGGCCTGTAGCCGCCACATCTCTTCTCAGAGATAAGCTACCAGCGCCCTAGCTAGTTTATTTCCATTATGTCTGTAAGCAAATTTCAGTTCTTTGATAATAATGAAATGAAGTGTTATTTCCGTTGCATATTTGTACTTATGGTTATATGTGTATTCTATTGCGTTCCTACATAAATCCGGATCAATGAAGGAAAAACACTTTGCTAATACACAAGAACCAATAGAAGTAATGGGGGATAGTCAAGATTTGTGTACACTTGATGAAGAAATGGAGACAAAGGACCTTGTTGTAACACAAGAACCAATAAGGGAAAATTTAGGAGAAGGCCTTGCTACAATTCTAGAGATATAAGAAGAAGAAGTAGAAGTTGCAACCCTTGAGGCAAAAGAGACAATTGTTTCCCTAGATTTGGAAGAGACATTCAAGGTCGGGAGACATAAAAAATTAAGTACTCCTCTGCTTATTCCTTCATATGCATCTCTTTTAAGGAATAATAAGGTTCTTGAAAAGAAGAATATGAAGCTTCATGCCATTGTCAAGTTGTTAAGAGATGGACTTGTCAAGGGGAGATATTTTGAAAAAATAAACTACCTAGCCCATGAAATAGGTTCCATTGTTGCAGAGGAACCTCTCCCCGAATCAATAGAGACTACCTAAACCTACAAAAAATAAACCCAAGAAGTGGTTGTCCAAATAAAAGATATCAAACCTACCTTGATTGAGATATTTACCCAAACATAGTATAAGATAGTAGAAGAAGAATCCATACAAGTAGAAATCACTTATATTTGGACAAGAGAAAAATAGGTGAGGTGGAATCAATTGATAATATATTATGAGAAAGGTGTGATGCATGTTAATGAACACTAGTAAATTGTTAGAGGATTGAGAGGGAAGTAGGTAGAGTACTTTGAAATCCACATGATCCGATGGGAATAAGCAAGGATAAAAGAAAATAATTTTAAAATTTCAGCGAGAAAAACAAGTGAATAAATTGGAAATGGAGAAAATTCAACTTAAGTTATTAGTTGAATAACTCTTAGTTGTAGGGCTGCGTAACCTCAATATGGTGGGTCCTAAAAGCAAGGTACTTTGGAAAAAGATGAATCCTAAAAAATAAAGTGTATGTGGAAATTATTAAAAACAATCAATCAATTACATTAAATAAAATATAAAAAATAACTCAATAATTTTTAAAAGGAAAAAATAAAATTAAACATAAAAAAAAATTAAGAATTAAAACATACATATAATATTATATAAAGTATTTTTATAAAATAAAAATAAGATTATTTATTCATATATTAACACAATAAAAATACTTCACAATGTCTAAGTCATGAACATGCCATCTAAGAGCATTGTGTAAGGGTGGCATAATGACCATGAATGCATATTGTCTTTAAGGGTTGTAACAAACTATTGAAATGCAAATTTGACATATGCAAAAGCAGAACAAGATCTACTCAAATCATCCACCAAATTATCCACCAGCATATGCCGGAGGTTTTGTCCATCGTTATCTCAACCATCCTCATTAAATGTAGTGCCTTCATTACTGAGATAAGTATTATTGTTGTCTCTGCCTTGTCCAAAATGATTTGCCTCTACTTCCTTTAATTCATATCAAAATTAATGTTTTTATGGGTATTCTTCACTTGGGTAGAAGATAAAACTACTACCTGTCTCGAAGACAAATTCACAGTTGTTGTGGTCTTTAGTTCCGCCAAGGTCACCAAATTCGACCATGAGCATGATCTCTTGTTGAAAAACAAAGCTTGGCATAATGAAATGTGCATGTGTTACATAATACAATAAATGTCCAGCCTAAGTATTTATGAATTATTAAACAGATGTCATTGCATTACCTTCGCAAAAATATATTTATAATTGGTTTTTGTTATATATGAATACAATTTTAATATTCAAATTTGCTAATTTTTAAAATATTTTTTCCTGATACACTTTATATATCACTATAAAAAATGATGTGCAGTATCATTTTAAGAAAATAATGAAATTTTAAATTATTATTTTAAAGGTTCAAATTTTGATTAGTTATATTATATTTGAATCATAATTATTTTTAAATTAAATTAATAAATTAAACAACTTCTTCAAAAACCATTTTTTAATAGAACATGAATGCTTATTTTAATAATTTTGTGTGTTTTTTATAAAACAACAAACCTTAACATGAGCATGATACCTCAATTTTGTGAACTATATATAACATTCAAATCAATTTTTTTTTGACGTGTTATCTCTTTTTTTAACAAAAACATGACAAAATAACATAAATTAGATAGTGAAATAAGCCCAATTTATATATACATATATTTGAGCTGCATCTATATATTATAGTTATGTCTTATTTTTTGGATTTTCATTAACTTGCTTCAAAATGACCTTCACAACCTACACTCAACTTTGCTCAACTAAAATAGTTACTCAAAAAAATACAAAATTTCTATCAAAGCAAATACAAAATTTCAATCAAATAAACATAAAGTAGACACAAGAAGCAGAAGCCTATTTATCATTGAACAATCATGGACAAATCAATACAGATATTTAAATGAATGCCCTTTTCCTTTCGGAAATGATAATTTTTTTAAACACAAACAAACATTTATATGAATTCCCTTTTCCTTTCCGCAATGATTATTTCTTTAAACTAAAACAAAGCATTGGCTCTTTTCCTATCAGTAACACAGGTCTCCAGGTCTCCATTAATAAAAGTTTATTGTTGAATGTTGCATCGACCCATCAAATTGTTGCTTAGTTCAACAGGTCAATCTTATTCTCAAGGATAAGCATTCAACCCAACGGGAAATTTATGAATAATTAATATAAACAGTGAACAGCAAGACAATGGGAAGTTATTAAGAGACATTGGTTTAAATATGTGTATATAAGAAGTGATATTTATAAGTTTCAATTTCCTGTCTTATATTTATAAGTGATATTTCGTGAATGTAAGAATATCTTAGCTTAACTTAGAATAGGAATACGGGTAAAGCAGCTTTAAAGTTGATTAAGTAGATGTTAACAAACCTACAATGAATTCAATAATAATTATTACAAGCTTTTTTCAGTATGAAAAATATAGCTATAGCCAAGTAAAAAGGGAAAGGAGAAATATAAATGACATAAGGATGAATCGAATAATATTTTATTACATAAATCATTTTAGCTAATGTCACTATCAAAATCAGGTTTATAGTTTAGGCAGCAGCAACGATCATGTTAATCACCTAATCTCCAAAATATGTTAATAAATAAATTGGATCAATGTTAGGAATTTGGCTTCTGTGATCCATAGAATGTGTGTAATAATTTTCGGTGAAAATCACATAATGTACATTTATGTCGACGCGTTTTGAACCAACCAGTGTGGTTCATCATCATGACAAGATGAGCAATTTGATCATGAACCAGTTTAAGTAGATCAAGACATCTCCAACTAGCCGTTGGAAAAACGACTAGTTTGACTAGAATAGGAAGAATTTTATTTTTAGTATTAATTCTATTATATTTTTAATTTTTAATTATATTCTTATTATAAATTCTATATAAATAAAAATCAAATATAAAATCAAATCCAATCAAAATTTTTAGTAATTCATAAATGGCAACAATTAAAAAAATCACAATTCATATATAAAAATAGTTTAAAAATCATAATTCTAATAAAAACAAGTAATTTCTATATAAAAATCTTATAAAATGACAATTTGCAAAATTAATCAATTAAGATTACTAAAGAGTCACGCTAACTCAGATTTATGGTTCAAAGCGTTGGGAAAAACTAATACACATACCATTCATTGATTAAATTTCAAGTATACAAGTTAGGCAAAAACTAGATGCTTGTAACTACTTCCCTTATTCTTCATGCAACAAATAGGCACATGTATGTATTTATACTATAAGACCATACATGATATTTAAATTAATGATTTTATAAGGTTTTGGGCAAACTGCGAATTTTTTCATGAGAAAAAGTTGTTCTTGAATAAAGTCAAGGCTATTCCTTCACACATTATGAAGAATAATTAATTAGTCATGGTTATTCATATATTTAGTTATTTTTGATAAAGTTTTATAAATTTTTCAAATGTAATATTAAAAGATAATTTTATATAAATGTAAAATTTTAAAGTTTTAATTATATTAATAAATGTGTTTATTTTAAAATAGGATTTTTAGAATTTCATTTAATTATTAATGTATATGATAAGAATTTAATTTTCATGAATATTCTAGAATATTCATAATAATATATATAAATTAGTAGTTAAAATTTATCTCTAAAATAGTTATGCTTTATTTATCTATTAATTAAATTGATTAATTTAAAAAAAAGGTCATATAAAGAAGTGTCATATAGAGTGAGTTACAGATATTTGAGCATATGGTATTGATAAACCATGATATTGTAACAAAGTCTATTTATAGATTAAGAATGTCCATGGTAAAGTGGAGCTAAATTTAATTTCTATTATTAATAATCTTGTTCCATGTTTTTTTAAATATACATATGTTTAACCGGTATATTAATTCTCTTTATAATAATAATAATAATTTAAAATAAAGTTATAATTCAGTTTGTTTTTTTATGATTTTCCAATTTTAACAAGCTGAGATGTATCATAAAGTAAGTGCTTTATGTTTGTTATCTATCGATGTCTTAATTTATATGGTTGTGCTAATTTATAAGTGAAAAAGTGTTTAGTATCATTTTAAAAGAAAATTAGAAAAAATCTAAATATAAGAAAGATAATTTTTTTTTGAAGTAGTAGTCTAATTCTTCTATGTTTTATTTATTTCTGAGACATATTTTCAGGTCAATTTATCCCAAAATCCAACGAAAAATGGTTAGAATTACAAATTTGACTTATATAATCTACTTAATCTATGTATTGTAAATATTTTTGATAATGCATAATCTATTTATACATTTAAAAAAACATTTTAAATAATAAAAATTAACAATATAAAAAAACCTACCAAAACATTAAAAAATAATTAAACAACATTTTTTAAATAATCAACTTAATTTAAAATAAGTAAAATAATTTTAACAAGTAAATAAGGATTATATGATATAATATTACTAAATGCAATAAATTATGTGTTCAAGCATGGTGGGAATTCAACGAAACATATGTTAATTATCTATAGGATAATGACCCATTGTTGCTGGATATTAGCAGTTATTTTGTAAATATTTTAAAATACATTTGTACTAGGTTGTGGACAAGCTATTGTTTTTCAAAACCTCTAAAAATATGTTTAGATAAGGTTGTTGATAAGATTAATGTTAAGACTCTTGAAATTCTACAATGAGGTTTTTATATCTTAATTAAATCTTTATTTTGTCGGAGCAAGTTTACTTTTGTATAGTATATATAGATCTAGATCACAAACGGTATTCCTATTCTAGAGCAAAGGTTTCACTTCCTAACTAAACAACTAGCAAATGAGATACAAGGCTCTATGTTCTTGAGATATAAGGCTCTATGTTCTTAAGTTACATAAAAGCACCATAAGCATAAAGAAAATATAAAACCACCATGAACTTAAAGAAAATATTTTGGTTTGTTGGTATAAAAATTAATAAGGACTCTAAAATCATGTTATATGGGTCGTTAGGAATAGGGAAGGCAGAGAAACAACTAGCTATAGGCCTATATCATCATAATGATTGTATTATTAGTGGAGTTCTTCCCTGTGTCTAGGAGTGTGATGTGTGTTTGATTCTCCTTATATATTCATCACCACAATGTTAGGAGTATGTGTTTGTTTCACAGTGTAACGGGCTTTATTCCAATTTCATAAGATTTTAATGGTTTAACATGGATTTAGGTTTAGATTTAATAATAAGAATAATAATAATAACAACAACAACTTAAATGTATTTGATTTCATAAAAATAATAATAATAATAAATAGTAATAACTTAGGTATGCCAAAGGTACTTGATTTCATTTTTTTGGAATGTAAATATTTACTCGAAATCAATTTAAATTGGTTTTTTTTTTTTTTGTTGGAGGTTGTTATGGTTTGTTTTATGGTTTAATAATAAATAGTAATAATTTATGTATGTCAAATGTACTTGATTTCATTTCTCTTAGGAATGTAAATAATTACTTGAAATCAAAATTTTAGATTGTTAACTTAGATTGTTAATTTTTATTTATTTATTTTATTATTTATTTTATTTACTTTTTTATCTTGTTATGGTTTCTTTTTATGGTTTTTATCTTTAAACATTTTAAAATTTAAATGGAAAATTACAAAATAAATTAAGAATAATATAAAATTGATTGAATAAGTTATTTAACATTTTGGTGTGAGTTTTTTAGTAGTTAAGAAATTTGTTTTATGGAGTTCTCTAGAAGGTGGAATTTATAAGTAATTTTGTTATTTTCTATGGAAGAGTTTTATTCTTATTTAAAGTAAAAAACAATATATGAGGAGATTTATGTTGGTTTTATATTATAGAAACTTTCAATCAATAGTTTATAGTTTTATTGACTAAGAATCTTTCAAACATAGGTTATAAGGTTCAACATGCTTATAAGGTCAAGCATATTCATGTCTTAGCTATTAGTACTGAGAAAACTCCCTATTAGAGTATAGAGATCAAGTATGGAGAGTACCAATACCCGCTGTAATCACATAAGAAACTATCCCTAATTAGGCAGATAAGGTCACATGTCGTATTCCAATAATGCTTAAAGCTTGGTTCAGCTAAAGAACATGGCATGGTAATCAGCTTGTACATACAATATAAGGTTACATATGGGATTATAAGCACATATCGATAAGGTCCAATGTGGTTGGTTATTACTAATAGAAACACCAATGCTTACAGATAAGGATCAGCTTGCTTATGTCACAACAGCCCGCCAGTATAGTGTATTTACCCTAATGAACTCTATTAGCTCTAAGCTGATGAGCACGTAATCACTGCCTCTCTATTATAGCTAAGCTTAGGTACAAGCTTATAATCATTACTTATGGGTATACTCTTACACTATGATTACCATTTAGATTTCATATGAATAGTAACTCTACTAGTATTAGAGGTGATTGGAATACTAGTATATCACTACTACAAAGCTTGCCATAATCTAATAGGTGACTGATTTGACGTGTGATGAACAGGCTCAGGTTCCAAGTTCAGCGTGTTGATGACTATGATTCCCATAGATACAAGCATTATTCAAGTTATGTTACTAGTACTAAGCTTATTAGTCTGATGACCATTGTTTAACCACTCTTTCTATTGGTTACCTGCATAAGTGATTACGATCTTACTTATAACTAGTTTCATAGCTTAGTATTCTCCATAATTAAGCAGAGATAGATTACGTATTCATAACGGGTCAGATATAACAGCAGCTAGCATGAGTTCTATATAAGTAATCAGAACAGATCCTTAGTAAAGCTTAGTCATATACAATATCTTAAAGCTCGGCATAAGCATTTCCATAATCTCTGTATTAGTGCCAAGCTGTTCAGTGTCCATAACAGCTTAGGTAATGTAAATGCTATAGACTCTTAGTATATGAGTGATATCAGCATATTCAAGCTTCCTTGTTTCATCATTCCATAAGCTAAACTATCACTATGACTCTAATAAAACTCAGCTTATGATATGGAGTTACAGTATATCCATAATTAAGAGCAGTATTTCTTACTAGCTAAGTAAGCTCGATAGTGACAGTACAAGTATTCTACATAATATACGACCCTTATAGTGAGAGTGTAATAGCTCTAATCACTTGCTCATATTATGTTTTAGATCAGCTTAAGCTTAACTAAGCATTGGTGCAATAAGTATGACAAGCATAGAATGAAACCCATACTAATAAACCTCTCTCTTATTCGTCATATGTAACACACTTAGTATTCCTCACCCATATGAATGAGTGAGTCCCTCTCCTCAACCTCGTAACCTCGGCTGAGTCCCTAACGGGCCTTGTGTCGAGAGTTCGTTACCTCTCCTCGACCTCGTAACCTCGGCCGAGTCCCTCACCTCTGTAACCCTGGGCCGAGTCCCACGGCCTCACCTCTTACAAGAAGGTGAGCACAAATCCATCACACATATGAATGTATGAGTCCCTCTCTCAACCTCTTAACCTCGCCGAGTCTCCGATCTGCCTTGTGTCGAGAGTTGATTAGACACGCCGAGGGCCTCTGGCTTTGTCGCTATCTCGATGATGATTAGACACGGGAGATACCAGGACTAATAGAGCCCCTTGAGCAGTAGGTAACATCTATTATTTGGTAACTGGTTGAATAGCGTGGTCAGAACATCTATTATTTGGTAACTAGGTGATTCGAGAACTGAGTGCTATTGGTAAGAACTGGGTGTGATGAATGCCGTAAATTAGCTAGGGATTTATCTGGGGAATATCTGAATGCCAAATTCGTTCTCTCTGCGAACGGGCCGCCGCTTTTGACGAAAAAGGCAGAGAATCAAATTCTCGTTCTTTTGAAAACGATTTTTGAAAGAGTTCTGGACCTAATTCATTCCGAACTACACGTATCGTACTTTTATGTTTACAGGCTAAAGTTTTAGCACATGATAATGAAAGTATATACTTTATACGATATAAACCATCTCGACCAAAGGATCCACCGTAGTAATGAAAAAGATTTCTCCAAATTTGATCAAATCGATTGAGGATATCATCATCTGTTAGATTGGTCCAAGACAATTTACTAATTGGCCGTCCTGATACGTCACAGAATTTTTCTCTAGCCAATAATCCAAGTATTGGTACAATCGGAACTATTGGATCAAATTCATTGGTAATAAGATCGTCGATGAATAACTCATCTAGCATTTTTGTTCTGACAAAAAGAGGGTTCATCCGAATTACCTTTATTCAGCTTGCATGGGGATGAGCAATAGGTACTTACTTAGGGGGTAGTAGCCCTTATATAGGTTTGTGTTTACGTTGTATCTCTACGTTTAAACATACGATACTCGCATCTATACGTTTCACTTTTCTGAGGTGATCCCCATATAGAGGAAGGAGAAGAACAGGCCTTATTCACAACTCTCTACCCATGAATCTTTCACAGTCGGTGGTTGTTGTTACTGCTTTTTCCACCCTGCCCAGGAGGTTTTATGAGGGTCATTCCCAATAGCACCAAGCCCAGTTGTTCGACGTTACCTGTTCTCTTTCCCATGTGCCCAGGAAGGTGGTTCATCTATATGGGCATGGTTCATACTGACAAATAAGGACTGGCTGGGATACCTAGCTGGGATACCTAACCAAGAGACCTAGCCATAGCAGCTGCCATACGGAAGTCTCTAGGGGCTAGTATACTAAGGCACTCTCTATGGTCGGCCTACTCTACAGCTACTACTCTACAGTGAGCTACAACGTATAAGAGCACATAGAGCTACTCCAGGATATAGTGCCTATTTCTTTTCCCCTTGTCTTGTAGTGTAATAACTACTATAGTTGTTTCCGTAAGCTCTACTACTTGCCTTTAGTTAAACTAATAGTCCTTTAGAGTAAGTCCCATGGATGGCTAATATACTATGCCCATGCATCGAAGTTTATGTACACTATCTCCTCTGGGGCAGGACTGAGGCCGATTGAATCACAGCAGCAGCCATAGGGTCTCCAGTAGCCGAGCATTGACAGAAGGTCATTATTCCCAGTGGTTGTTTACATAAATTCTCATTTCCAATAAGTCTGCCGATAGTAAGTAAGTCAGTAATAAGTGCCCAGCCAGGAGGCCATAGCTAGCCGGTTAGCTACCAACAGCCAGTGTCTCATCGCCAGTCACATTGTTGTCATAGGGTCCTTGCCATACAGCCGAGACTCCATATATTATACGACGTTTAATACCTGCATGGTCTCCCCGAATGATTCTAGCTATCCCCCCTTCCACGTGAAATCTATCCCGGTATTCCCAATTCTATATAAGGCGATTTAATAGATAGAGTAGTAGCCGCAATCGTTCTCTTTTCAGTCTGTCTGGAGATGAGATACATAGAAACCTGCATGCAACGGAATAAGTTTATAGCGGAATCGGTAAACCTGCATGTGAGCAAGCCACGGAATAATTTCTTTTCTAGCGATGAAACAACGATCGATGCGGTGACGGCCTCCCCTACACCAATCTGAGATGCGGACAGACAGGGGATGGATGAGAATGAAAGAGAAACAGAAGAAATAACATTGATTGGTTGAGTGGAGCGGCAGTGAGGCGCTAGCTTTCCCTCGCTTGACCACCTGCCTGGAGATCGACCACCTTCCTCTAAATACGTGACGTCTTACTTCCGGCTCTATCCGGGCAACTTGACTCTAAACCACCGATAGGGAGAGATGGATCAGGAGGTCGAAAGGAGATCTTAAGACAGGGGGATACCCGTAAGAAGATGGTTCCTTGTAATCAGAGAGCGGGAGCCAACCCCTTCATGCATGTTTGGGATGTTCGGGTGGTTGTTCCCTTCCACCTTAGGCATTGATGAACGGGGCATTTAATAGGAACCAATCTTATCACAATTATCGCGCTGGGCATCTGCTTTATTCCCCATTCGTCGTGCGTGCCTGCCATATCATCTTGAATGAATTGGCTGTTCAGTGGTTGGTGTTTTTGTTTTATAGGTCACAATTTGTTTATGAAGATGAAAATGAATTATCCTCACCCATATGAATGAGTGAGTCCCTCACCATATGAATAGTGAGTCCCTACCGGGCCTACCGGGCCTCTCCTTTTAGTTCTTCGAGTTCGCTACCTCGATTCGCAACTTCGCCGATCCTCCGGCCTCACCCTCCTGGGTCGTGCGAGACCGCTTAACGCTACCTCACCCTATGGTTCCGATCAAAGTAATAGTCATTCGTACGTAGGAGGGATAAGTCCGCCAACCTCCGTAAAGCGACCGCGCTGGTGCGATATCAGGACATGCTAAGCCCACCGTAGCGCAATTAGTCGCCCTTTCCCTTCCTCCTGGCTAAATAGTTTGAAAGCTACGGCCGCGCTCCTTTTAGTTCTTCGAAAGCTCGCTACTCGACTCCGTAACTTCTGGGCCGGTAGTCCCTCATTTGCTAAATCACAAACTCTCGACAAAAGGCAACATCCAAGTCCTCGTAGACAGGAATGATCTATAGTTTAGCAAATGGAGACCTTACACAGCCGGAATTAGCTGCATCCATGGGTGCCGAACTATGGTCTATGTGGGTCGATCAGGCCCCGTACCAGCTGGCTCACTCAGTCGGAAGTCATCTTGATTTCAGTCATCGTTTGGGTGGGCACCTTCCCCTGGTAGGGGGGGTAAGGCGGTACGAATGGATCGAAAAATGTGGAATCGCATATATCTATCCCACCTCGAAAGCAGGCCGCAGGCACTCTCCAGCATTGGTTAAGCTCTCACTTATCCGGCTTGAATTGCTGCTTCAGTTGGTAAGCCCGGGCGGGACCTAGTGGATATCTTGGCAATCGTGAGAGGGGAAGGTAAGGACAAAAGTAAAGCAATTCCTTCCCCGATTATAGGAAAGCGCCCTCACCATATGAATAGTGAGCGTCTAATGGGTCCTCCGGGTCCTTCATTCTTTCCCATCTTAGGATCATCAGTGCACTCTCCTTAACTTAAGCTTAAGGTTCAGCGAAAGGTGGAGTTAGCTACCGGTTCAATGCCTCGACTTGCTGCAGGTGGAGAGGGATAATCGTTCCAAAAGATCGCTTAGTGCTGTGGTGCCTCCCCAGCTATCCTCGGGTTGGGTGGGAATAGAAGGTTCTGGGACCTTAGCTTCTTTATTTGGATGTGATCCGTCGTCGGGTAGCGATCAATTTTTCTCATCTTTTCGTTTCTCCATTTGTTTTATCCCTAACAAGCTAGCGACCTGATAGTATCGCCCAAGCTTTGATTCCCACCTCACAAAGTAGGGAGTTTCACTATAAGCAAAGACAGCTATGGTACATATAAAGTAGACGCAGATCGGTATTGAGACAAGGCTTAGTAGATATAGGCTATGCTAGGCAATGTACAAATGATTGGAAAAAACTAGGTTCCCTATAAGTGAAAGGTTATGAATACTACGTGTAGAAGATTGATAAGCCTATACTTGATCATTATGTAAACATCATAGCTAATCATGTCTAGTTATCCTGTTCACAGTAAGTAGCTGAATAAGGTATACCACATAGCGTAACCTAATCAACATATCATATGAGTTGTTTCCATAATTAGTAGCATCATGAAGTTCATATCACATATATTCCAGTAATTACACTAGTTACATGCAATGAGTTACATCACCATATACGTGTAAACAGAGTAATGGAAATCAAGCTATGTAAGTGAAACATAGGATACGAGTTATCTATCCATAATAATGAGCTAGATATGACCAAACACATGGGCCTGTATAGATGTAATATCACATATCAGTATAAGTAAGGAGCTAAACCAAGCTTGATCACTACTTTTATATCCATAACAGTTAACCAGTAATAGAGCTGTAATCATACCTATCATGTCTTGTTTCACTATCAAGTTAAGCAAGTATTAGTAATAATGGATATGATACTACTGTTATTACCATATCGATGTTTTTATGTGTTTACTTATAGATAGGTATATAGTAATCATTAGTTACCCTTAATCTAACTACTACTAATCCCATAACTAGTGTGATTACTGACAACTTATGTTAGAATAGAGATATATTTATGAAAAATCCAATATGGTTAAGTAATGGGTCTAAGCTTAATTAGAGAATACAGTAAGTGTGTAACAGATAGAGTTGCATATCTGAACAGTATACGGAAAGAAAAGCCTGAATTAATAAAGAGCATAAGGTAAGCACAGTTTCATTGCACTGAATACGATATAACTGTAATAATAAGGGTAATCATTACTCTATCACCTTTCATTATTTACACATAACTATTATGGTTGTAATAAAGGCTATGATTGTGCCATATCAAGCTACAAGAGGTTCTAGTAATGAGATAGCCAATCAAGCAATGATTAATCAACATGATCTTTCCATAACTAGTAACACATGTTATATACGTAACTTATACCACTTGCTTAGCTTACTGATCACCTTTCTAAGAGCAATGGTAATCACTCTAATATGTACATTTGACCCATAGTCAATCATAATAACAGGCAATGTAAGCTCCATATTAATCACAACCCTGTATAGATAGTATACCAATAGTAATAGAGCATGCATAATACAGGTGTGAAAGAGTAACACTATGGTAATCATTATGAGCTTACTGTGATACCAACAGGATACTAGTAATTAAGTAGAACCATTGTACTAAGTAGTGTTACAGCTTGATAGAACAGAGCTGGTTTAGCTTATACGAATCCGAGTCCTGGTGTTGCACATTGAGTTACATACCTTGTAAATGCTTATAGTAAGTGGAATACTAGTAATACCATTGATTACGATAGGGTTAACCATTGTAAAGGAAAAGTGATAAGGAATACACAAAGCATGATTGAGCTTATTGAATATCCATAACATATCCATACCTCTTCTTACTTATGGAATTAGAATACAGCACAAAAGCATTTAAACAAATAATGGTCATGATGCATCGATCGATCCATCAATCCATAATATCCCACCCAAGCTTGTGAATCACCACCTACCTCTCTCGAAGGTCCCTCTATATAAGGTCCTTTCAAGTCAGTAAGCACCCACCTCCTCTCCTCAGCTTGTGAACCACTTATCTCCAAGAGACCTATAAGCTGTACATCACTTCTCTCTATCTTTCTTTGATGGGAACATCTCTCCTGGGTATGGCTGCTCTGACTGTATGACTCTGACTGCTGACTATGACGGGAAGTCAGGCTATGACTGGCTAGAGCTATGTCTAGCTATGACTGGTGTTTTTTTCTTTGTATGTTGTATGATCTTATTCAATTGGTGAATCATCATATGTAACGCATCGTCATTCCTCCTTTCATTCTGTCGAGGAATGAATGCTGTTTGTCTTAATAAATAAATGGGTATTTGGAGGTGAAACCCGACCCTAACAATAGCAATAGTGGTATCCCCTTAAGCATGACTGGCTTCAGACAATAGGTAAGGCAGCACTCACTTGACTAGGGTGAATAGAGTAATAAAGGCAAAGGGTAGGGTTGATTGATCCGGGTCCTTAAAAGAGAAGGGATCATAGCAGTACCGACTAAGCACCTAATTAATAATCCATCATGGTATAGGGAACAAGGTCTTCCGGTGAACAGGGTAGTTTGTCAAACACTTCAGTAAGGGAGAAGGTAAAGGAAGGGTTTCATGCCTGCTATGCTATGTATCATTCTGCTCGGGTCTATAGCTACCGTACCTGCCTAAGAGCGCTTAATGAATCCATCCAAGCCAAGTAGTCTAGTTCTAACAGGTCTAGGTCTCTCTAGGTGGATACGTAGTTCGTAAACACATCCATAAGAGGGGTTGGTAAAGGGGTTGAAAAAAGCCAGCCAGCTCAATTTCTTGCATCGGTAATTACGTATATAAAATAGAATCTAAGGGTAAGGTGGTTTCATGCCTGCCATCCATGCCTCCCATCCCATGCTGGTTCTAGTACCTACCTATTCTCTGAAGCGCTTCATTCAGTTCGTGGTCTATAGCTAATAGCAGGTGTGCTAGGTCTTCGGTGGGTAGGTCTATTCCTTTCCTTGCAGTAGGTTTCAAATTCTGAATCATCTAATCGTATCGGCTCAGCCGTACCAATAGTTCGTGGCACTCCCATAAGAATTCATAAGGTAAGGGGTAATAGGGTAACGAGTGCATAGCACACTTATTAGATTCTGGCTTGGATTCCTGGCTTAAACAATGACTTCATAAACTAGGTAGGCAGTATTTCAAGGTCTGGTATAAAAGGTGGCTAAGGGTAAGGTAAAGGGTAAATAGCGCATGCCGTACTCAACTGATGTTCCTGGTGGAATGAATGGCGGGGCAGCCCTCTACTCCATGTCCTAGGGTGAGAAGGTTCAAAGTGGGGTCAAATTCCTGACCTGACTTGTCTCACTTCGTTCCTCGAAGGTTCTATGTGTGGAATAGTAAGGGAGGGGGTAAAGCCATACCCATCTAATCCTTCCTGGCATAAGGTCAGTGTGGTTGGGCAGGCAGCACTCCATCGTCCTAGGAGGAAGGTATCAAGGTAAGAGTAAGGTTGTTTAATGCCACATCCCATTCCGGGTCTTTGATAGCTGTTCCGTCCCTTCCTAAGCGTTGTTTTGTGTAGGGCTAAGGGGATTCTGTATCCTCGTAGTGCCGTATCCTACATAGATTATCCTGGGTCATAAGAGGTTGGGCATAACTCCATCCCTCGCATTTCCTAGGGTGAAGGCATAAAGAAATGTAAAGAGTAAGGTTATCCGTCGGTCCTGATAAGAATAGGTAATAGGAAATACCCATAAGGTAAACCGTGGTACCTCTAATTCTTCATAAATCAAGGTAGTTAAAAGAAAAAATATCCTGGTGTAGTACCCCCACCCCGATTCAAGGCTGAATCAAGAGATTCTAAGTAAGGTTGGGTGTGCCTATAGGTGGGTGGGTAAAGAAGGGCGGTTAGCAGGTTATAAAAGGTAAAGGCTCTTATCTGAGGTCTCTTCTATTTCTAGGACTGAGTATTTTATAATTCCTAACTATGATCTGGCCGGGCAACACTCGGTAAAATCATTATATTGGTACCCGGGCACTGGGGAGATGTCTTAAGTAAGTGTGTTGTAAGCTGGTGAATGGGTTACCAAGAATATGCGAACTAAGAAATAAAAACAGTGGTGGTTTCCAAGAGAGCTACTGCAGAGAGCCTCTTTTTCATTGGTTTACGAAGCCAAATCGTAGTCGTAGATAAAGTACTCTCGCCCGGCCCGCCCTACACCCTATATTTATTCCCTCAAAGCCATTTAAGCGAATTATTCTTACTGACCGAACAATAGTTCGGCGTGCCCGCAATCCGAATCCACTTTCTTTCAGAGTTAGGATATAGTTGGAAATAGACATCATTTCGGGGTTTTATATATTGCTCAAGGCTGTCCCAAATAGGGTTTTAACGCTCACTCATCATATGGGTAAGGGAAGCTCAAGGCTGTTTCATTATCATTCTTTATATATGTAATTATGCTTTAGCATCGTATGGGATTCGACCCTAATCGATCGTACCATAATATCGTATACAAAGAAATAAAAAAAGAAGTATTACTTTATCTCGATGGTAATAAATATATGGGCTGATTAACCCTGCTATTTTTACCCCGTAAACCCTCTGCCTAGTTCTTTAGCTATTTATCACCCGCGAAGTCAATCAAAACAAAATAAGTAGTTACACTCAAGGCGAACATCACTCTAAAGGCCCCCTCCCTATACATGTTAAGTACAGAATTAGCAATATTACACGCCATAGAATAACGTACTAACAGAACGGCCAGACCACTTTATACTTATACCAGCCAGATAGATCTTCAACAACAAATTCCATAAACCACCTGTCTGGGGGGAAGGGCGGAACTAGATGCTTCTCCCCGGCCGAATACTTTATACGACCCCATAACATACCTTGAGATAACATCCCTTTATCCAAGGCGATCAACTTGGTAAGCAAGCGCCTATCGGCCCCCTACTTTCTTCCATAGTAGCAAGCTACCTTATTGGGGGTTTTCCTAAGAAGGAAGTGGTTCATTTGATCCTTGCTTTCCCAATCTACCCGGCCGGGAGGACCAGTCGGTATCTCGTATACATAAGTGTCGAGGTCGGGAAGACTTATGCGTAGCCATAAAAGGTGGAGACCTACCCTATGTATGTATGAAATAAAGAATTAGCTAGGGTGAGGGTGAGCTTGCCGAACTCTCGACTAAAGGCCTAAAAGGGACTCGGCCGAGGTTACGAGGTCGAGGAGAGGTAGTGTTAAGCGGGCTCGCCCGACCCAAGGAGGGCGAGGTAGCGAACTCGAAGAACTAAAGGCCCGTAGGGACTCGGCCGAGGTTACGAGGTCGAGGAGAGGGCTCCTAACTTTATTTATTTCTTTATTCAATAGGGATCTGTTGGGTCAGGTGTTCCCATCCCATTGGGCAGGGTTGGATCTCCTAGCTTCTTATGCAGAAATTCCCTCCCTGGGTCCATTAGAGGGAGATAGATCGATTGATCCCTCGAGATAGATAAATTAATAAAAAGGGCTTCATAGCTCCCTCCGTTTGAGCTACCCATTCACAAGTACAGAACCCTCGTTCCGTTCGGTCTTATTTCATTTTACATAATTGACAATTAAATCCCTACCATATGAATAGTGAGTTCCCCGCCGGCCTTCGTGCAAGAATGAATGCGAGGCTTTCACTACCGACAAATGGCAAATAAATTTGGAATAATGGTAGCTAAGGTGAAGAATCTGGAGTGGCTGCCTACCTGACCTATGGATCCCCCCGACCTGTCTGTTGACATTGAATGAAAGTGACCGAAATGAAAGCCCCTCACCCAATAAGTTACTTAGTTCCCTTATTGCATATGAAATATTGCCTAGCTTGATGGTGGAAGCGTAGCAAAGCGAAGCTTGTCTCCCAGGTTGAAGCGTAGCGACGAAGCAAAGTGTGTAGAATGAATCCCGTAGTACTTGTTGATTGGACTAGGGCTTAGGGCATGACTACAGTATAACTTATAAAGCTAACGCGTTACTGTACTTTAGATACTGTTTTATCCACGCTATTCTTTATATGCCTCTATGGTGGCATATTCTCTCGGTCTCTGACAGGCTATGTATGGCTTTCAGTCGTCTCACTACGTGCATCACGCCTCCAAAAGATGTAGTCATAGCTCCCTCCTCGATCCTGCAACATTTCTTTTCGGTAGCCCTTTCAGCTCTCTAAAGAGTCCGGGCGAGCAAGAAGACGGAGGGCAGTAAACAACGCTGATAAGGCAGCCGGATAGATCGCCAACAAACTTAGCTTTGAATAAGATCAACAACGGGAAGAGTAATAAGATCGACCTGTAACCGTTCAGAAAGAAAAGCTATCCCCGATCTCCTTCAACCTGTTACTACTACTTATCAAATTGTTCCAGAGAAAGCCTTTTATTAGAGTCGAGTGCCCCATCGTTGCATCTCCTGCTCTCCAGTGGTATCTTCCGATTAGGGGCCGCCGAACTCTTGGCTCTCACCCGTGGGAAGGAAGAGATTACCTGCTCCCGAGCAAATGGCAATAAATGGGATAAGAAGGGAGAGATATCGCCTGGACTAGGTCTCTACGGAGGTGTCTTGTAGCGTTGACCTTCCCCAAAATACTTTATAAGTACATCTGGGTTCTTGGGAGAGATACCCAGCATAATAGCCATCTTCCTGAACTCGGTGGTGTATTCTCGTACACTCTGCCCCTGCTTCTGCCTGAAGTAATGCCATCAGATCCATTGGTCCTCTACATACCCGATAGGGTAGAACTGGGACTTCATTCTCTGTTTGAAGTCTTCGCACTTAGTCACTGGCGGATCACCCTCCAGCCTAAGTGTTTCCGTATGGCTCTCCCACCAGGTCAGAGCATGACCCTCTAGCTTCAGTTTAGCAAATGATCTTTTTTGTTACGAGGGACATCAATTTTTTCGTTTTTGTGTTGAGAGAGTTGCTTTCTTTGCATCTATGCCATGTACTTTTGTGATGGGATATATATGTTTGGGATAGGATAAGGTTTGGTTCTTTGATGGGATATATATGTTTTTAGGGGTGAAATTTCATTGATTGACTATTTTTTAGACATTTTCTAAAAAATAACATTCACTCATTCTATAAAAAAATTTCCTACTTTCTACATAGATAAGATTAAATGCATAATATTATCAAAACATTACTAATTTTAATAGTCAATTACATGTTTTTTATTGAATATTTTCCTACATTCTATATGGGTAAAACCACGAAGGTGGGTTACACTTTTGTGAGAAACACGGATGGAAAATTATTTTTCCCAACAGTTCGGCCAAACTTTTATAAAATTTCGGCCGAACTATTTGAAAGTTTGGCCAAAGTTTTGAAATTAGTTCGGCCGAACTAATCTTGTCGTTTACATTGACGGCATATTGATGACGTGGGAAAGCATATTTTTGGCCGGAGATGGGAAAATCGGCAACCAAAGTTCAATCGAACTATTAGTTCAGTCGGATTAATAGTTTAACCAAAATTTTAAAATAATTTGGTCGAACTTTGGCTTATAAATATACCGGCTCGCAAACCTTAAGAGGTTTCGGGCTTGTTACTGTATTTTTTGTTTGATATTGTGAGGTGAGAAAGTTGTTTTTGTTGCTTGCATCTATGCTTGTTACTGTGTTTGTTGTTTGTTATTGCAAGTTGAGAAAGTTGTTGATTTTTCTCACATCTGTGTTTGTTGTTTTCAGTTGCACGATAAGGTGAGAAAGTTGTTGCGCGAGGAGGTCAGAAATCCGTTGCACAAGGAGGTGAGAAAGTTGTTGCTCTGTGTCATCTCTTTATTTTTTTGTGTATTTTTTTTGTTGGTTTTAATTTTAATTCTCTGTTTTTTTGTATGCGGGTTTTAATTTTATTTCTCTGATGTTTTGTTTTCTCTCTCTGAGACGTATTCGACGATCTCCCGCCTCCTATCATAGGCATCTTTGAATTTCCAGGTACTCCTATGACCTCTGTTTTTATAAAATGCCTAGAAATCTCGATCTACAATTCAAATTTGTCTAAATATCTGTGTTAAACAATGTTAAATTGATGGATTTGATGCATTTTTTAATAATCGAACATTGTGTGTTAACTTCTTGTTCTTCAATGCTAACAACACACTAATTCTTTGACATTGAACACGAGCTTTCACGTACGTTTCAATTCCACTGAGTATCTAATCCATTAAGAATATTTACATGCATATGTTATTGGCATTTCTTGTGATCATAACACTCATGCAACAACTCTCAATTCAATTTAATAAATCATCTGTTATTGGCATTTCTTGTGATCATAACATTCATGCAAAAACTCTCAATTCAATTTAATAAGTCATCTGTTATTGGCATTTATTGTGATCATAACACTCATGCAAAAAATTTCAATTCAATTTAATAAATGTCAATATTAGACAGTGTATAATGGGGTAAGAATATGAAACAAGAATAACAATGTGCAACACATAAGCTCAAGACAACGAAAACGTAGTTTGGATTCTCTGATAACACAGTGGGTTAAAATGGTTTTCGGGGATTGTATTCAAAGTGAGGTGCAGAGGAAATTTGGATGGTCGACTAAAAAGACACCTGCCTGATTTTTGAAATATCTCACAGAATGTACAACCAAGCTAACTCAGATTTACTATTTGATATACAATTGGAGGGTTCCACCAAATTTGCAGACCTATTAAATCTGGTCAGAAGAATCGTCCATTTACTACTAGTGTCATTTAGTTAATGATGCCACTTCTTCTTATGAATGTTCTTTGTTTAATCTATTATGTAACAAATGCTGCCACACCTTCATATTATGTAACCCAAATTTCCATGCTTTCTTAGTTTCATAGGTAACGTGAAATCGAAATAATATTTCCAATCACAGATTGTTGTAGAATTCCTAAGTCTAACTTATAACTTTCTAGCTATAATGTTCATACTACATTTCTTGGCATCTCTATCATAGTTGGTGCACTTCAATTCCATTGGTATAATCAACATATTTACAGTTAACGCATGTCACTATCTCCAACACCATCTGTCTTAGAGTATTTTGATAGTATTTAGGAATTGTAGAGCTTTGAATTAAGGGATTCTTTGATTAGTAGGATGTCGTTCCACTTAGTAAATTTGCACACTTTTTTTCTTGAAAAGGATTTTGAAAGCCCCAGTCGGACGAAGCCAATCGTTCTCTGCATCCAATATTATTTTTTGTATGTCTTGTTGAGGAGTCAAATCGTAGCTCCTATTATCATCCATCTACCTTTTTCGTAGGTGAAATCCAAGTGTTGCATTAATCATGATCCATAGTCAATTCTGTTACTATCAAGTGGATATGGCACACCTGCTAGAAAATATCTGGTTAAAACAACATGTCCTCTTAGTTCATTTGTGCCATTAATTATTTTTTAGAAAATTACAACTCTGAATCAATATATAATAGACTTCATCTAGGCGTCCAACATTTCATTTACAAGCTCAAACTACATCTTCTTATTTTTAAATCCTTGTTCTATACCTTCATTAATGGTTGTGCTTCCATTTTCGATAGCATTTAGAACTTTAGATATGTGGTACATCATCCTTGTCCTCCTTGTTATCTCCTCTACCCAAATTTCCTAAAGGGTTGTATTGCATATCAAACAACGGGAGAATACTTGAAACTATATCATTGAGGGTTTCTCCTTCCACACGATGTTTAATGTGAGGTAGTGTTGTGTCCTTAACCCCTCCTTGATATTTTTGTGTTAATTATAGTATATTTGTATCTCCTTTTTCTTCTTCTTTTTTTTTTTTTGTTTTTTTTTAATGCTACTTTGGTTGGGAAGCCTTTGGCTGTCGAATCCTTCAATTTCATCCTAACATGGAATCAATGTTCTTACTTCTTCTAATTCAATTGTGTAGAACCATGTTTCTACCACAATTTTTTTTCTTGATCTAAACCACGGGGAATTGAACATTGAATCTCTTTCTTTACATATGACTTCATAACAAGGAGATAACCAATTGAGCTACACCCCATGGGAACGTTTCTGGAACATTTATTTATAGGAAATAAAGGATTTTCTTTTGTAACTTCTTTATTTTTCCTCATATTCTCTTTGAAATTTTGACATGCTTGGTTCCCATATTTCACTTCTATAAAGTATAACTAGTAGGACAGGTTTCAAGGATATCAATTTGATCATTTTCTAGTAACATATATGTGTTGATCGACACTTTTTTTGTAGAATTAATACCACCTTTCATCCTCCTTGGAGTCTCTCCAAACATTTCTCCCACATAAACTTTTGGCTGAAATAAAATCCAAACTATTTGAAAGTTTGAATGATCTCTAATGGTTCACACTTGAATTTAATAATGTATTTTGTCAATCATATTTTAGGGAAGAAAGTAACCACTTTGATATTTCTTTAATTGAATTCTACACCCACTTCAGTCACTTCAGTGTATAATTTTTTCAGCATTTGTTCTTTTAGGATTTTTAGTGATCTCACTATGTCCATTATATTTTTAGCCTCAATCAAGTTGTAAAATTCTTGTACATATCAAGGATGAATGATACTATACAAGCCAAAAATGGAAATTATTAGACAATCTGTTAGGTGTTAAATCATACTTCTTATTAATGACATAAATAATGCAAGTTAAAAATTATTTTTTAATGTTCTTAGCCTATTAAATATAGATGTCAAAGTAAAGGTTTCTAGATGTGATTTCTCCCATAAACTTTAAGGCAAACTATGTAGATGTTATTCTCCCACAAACTCATCTAGGTGTGACTTTTGACATAACTTCATCAACCACTGCCACTAGTTGTTTTAGTAAGTGGATAAAATAATTTTGCAAACCATGTACATGTCATTTCTCCCACAAACTCATCAAGGTGTGACTTTTGACATGACTTCATCAACCACTACCACTAGTTGTTTTAGTAAGTGCATAAATTAATTTTACAACCCATGTACATGTAATTTCTCTTCCAAACTCATCAAGGTGTGACTTTTGACATAACTTCATCAACCACTACCATTAATTTTTTTAGTAAGTGCAAACCACTACCACTTCAAGGAAAAAACCGTGTACATGTGTCATTTCTCCCATAAAATTTTAGGCAAACTTTAAGAATTTCATTTCTATGTCATTTCTCCCATAAACTATAAGGAAAAATTTAAAGCTATGGAAACCATGAACATGTCATTTCTCCCATAAACTCAAGGCTTTCTCCCATTAATTCAAGGAAAATTTTAAGGCCTAAAAACTAAACCTAAAATGGTTGAACTTCCATAGGATTTGAATTTGTCAATTGAGTGTTAACTTCTACAGTTTCTAAAGGCAAAGTCTGTAAAGGACAGGTAGCCTTTGGATCTCATCCTTTCTCAAAGGTGACATATCCAGTAAATTCCCTACAGTCAATCTCTGGAACAAATATAAATAGAATTTCTTCATTGTAATATCCATTTCTGTACATGCCATTTCTCCCATAAAATTTAAGGAATTTGCTAGTGTTTTGGGAACCATGTACATGTCATTTTTGTGTCATTTCTCACATAAAATTTAAGGCAAACTTTAAGGCCAACCATGTACATACATGTCATTTCTCCCATTTCTCCCATAAATTTTAGTAAGTGCATAAAATAATTTTGCAAACTATGTACATGTCATTTGTCCCACACACTTTAAGGAAAACTTTAAGGCAAACCATGTACATGTGTCATTCCTCTCATACATGTGTCATTTGTCCCATAAAATTTTAGGAAAACTTTAAGCCATGTCATTTCTATGTCATTTCTCCCATAAACTTTAAGGAAAATTTAAGGCAAACCATGTACATACATGTCATTTCTCCCATTTCTCCCATAAATTTTAGTAAGTGCATAAAATAATTTTGCAAACTATGCACCTATCATTTCTACAATTTAAGGCAAACCATGTACATGTGTCATTTCCCCCATAAACATTTAGGAAAACCTTAAGGCATTCCTTTTCTATGTCATTTCTCTATCATTTCTCTATCATTTGAATGTCATTTCTCCCATAAACTATAAGGCAATGTCATTTCTCCAATAAAATATAAGGCAAACTTTAAGGTAAACCATGTACATTTCATTTCTCCCTTAAACTCTAGGCAAGGAAAACTTTAAGGCATGTCATTTCTAGATGTGATTTCTCACACAAAATTTAAGGTAAAATTTAAGGAAAACCATGCACATGTAATTTCTCCCACAAACTCAAGGCTTTCTCCCATTAATTCAAGGAAAACTTTAAGGCCTAAAAATTGAACCTAAAGTGGTTGAACTTCCATAGGATTTGAGTCTCTCTATTGAGTGTTAACTTCTACAAGTTCTAATGGTAGATTCTCTAAAGGGCCATGTAGCCTCTCGATCTCATCCTTTCTCAAAGGTGACATATCTAGTAAATTCCCCTACAGTCAATCTCTGGAACAAATCGTAATAGAAGTTCTTTATTGTAATATCCATTTCTGTACATGCCATTTCTCCCACAAACTTTGAGGAAAACCATGTTCATGTGTCATTTCTCCCACAAAATCAAGGCTTTCTCCCATAAACTCAAGGAAAACTTTAAGGAAAATTAATAAACTTTAAGACAAAATTTAAGGAAAACCATGTACATGTGTCATTCTCTAACAAAATCAAGGTTTTCTCCCATAAACTCAAGGCGGAAAATGAATATACCGGGAAGAAAAACGAAGGTAAAAACACAACCATGTACGTGTGTCATTTTTCCCACAAACTCAAGGCTCTCTCCCATAAACTCAAGGCAAACCTTAAGGAAAATTAATATTATAGGAAGAACAACGAAGGTAAAAACGCGAAGGTGGGTTTATGTACATACATGTCATTTCTCCTATGTACATACATGTCATTTATCCTATGTACATGTCATTTCTAGAATTTTCTAGTGATTTTGGAACCATGTACATGTCATTTCTATGTCATTTTTCCTATAAAACTTAAGGAAGACCATGTACATGTGTCATTCCTGCCATAAAATTTAAGGAAAAATTTAAAGAAAACCATGCACATGTCATTTATCCCATACATGTGTCATTATTGCCATAAACTTTGAAGCAAAATTTAAACCATGCACATGTCATTTCTCCCACAAACTCAAGGAAAACTTTAAGGCAAACCATGTACATGTCATTTCTCTCTTAAACTTTAGGCAAGGAAAACTTTAAGGCAAACCATGTACATGTCATTTCTCTCTTAAAATCTAGGCAAGGCTAACTTTAAGGCATGTCATTTCTAGATGTGATTTCTTTTATAAACCTTAAGGAAAACAATGCACATGTCATTTCTCCCCCAAACTCAAGCCTTTCTCCCACTAATTATACAAGGTAAACTTTAAAGGCCTAAAAACCGAACCTAAAGTGGTTGAACTTCTATAGGATTTTAGTCTCTCTGTTGAGTGTTAACTTCTACAAGTTCTAAAGGCAGAGTCTGTAAAGGGTCCGGTAGCCTCTGGATCTCATCCTTTCTCAAAGGTGACATATCTAGTAAATTCCCCTACAGTCAATCTCTGGAACAAATCTAAATATAAGTTCTTCATTGTAATATCCATTTCTGGACATGCCATTTCTCCCATAAACTTTAAGGCATTTGCTAGTGTTTTTGGAACCATGTACTTGTCATTTCTATGTCATTTCTCCCATAAACTTTAAGGAAAACTTTAAGGATAACCATGTACATACATGTCATTTCTCCCATTTCTCCCATAAACTCCAAGCAAACTTTAAGGCTAACCATGTACATTTCATTTCTATGTCATTTCTCCCATAAATTTTAAGGCAAACTTTAAGGATAACCTTGTACATACATGTCATTTCTCCCATAAACTCAATGCAAAATTTAAGGATAACCATGTACATGTCATTTCTATGTCATTTCTCCCAACTTTAAGGATAACCATGTACATGTCATTTCTTTGATAAAATTAAGGCATAATTTTCTACTATTTTCGGAACCATGTACATGTCATTTCTCCCTTAAACTCTAGGCAAGGAAATATTTAAGGCATGTCATTTCTAGATGTGATTTCTACCATAAACTTTAAGGAAAACTTTAAGGAAAACCATGCACGTGTCATTTATCCCATGCATTTGCAATAAATGTTAATTTAATATATTTTATTGAATTTATTTTTTTCAGGGATCAAAATACCCACTAAATATAGTTGAAATGGACATTATGCATAGATGTTTCTTACTAGCCCAATCCAAGGAAAGTAGTGATTACATGTGCTTTACAATATTGTGACTAGCAAGGTCCTCCAAAGGAAAATGAATATACCAGGAAGAACAACAAACAACAAAGAATATTATATTGCATTGATAGAAGGCTTGGGAACAACTAGGGAGTATGGATCAAATGGAATTGTAGTTTTCACCAATTCTGAACTTGTGTGCAACCACATGAAATACGTGTACCAAGTTAAGAAGGAGAGGCTAAAAAAGCTGCATGGAAAAGAAAACAATATTGTTAGACAATTTCAATTTTTGAGTATAAGACATTGTGAAAATGTTAATAAGATGTCTGGTGATATATTGTGTGGGGCAATGCCAATTCAAGATTCATCTATCAAAGATGAATTAATAGATGAATCAGCATTATATGGAGCAATGCCAATTCAAAATTCATTTCTCAAATATGAATTAGTGTTGAGATGCTCTTCTTCAAAAATTCAAGTTTCATCTCTTAAAGATGAATTAGTGTTGAGACGCTCTCCTTAAAAATTTATTGATGGACATTGTAACATATCTTTGATATGTGTGTGTTTCTTACTTATAAATGCGTCTTTTTTAATGACCATGTGTTTTCTTCAATTATATACCAAGTGTGCTCCCACCATGTAAATCACAACTTGGTGAACTTCACATTTTTATAAAATTAAAATATGAGGACTTCAACATTTTTTTTTAAATGGAGTTTCACGCGTCTTTTTTAATGATCATGTGTTTTTTCATTTATATACCAACTGTGCTCGCACCATGTAAAGTGAAACTTGGTGAACTTAACATTTTTATAAAGTTTTTCTTAAATTGAGTTTCACACATCAATTAGTGCTTTGAAAGTTGTGTTTTACATAATTTGTGTACACTAAATTACATTAATTTTTTGAAATTTCTTTTGAATTTATTTTAAATAGTAATTTAAAAATAATTGTAAATTTACACTATAGATATATCCATATATTTCATTGAGGGTGAAAGGCTTTGAAAGTTGTGTTTTACATAATTTGTGTACACGAAATTACATTAATTTTTTGAAATATCTTTTGAATTTATTTTAAATAGTAATTTAAAAATAATTGTAAATGTCCACTCTAGATATATCCATATATATCATGGAGGATGAAAGGTGAAGATCAATAGAATCCCATATCTCTAAAAGAGAGGGGGATCATGGATCGAGGGATGTTCATGGTATTTAAATATATTCTTATCTCCATACATACATGTGTGTACATCTGGAATTGATTTTTTATCAATTTTGTGAGTTAAATTAGTTGTTAATAAGTTTCATTTTTTATTTTTAGGATGTAGGAGGACAAGGGTGTCTACTCCACCAATGGAGCATGACCATGGTTCACGTGGCCATGGTTCATGCAATTGTGGTATTGTTCACGCACTTTAATCAATGAATATGTACATGTATTTATATGTATGAATGTATTTTTGAATTGATTATAAATTCATATTTTTTTATGAAGCTTCTCTCTCATCTCGTGAGGTTGGTGGTGGTACACATTCCCTTTGAGGGCCATCAATAGGTGGTGGTGATATGCATTCCCCCAGAGGCCAATCAATGGATGGTCATGTTGGTTCTCAACCAATCGGTGGTTGTTCTAGTTCTAAACAGTCTCAGGGTGGGCAAGATGCTATGGTGCAGCAACGTTGCACTTTTGCATATGAAATTTATAGCATATACATGTATTCAAATTTACACACCTTCATTTCTTAAAAACCCTTAAGAGGAATTTTAATTGTACTTTATACAACTATAAATTTTAACTGCTTAATGCAATATTAATTTATGGATATGATTTTGGTTAAAAACCAAAATGTCAACATATAAATCTTGGGCCCACAGCTATTGCCAGCATACCTCTTCACTTTCGATGATATACAACCATCCATTAGACGGTTATCGCATTTTAAGATACGTGATATATAGAGTTTTTATATCATTCGAAATAGTCGGTTTTTAGATGTGATGTGGCATCTCTATATCTTTTCACACCCATCCAACAATTACTGCTTACCAGTTTAATTGCGTGTGAAAACCACTTTCTGGATTGGGAAACCATCTCTCGTTTCCATTCTCACTTCTAATTCAAAATTCCACATGAGCGCAGATTCTAAACTCATAATTCTATTCGTCTACAGTCAATTACATTCCACTACATCAATCAATTTGTTGTTCCAACCAGAATATGGTTTTCAACGCATATAATTTCAGAAACAATACAAATTACCTCTGTTATAAAAAAAAAAATCAACCACTGACGCCTTCGGATTTAATTGAAAAATCTCTATCATTAACTATTCTAATTAAAACATAGAGACAGAGAATGTTCCTCTCAGTTGTGGTTCCAAATCATATGATTTTGACTGTGAGTCTACTGCATCATTCAACTTTCGGTTTCAATAAACTCACCATGCAGTCACAACAACCAGAATCCCCTTCTTTGAAAATTCTATTAAGCATCAAATTACCAGAATTCTCCTTCTGCATTAATCTACTCTCCTTATTTATTATTAATGTCGTTGGTTACAACGCAGCTTTAGTTTTAACATTTCAACCACCCAGAATAATTCGAACTCTGCACTTGCTCCAGACTTAAACACACAGATTTGTAATCAAGTCCTTAAATTTGTAATTCCTTCAGTATTGATTTAAATCCCAGTTCATCCATTTAACTAATGACTCTTTATGTGCTACGACAACTTCATTCATTCAATTTTCCAAATTTTGACATTTCGTCAAAGAAACTACGGTTTTCATGCATCAATGAATGACAACCCCTTTAATTAAACAATACAAGAAACCATTTATATTTCACATTGAATGCAGAAATCAAATGAAGACATACACATAAAATCAATTAAGAAAATCTATCTGAAATTAACGATTCAAAAGTAATTCGAATGAAAGTTAAACCCTCTAGGATTTGGAAATTACCCACACAATTACACAACTACAGAGGAAAATGAAATTTTATTCTATTTAATGCTTAATTCCATCGAATCCTCCTCTCAATCACAATTCTGAATCTCTATTCCTATCTATATTTTTCATGCCTTCGAGGCATTCAATTTATACAAATGGATTCTAAACCAATTTTAGTTTAGATCCCCAGTTTACTCAGCAAATCCCTCATTAAATCCTAAAATCTCTCTTTTATCCCTAAGGATCCTCTCAATTCCATAAATCGTGAACTCATTCCTAATTTAAGATCTACAATAATTTCTCAAATCTCTCAATCCCAAATTCTCTCGTGTTCTCCAACTTTCGAGAACATTTAAAATTATGATCACAATATTAATTAAATCCTATTCTAAATCACTCAAAACATTTAAAAATACATTTATAGAACCAACTCTCTTTAAAACATAAGACTCCTCAAGTCTCCCAAATTACCAATGACATTTTAGTAGGATGCTCCTGCATCAAACTCCCCATGTAGAAAAATTTCATAGATTCTTGTCTATGAGGTCTGTTGCTTTTTTGTAATAATGCAACAGCCACAAGTCTTAATGACTTTCTACCTACAGGATTCCAAATTATGTTCTTCAGTGATTTCCTTTCTTCTTTCAACTGTTGTTTAAATATTCTGTTGCCATTTCTTGCTTCTCCTGGTTGCCATATCTTCATTTTCAACAATCCATTTTCTTTTCCTTCAATATTTGTTACAATCCAGCTTTTTATCCACCTGATTCTCTGTCTGTAGCTCCTTTCCTTGTGTTCATTTCTTGTAAGATTCATGAAATTTTCTATTTCTCTGTCCAAATTACTTTGATGTTGTTTTCATTTTCCTTTTGTATAAGTTTTAAAACTCTTGTTGCCTTCTTTTTCTTCAATTTATGCTATCAATTTTAAGATTGCTCCAAATACCATTGTAGATATTTAAACTTCCTAAATATATTTAAAGATAATTCCCTCTACAATATCCAATTTCAGTTTTGCAAATTTAATTTCAAAAAATAAATTGCTTTTCAATTCCCTGACTATAATAAAAATTTCTTCTATTGTTGCATATCTTTTGCAGTCTTCATCAGGTTCTATCTTCTTTACTAATGCTTTTAGCCAATTCTCCAGCAACTCTAATTCTTTAACCAACTGTACATATGCTTTCCCTTGACTAACTTCATTAGATAACATAGCCTTATCTTCCATCAGAATACAATTATGATATTGACTCTTAGAAATGTTTGTGTACATTTCTCTTTCTTCCTTCATCTTTATGACAACTTCAAGTAACTGTCTATCAGCTGTAAAATCTTCAAAACCTACAATCACACTCAAATTTTCAGTTTTAAAATCACAAAACCCAAAAGTCTTGTTTGATGATTCTGTCAGCAAATATTTTTTCTGTTCCAAATCTTCTACATGACTTAGAAAATCTTCAGTGGTCCTGATCTCTACTTCCTCAAACATAGAATTTGAGTACTTAGCATTCTTTGATTATTTTTCTTTCTTTTGGCCATCATTGTGAGCCAAATTTCCTTTGTTATCAACTTTAGCATTATACTGGAAAATAATATGTTCCTTCAATTTACTTTCCAGAAGTAAATCACCTCCTAGCTTTTTAGCAACAGTCTCAACCTTCCACTCTCTCATGCAAGTTTGGACACTAACATGCTCTTATGTCTCAATTAGATCTTAAGACTCTTCTTCATCACACTGCTGCTCATCATCTTCAGAATGCCTTCCTTCTTCCAATTGCACTAAACACTCAACTTTCTATAATGAAGAATAATCAAGAACTTTTTCTTGATCACAATCAAAGTCATTGATTGCCCCTATAGTAGCAAATTTCTCATCCAATACTGTACCTACATTCATCAACAAATTATTAGTTTAAAAAATACAAGACCTTTCAGCCTCTCTTGATGCTTCAAGCTCTAATCTCCCATTATAGACTTCCTAGATTTCAGCAGATCCTCTTTGCTATGATTTCATTCTTTTTAATTTTTCCATTTCTACCAAATCAATATGAATCAGCTTGCCATTCCACTTATGTTGCAATAGCTTCCATTTAGCGTGTTTTTTTGTTTTCCATCTGTATCTTCGATCTTAATTTTTTTTTCTTTGTAGCCACTCTGTCAATATATCCATCTCTGCTCTCATTACTTCCAGACTAATCTCACGCTCTTCACTCTCAGTTTCACTCTTCTTTTGGCAGTTTTCTTTATCATCGCATTGTAAAATTCTTTCATCAATTTCATTAAAAAAATTCATTTGTTTACCTCCTTGGAATATCACTACGACATTTTCATTATGCTTCCAATCCATAACAACTTTAACTGGCTGTCTTACACCAAAGAAAAATTCATCTATGAATTCCTTCTGCTGCAATAAATCAATATCTTCCTCCTCTAAAAGACATTCTCCATCATACTTTACCTCAATAGTTTTATTCATTTTTGTGATAATTTCACCACATTGTCCATCATCTTCTGCAAATCCTGCAAACACATACAAACCATGATATTTAAAAACACAAGGCTCTATAGCCACATTTTCTTCCCTTGTCAACATATCTTTAAATTGTTTTGTACTATTCGAATATTCCATGGAATCTTTCTCATTGTCCTCTTCACCCAGAATTTCACCTTGTTCTAGTCCACAAATGGAAACATCTGTTTCTGACTGTGCTTCTCTAAGTTTTTCAACCAACCGCTTCACTTGTCTCTGTCGCAGCCTTCTCTGTAACTTAGACCACTTCACTGTCCTTTTCCTCAAGACCCAACCTTGTCTTTGGTTTTCCTCTAGCAACATTGTTAACCCATCAAGTTCTTTGTTTATCTCATCCAACTCTTTGTAAAGCTCCTCTTGACTCATCTGGTTTCTACGGATTGTTTTAGAACCCTTTTCCTTCATTTTGTAGCCTTCTTCAGAACCTTCTTTATGACTTCCCACAGTCATCTTCACTTCTGTGTGAGCTTCCACACCTGCAACCAATTGACTTCTTCTTGAGTTGATCTTCTCACCAAACTTCTCCTCTGTCTGGTTTCCAAGTCCTCTTTTCCCTAGAACTTGCACTGAGCAAACTTGCTCTCTCTCCAGTTGCTACACCCACTTCTCTTAAGGACTCTTTGTCCTTATCTATTCCAAGCCTCGGCTAGAATAAGGTTCTGCTACAATCCCAAGAACATTCAAAATTTCTTCCTACAGTTTTACTATTGTATTCTTGTGCCAAACGTTTCCATTCACTCAACTGCTGCAAACTTTCATACTTTGGTAATCAATTTATGTCTCGGTTGGTTGTCTCCTGCAAACATGTCACTTTTGCACTCCCTTGATCTATTCAATATATAAAATATTATCAATTAAAAACTCGTGCATACCATCTTCCCAACATCACCTATCTTTAGGATCTCCTTATTTGCTGGCATTTACCATTCCTGTAAATCAGCTTCTGTAATTTTGTCTCCATGCTTCCACTCCGACATTCTTTCAACATTTCGCTGCTGCCACAACAATCAAGTCTGAACAAGACTTCAATTCAAATCAATTTTGGATTAGAATTTACACATAATTTTAATTTATCTTTAAGCATCTACCTCACCACAATTTATCTCTTTCTCATGAAATCTGTGTAAATACAGTATAAAAACTTCTCAAACTTTCTCTGGCTGCAACAACTCACTATATTGTGGCAAATCACAATATGTTCATACTTCATTCAGATGCATGGAGAATCCCTTTCTTCTTTACCATGATCACCCTTTCTTGCAATTTTAATTCAGTTTTTAACTTAAGAAAAAATTATTTCGGCTTTGATACCACTAATGGTACAGCATCGCTGCACCTTTTCCCAAAAAATGCATATGAAATTTATAGCATATACATGTGTTCAAATTTATGCACCTTAATTTCTTAAAAACCCTTAAGCGGAATTTTAATTGCACTTTATACAACTATAAATTCTAACCACTTAATGCAATATTAATTTATGGATATGATTTTGGTTAAAAACCAAAATTCCAACATATAAATCTTGGGCCCACAACTATTTCCAACATACCTCTTCACCGTCGATTATATGCAACCATCCATCAGACAGTTATCGCATTTTAAGATGCGTGATATTTAGAGTTTTTTATATCATGTGAAATAGCCGGTTTTTGGATGTGACGTGGCATCTCTATATCTTTTTGCACCCATCCAAAAATTACTTCTTACCAGTTAATTGCGTGCGAAAATCACTTTCTAGATTGGGAAACCACCTCTCGTTTCCATTCTCACTTCTTATTCAAAATTCCACATGAGCGCAGATTCTAAACTCATAATTATGTCCGTCTACAGTCAATTACATTCTACTGCATCAACCAATTCGTTGTTCCAACCAGAATATGGTTTTAAATGCATTTAATTTTGGAACCAATACAAATTACCTCTGTTATAAAAAAAATAAACCACTGATCCCTTCAGATTTAATTGAAAACTCTCTATCATTAATTTTTCTAATTAAATCATAGAGACAGAGAATGTTCCTCTCAGTTGTGGTTCCAAATCATATGATTTGGACCATGAGTCTGCTGCATCATTCAACTTTCGGTTTCAATAAACTCACCATGCAGTCACAACAACCATAATATCCTTCTTTTAAAATTCTATTAAGCCTCAAATTACCATAATTCTCCTCCTACATTAATCTGCTCTCCTTATTTATTATTAATGATGTTGGTTACAACGCAACTCTAGTTTTAACATTTCAACCACCCAGAATAATTCGAACTCTGCACTTGCTTCAGACTTAAACACACAGATTTTTAATCAAGCCCTTAAATGCGTAATTCCTTCAGTATTGATTTAAATCCCACTTCATCCATTTAACTAATGACTCTTTATGTGCTACGACAACTTCATTCATTCAATTTGCTAGATTTTGACATTTCGTCAAAGCAACTACAATTTCCATGCATCAATGAATGACAGCCCCTTTAATTAAACAATACAAGCAACCATTTCTGTTTCACATTGAACGCGGAAATCAAATGAATACATACACACAAAATCAATTAAGAAAATATATCTGAAATTAACAATTCAGAAGTAATTCGAATGAAAGTTAAACCCTCTAGGATTTGGAAATTACCCACACAATTACACAACTACAGAGGAAAATGAAATTGTATTCTATTTAATGCTTGATTCCATCAAATCCTCCTCTCAATCACAATCCTAAATCTCTATGCCTATCTATATTTTTCATGCCTTCGAGGTATTCAATTTATACAAATGGATTCTAAACCAATTTTAGTTTAGATCCCCAGTTTACTCATAAAATCCCTCATTAATTCCTAAAATCCCTCTTTTATCCCTAAAGATCCTCTCAATCCCATAAATCGTGAAATAATTCCTAATTTAATATATACAATAATTTCTCAAATCTCTCAATCCCAAATTCTCTCATGTTCTCCAACTTTTGAGAATATTTACAAGTATGCTCACAATATTAATTAAATCCTATTCTAAATCACTCAAAACATTTAAAAATACATTTAGAGAACCAACTCTCTTTAAAACATAAGACTCCTCAAGTATCCCAAATGACCAATGACATTTTAACATGATGATTCTGCATCATGCTAGCCAACCATATCGAGGTGGCCATCAATTTGAATATTATCTCCATTCAATTTGTAAAAAAAATTTACCTTTTTTTTTAATATACAAAAATTTATATATTGATGCAGAAGGTGAAAATTTTGCTCCAAATGTTGCTAGAAAAATATGTAGGACAGAACGCACCATTTAAGAAGAAAGTTTTACGCCAACCACGACTTATCCGTCTGATATTTTCGATATACCTTGGGAATCAAGCATGCAACAATGCACCTTACAAAGGTGTCAACGTCTTCATTAAAAATTGAAGAGAGATCTCGTGTCTTTGAAACTCCCTGCTGAGAGTCAACAAAGCTTGGAAATAGTTACTCACTCTTTAAGCGAACTAGTAGATGTGTACCTAAAGCTTGGGCCAACCACTGATACTTTTGTAGAAGTGATGAGAAAAAGAAAGGAAACAGTGATGGGTCCCGATACATGGGAGGTTGTTAAACAAATATTTACAACATAAATAGTCAAGTCTATGTTTAATTTAAAAGAAGGGCTGAAAATAAAGATGCTAAAGGTGCAATATTTCAGGCTCCCTGATATAGTTGGCTATTTGTATGATAGGCACCTTGCTGCCTATGGAAGACTCCCATGGAATGACGAGGTTCCACTTTATTTTGCAAAATTATTTTATGTGGAACTCTTTTTGGGAATGAAACCCAATTATAATGACCTTCCCTCTGAATTTTTTGGTCCTAGGAAAGGTCTATTGTGTGACTGTAGGGGCACTAGGCATGATGCTGATTTTCCTCACCCTGAGCCACCATTGGTTATTCGACCTCTTCGTGTCGAAACTTTGTGGTCAGAGATGGGTGCCACTTATCAAATTAGTTGAGAAGCAAGGGATGCCATTATTAACAATGCTCAGAGTGGACTAGGTGGAGTTGATGTTTGTATGAATCGAAAAAGAGCACATGATAATTCACACGCTAATTTTGTGTATTATACAGATGAAGATATAGACAACATGAGTGTTGAAGATCTCAGAACATATTCAAAGAATTTTCTCAATGGTTGGTAGCACATAATTATTTTTTAAAGAGCTTCCCGGATTATCCACAGTACTAAGGATAATCCTTCCTTGGGATATGTGCCAAATCCACCATCACAAATATGAACAAATTTTCACTTTTAAATCTGTTTTTAAGTTATATATTCTAGCTCAAAAGTTCCATTAAAAATGAGATCTCTAGATCTTGAGTTATTTTATACTTTTAAAATTTTTGAATTCTAGGTTCTTGGAGATGATTTCCCTTCTCCACGGACTCTAGCGATGGAGTGTATGATGGAGATAGGAAAATCCACACCATTTGAACCATTTGAACAAGTTGTCTAACTTTTTTTTTAATATTATTGAAAATTAGTTTATATATGCATTTTCATTTGAAATTTTTTTAATATATATATATATATATAATTTTACATCTATATTGTATAGTTTACTATGGAAGATGTTCTTGTGGAGGAAGTTTTAATGGACGAGCAACAAAACACAATGGAGAGGGAACCTCATGAGGTATTGCATGATTTTTTTTTTTTTCATTTTTTTTTTTTTTTTACATGAAGTTCTATATTCTCATTCAATTTTAAAACATTAAATTTTAATGTTTTTACACATTGTGTACAGGTTCCCCATGCTTCACAGGATAGCTTGAGGATCAAGACTTTGTTGATAGAGACACTAGATCCATCTGTGTTTGATGGATGATGTACATGTGTGCAACATTATATTTGATAGATCTAGTCTTAAATTTACTTTTTTATATTTATCTAGATGTAACCATATATTTACTTTTCTATATATAACTCGATACTTGTAACACTATACATTGAAATATATATATATATATATATATATATATATATATATATATATATATTGTCCATGTGAGATACAAATTTTGGACATATTTTACTATTTGGATATATAGTTTTAAACTACATTTACTCTTGTCAAGAATGATTTTCAATTTTGGATAGTTACATTTGAAATGTGATTACATGTGATATATATAATGTTTTGCTTTTAAAACTCAAGTTCTCATTTTATTTTTTAAACCTTGTACATACATGTGTATATTTTGGATCTAGTTGAACTACATTTGGCATGTGATTGTGATATAATGCTTTGCTTTTAAAATTCAAGTTGTCATTTTATAAACTTGTTAAAAATATAAAATGAATCTCTCTAGATGGAAATATCGAATTACAAACCATATTTTGGATAGTTGAACGACATTTTGCATGTGATAACATGTTGTGATATTTAATGTTTTTTTTTTTTTTTTTAACTCAAGTTTTGGATGGTTGAACTACATTTTTCATGTGAAGTAATGTTGTGATATAATATTTTGTTTTTAAAACTCAATTTTTGGATGGTTGAATTACATTTGGCATGTGATTGCGATATAATTTTTTTTTTATATTGGATAGTTGAACTACATTTGGCATGTGAAGTAATGTTGTGATATAATGTTTTGTTTTTAAAACTCAAGTTTTGGATGGTTGAACTACATTTGGCATGTGATTGTGATATAATATTTTGTTTTTATTGGATAGTTGAAGTACATTTGGCATGTGGAGTAATGTTGTGATATAATGTTTTGTTTTTAAAACGTTTTGGGTGGTTGAACTACATTTGGCACGTAATTGTGATATAATGTTTTTTTTTATTGGATAGTTGAACTACATTTGGCATGTGAAGTAATGTTGTGATATAATGTTTTGTTTTTAAAACTCAAGTTTTGGATGGTTGAACTACATTTGGCATGTGATTGTCATATAATGTTTTGTTTTAAAAATTCTTGTCATTTTACAAACAAAAAAAGTTCACGTGAATATATGTACTTAAAAATGATTTAAGTACACGTTTGAATATATGTTAAAACAATTGAAGTACAATACATATGGATGTATATATATCCAAAAACAATCATAAGATTCTAGGTCTTCTTAGATGAGTAAAACAATCATAAAATTTTAATTTTGCATTCTAGAACATATATATCCAGTACGTGCAACATTTTTCATCAATGCACATATAAAAGCTACTTTCAGTTGATAGTAAACCGGAAATTACAAAACACAATCCACACACTTTGCATTTAGGAATGAATATTATAATTTACTTCTAATAGACATGCACGTCTATAAAAAAATAGTATAACTTCAAATTTGCATTATATCAACTATGCTAAATACACTGATATGTACATTTTGCAATAATGACATTATGACAAATTGTACCGGAGAATGTATGAAATTATTTAGACCAAATAATCTAGACCTGTGTATGTGTACACATGTATAAATTACTCGTGTACATGTACCAAAACAATGTACATATGAAAACACTTGTACAAATAACATAAAAGGACTGCTCAATTTTTAGTTGAGTTCTAGAAGTTCTAAAACATGAATCCAAAGAGAATAAATTTTTGGGTAATTCAATCAAAAAAATTCCAATGGAATGCCATCTTCAATGATCCGTTCAAGATCGGCTTTTGACATTTTCCATTTCTTAATTTTTGTTTTTTTCTTTGATTGAACTTTATCAACTTTATGTGTAACAACACACCCCAAGTGACTATATTGAAAAATTATGACATCAAGTTCATATTCTTGAAAGTAAACAAAATCCCCACTTTGATTAGTTTGTCTAAAAAAACTTTTAGTATAATAGACCCTCTTTCATATGTAAACCCGTGATCATTATAGTTTTATAATATTTTCATCTTTCGTTCAGTCCAACGCATCAAATAATACTTCACATTTTCATCATTCATAGTAGGTGCAATTACAGCAAAAACATCTCCTCCACAATATAACAAACTTATGTATTTAAACTTAGATCATAATTAACATGAAAAATTAAATTTAAAATTAACATACATGTACTTGATTTTGTTATCTATTTCTATATCTCTATCATTTGAAAGCAATTGAAATGTTACCTTCTCTAACAAGATCAGAAACTCGATCACCATCATATGATATTGTAGTCTCCTCTGATTTCATTTCTTCAAACCTTGCAATGGACATTTCCCCTTTGTATTTATCTTTGTATGTTGTCAATATTTTAAATACATTTTGTTTTCACAAACATCATTGGATTATGTGTTTTCTATACAAAACATGACAAAAACAAGAATATTTTCTTTTATCCAATGCAAACACATTTGTGAACAACTTTTTTTAATTGAATGCAATTTTCGAGCTCCTTTTATTGTTTCAACTTCATTTCTAATCGATACATCTACATCTTCGACCCCAATATGCCAAAAAAACCTATATGGAAAATTCAAATAAGAATATAAATATGATATCAAAATACCATCAAAGATAATCATTGTGATAAATGTACATTGTTTAAAATTAGAAATCCAATAAAAATTAAATTGAATGTACCTTCGCACTTCCCTTTATCGGTTAGTCTCATGGCTTAGTGCAACGATACACCATTGAACAAATTCTTTAGCTGAGAAAAGTCAGTTTGCAGAGGGGTCCATTTGATATCTTCGAAGTGCTCGTTTTATGCATGCCCCTGTACCGTCATGTTCTCCTTTTCCATGACCAGTCTTAAAGAAATTCCAACAATGTTTAATGCAGGTTTTAATATGAAGAAGACACAACCAAAAGAATGATCATGAAGATTTGAATTGACCTGCGCATCCATCTAACCATATCGTATATTCATTGAGTTTTATTCCCCAACTTTTCAAGGATTCATAAATCTTTCCAAAATGGTGTTGTACAAAATATGCATCATGTGTATAATCGTCACTGATATAAAAGTGATATTCTTTAATAATATGTCGATTTTCACTGGTGATTTCTATATGATCAAAATTTTGTTCAGCATGTCTATATAGAATATGGCTGAGCATGGATACTTGGTCAGAATGATAGTATTGACTCTGAATTTATTTTGTGGAACAAATGTGTAGTTTTTTGCAAAATAAATTACTAAAAAAATGGTCCCTAGTGGAAAAAATTCACAGGATTTTTTGAATTGCAAGTCTTGCCATCGAGCTTTATGGGAATGCTTGGTGTATTTATAAATTTCTTCCTTAAAACTTCTCAAAAAATCTATCACAAAAATTTCTTCTTCTTGTAAATCAATTATTTAAGCACTTGAACCTTGAATCGATGTATGGATATATTCATATCTATTCCATTTCACTTTCATGTTGGACAATGATTTATCATTTATATTAGTACGATATTTGTTTTGAAATTTAATCAAATTTCTACAATCATCGCATTTTTTACCACCAACACATTTCTTTTGGTAAAATAACTCATGGATTTCTCTTCCACATAGAATTTGAGATATGAAATCATGGATAGTGGAAGGAGGAGGTGAATCTTTCCAAAACAATTTACCAAAATTAAGGAATGTGTCATAATATAACTTAAATTCCACATGATAACGAAAACAACAAGTGTCGTGTATGGTGATAGGTTTTACATACCATGGTTTTTATTGCACAAAAGCACTGATTGAGACATCAATTTCAATATTCTCTTCTTTAAAATTGTTGAACAACTCTGTCTGAGTGGTGTCCAAGAAATGTTTTGGATGTTCTTTGTACTAATTTCATGCTATTGTTCTTCACACCACATCCCTTGCTTTTGGTGAAACAAGTGAATTTTTCATCCAATATTCATATATTATTTTTTAAACATTTTCTCCAAATCTATCTTTGTATGGTTTCCTACAAATAGTTTTCCAGCAAGCGAGTTCATCATTTACATATATTTGCAACCGAAATTTTCGATGTTTGTGAAAAGTTTTTTGTGAGGTTCCTAATGCTTGTGCCATAGATTTTACCAAGAGATTCTCTTTATTACTTGATGAAACCACTGCCAAATATATTTCTCTATGTGCATCTGAAATTTTTTTTTGTCTATATCTTCTAATTGAATTTATAGCACTAATTATATTTTGTATCACATTTTCCTTCATTTTTTAACTTTTGTTGATTTTCGAATACCCAATAAAGTCGTAGCTTCTTTTAATTTCCTTAATGTTAAAATACCTTTCAACAATTGGAATTGAACTACCACAATTTCCTTTATGAATAACGAATAAAAAATGTGAATAACACGATATTGTATAACATGGTCAGCTTTTTTATCTCCATATGTGTGAGTGTCAACATTTTCTAAGATGTCGTCATCGATATTGATTTCATAAATTGAATTAATAGTACATAATAAGTTTAAATATTCAATAAATAACTAAATTAATAAATATGTATAATTTCAATAATACGTGCATATGTTAACTTACATGCGATGTTATTGGTAACTTATAGTTTCTGTTTTGAGCTATGTATTCGTTTATCATCGACGTCGGAATGGCTGTTATTGGCTCTTGTGGCCTGATCAGTAGTGCACTACCAGTATATGTAACATGTAACTTATCTTTTAATGAAAAGTTATGAATTTTTGCTTTGTGAAAAAATACGTGCATATGTTCAACATATATATATATACATACCTCGTGATTCAATTTCTTCACTTGAATTTCTTCCAACATTTTCACCATCTTGAATCATTGGTTCAATATCTCTTTCACCTTCTCTTTCAAAATTTTGTATCTCATCATCAATGTTTTGAGGATTATCTCTCTGTTTACATTGCAAAATATTTTTCAAATTAGTTCATCAAATAAAAATTAAGCTTCACAATTTACACTAGGAAAATTTTAAATATTAAATTTATAATATTTACATTTATATACTTGATTTAACTTCTATTTGACGTTGATTTTTCCTTTCAATATTTCAAAGTTCTTCTCTCTTTTTTTGTGATATTCTCTCCCTTGTTCTCTATGTTCCTCAGGGTCTCTTGTTCGATCATATTTTCTCTTGCGATTCCTTTGATTTCCCATCATAATTGAGTATGAAGTTAAAAAAATTTCCTTTGAAAATTTAGACAAAAACTCAATTTAAAAAGCATCACAAAATATTTAATTTTAGAAAAACTCATTTTAAAATTTTTTCACAAAAGACATACTTCAATCCAAAGCACTTACTTTAAAAAACATGAGAAAAAAATGTCTTCTAAAAATGAAATGAAGCTCAAAATATTTCCTTCCAATTCCTGCAAAAAAATTTCATTTAAAAAGTTTAAAAAAACTCATTTTGAAAAATCATTATAAAATATTTACTTCAACCCAAAACGTGTAATGTCACTTCAAAAAATACCTCCAAAAAATTTCCATTGAAAATTAAGCCCTCCAAAAATACCTCTAAAAAATGTCCAATGAAAATTAAGCCCAACTTCTTAAAAAATGTTACTTTAAAAAATACCTCCAAAAAATGCCCTTTGAAAATTAAGTCGAAAAACCTTTAAAAATATGTCTCTAGAAACAAAATGCCTCCAAACAATGTCCTTTGAAAATTAAGCCCAACATTAGGGGAATTTTGAGGTCTAAAATGGGCCTCTTAAAGAAATAATAAAATAATATTTAAACCAATAAAATAATACTTTTGAATTTTCAATTAACTTTTTGCACCACAATCCATGTAACCATAGTTAAATTCAATTCAAAATTTGTACCAAAATAAAATTAATAAAAAAATTGTATTGATGTGACTATAAATAAGAATGAACTTTTCAAGAAAAAATCATTATCATTGAACAACTAATGCATTTGTCCTTTGTAATTAACTTAAATAAAATATAAATATAAATTTATAAATTCTTGATTATATTATATGCTAGTAATTAAAATTTATATTATTTAAATTGTATAATAACATGTAATTAATATACTATATAAAAATAATATAATATAATAAATGTATAGGGATATGCATTGTTTCTTTCAAGAAATATAAAAAAACAATAATATATTTTTATTAAAAAAGTGTGAAATGACATTTATTATGAGTACTTTACTTTGACTGTAAAAGTACTTAGAGCACTACCATGGTTAACCATGAGTTTTTATCCACCATTGAGAATGTGACAAGTAAGTACCTCAACTCAAGCAATTCCACCTCAACCATTAGGGATGATGTCATCCCCTAAAATGTGATTAGTTCTCATAAAGTGAATTTTGATTGTACATTTTCCTTAGGAGGCCCATTTTAGACCTCAAAATTCCCCTAATGAAAGCCTGTAAAAAAATATCACTTTAAAAAATACCTACAAAAAATGTCCTTTGAATATTCAGCCTAAAAAGATTCATTTCGAAATTAAACCCAAAAAAATTCCATATAATGTCTTTTGAAAATTAAGCCCAAAAACCTCTAAAAACAAAATACCTCCAAAAAAATTTCTTTTGAAAATTAAGCCCAAAACCACTAAAAACAAAATACCTTCAAAAATGTCCTTTGAAAATTAAGCCCAAAAAACATCCAAAAAATGTATCACATACCTCCAAAAAATGTCATCTGAATGTTAAACCAAAAAGAGTCATTTGAAAATTAAGCCAAAAAAAAATCCTTTGCAAAATCAGACCAAATGAATAAATGTGCGAAATTATGCGAAAATAATCAATCCGTTTACGCCTATTTATATTGCCGTGAAATGTTTTTTTTAGGGGCTTCGTTGAATTTTCTAACCGACATAAAGTCAATTAAAAGTTCAGCGAAAATTTTGTAAAAACTTCGGCCTAACTTTTGTGTCGTTAGACTTGACGGGCCGTCGGGACAAAAAAAAAAATCGGCCGAACTAACACGTCTGCAATTACGCAAAGCCGAGCTCTGAAGACATTTCTTCAAATTTGGACTGATTAAACTCCATGAAACTTTATGAATTAACTGTTCGAACCAAAACAAGCATTTGCAGAATTCAATCTACTTTCAAGAAATATAATATTTATGGAATTTCATAAATATTTACTAATTTTAATTAATTTTTGTATTAAAACGGGTGCAAACAACTTCTGAATGTCATTATGATTTAGTGAAATCAATATTTTGCATCTTCCAAAATACACTGTAAAAAAAATTGAAAAAATCATAGTGCATTACATTGGTGCATCGTTTGTAATCGGTAGTTTTTAGATTTTTAGTTATAAACTTATATGTTGAGAAATTTTGTGTGAGCTGAAACATATTCAAAATATGCAGTTTTTTCGTATTGAATCAGTTCAAAAAATTATAGTAAATATGATATGTATCAGTTGGTTTCGTAAATATAACTAAAACGAAGTAGAATCTGTCTAGATTGTTGTAACAAATTTTGTTTCTAAAAAACACAAAGTTTTCAAAGGATACACCAATGCGTTTGAACATGACTTTTTATGAATCCTTTGATTTTTAAAGAACACGCAATCAAAGAAACTCTAAGTTGACATATCAAATGTGTATAAAAAAATTCCAAAAAATAAGTAATAGAAAGCTAATAAAATTTCTGACAACTTTTATTTTTATCGTAAAATGAAATTCTAAATAGAAATTTTTTTTTGGCTTGTGGAAAGTTGAAGAACAAAAAAAAAAAAAGATAAATTTTTTTCTCAAAAAAGGGCAAAAAGTGTAACCCAACTTCTTCCTATTCGGAATATTACACTGTATTTATAATTGTGAAGAATTGTTTAACTGTGAGGCGATAGTGTAATGGTAATTCCGTTCTCTGTCCTTGAATACCCGAAATTTGTTGGATAACCCTGCGAATTCACCATAACCGCAGGCGTGGTCTGTATAGAAAAGTCATCGGAAGAGAATCACGTTATTGTTAAGTGAAAACCTGCCGAGGATTGACCCGAGTTAACAAACGGAGAATAAACGAAGGAGAACGCAAACCCGACGAGGAACCCTGGTTAAACACTGTGCAAAAACCGCGAGTGGTTTTGGAAGGCGGATTGCCCATATCACACCACTTTTGGTGTATAGGCGGTATTCCCCAGTCGACGAGCGATTCCATAGACCTGTTGACACGTGGCGAGGCGGACCCCGTAAAACCACCAGTTAACCTGTGCCATCGCACGTTATCCCTCGTACCAGGACGTCGAGCGATATTGCTCAAAGTCGTTGATCTAGGCAAGGGCCATCGGAAGGTGTTCGGCTTGAGGAAGATGCGCGAAGTTTAATAAAAGAGCCCACGGTTTATTGTAAGTCATTTATATAAAACACGTGGAATATTATTATAAAGTGCAAAGGTTATAACTTAGTTCTAAGTTCAGAGATAATGTATATGAGCCAGGAAATATAATATAAAGTATTGAAAGTTTAAACTTCGGTTATAAGGTCGGGCGGCGTAAGATAAAGTGAGAGATATATTTAAATTTTCAAAGGTTGTCAAATGATATTTATTTATCAAATTCCCCGAATTTGATAAATAAGATTCCAAGAAAAGAAGGTAGACCACGTGGGGGAAAAGAAAAGAGAAGGCAGAGCCACGACGATGGTTGACCGACCCTCCTCAGGGCTGACTTTCAGCGTTGTTGCGTCATTTGTGGTATTAGAGCGAAGTCTGAAGTTGTTTTTGCTAACATGGCAATCCAAGTTGGTAGAGGTGCTGGCAGAAGGAGGCCCGTTGCCAACGCAAAGGTGTTGGGGATGTTGCAGAGGGTCGAGGCCAGAATGGATGTCATAGAGTGAAGACAAACCAGAGATCCTGAAGACATCAGTGAACCTGAAACAGAAGAAGCTGAAGAAAATGTTGAGATTCCTCCTGACATGAGGCTCCTTACAACTGTTAAGCCCAGAATTGAAGTGTCGAGTTATGCAGGGGGACTGAATCCAGAAGAACTGGTGGACTAGATAAATGAATTGAACAAGTGCTTCGATTATGAAGAAATAAGTGAAGATAAAAAGGTCAAGTTTGCAGTAACAAAGCTGAAAGGACATGATGCACTTTGGTGGGATGGAGTAAAGGCAGAAAGGAGGAGAATTGGCAAGCAACCTATCAAGAGTTGGACTAGAATGATAGCTAAATTAAAAGGTAAATTCTTGCCTAGTGATTACCAGCTGACATTGTATAAGCAAATGCAGAACCTGAGACAGAGGTTGCTGACAGTAAAAGAATACACAGAGGAATTCTACAGAGTAAGCATAAGGGTTGGGAAATTCCAAGACACACCAGAGAAGACTGCCAGATATGTGAATGGTCTCAAGCTGGAGATCCAAGATGAGATTGGTCTTCTGTCTCCTAAGACAGTGGAAGAGGCCTACCAGATGGCCTTGAAAGCAGAGGAGAAACTCCTGAGGAAATAGTCTGCCAAGAAGAGAGGTACTTTCTGTGGGAAGGGAAGTCAGGGTGGTAGAGGAAAGCTTGCTACACCCAGGGATGGAGCTAACAGTATCTCACCTCAGAATGCATCTACAGAGGAGGATGCAAGGGGCAGAAGGGGTTCTTACAGAGGAAAAGGAAGAGGAGACAGAGGCAGAGGCAGAGGGTTGAGGTGTTATAGATGTTAGGGAGTGGGACACAAGCACTATGAATGTCCAGAGAATGTGGGTGCTGGTCCAAGAAATGCTGTTGTTTCCCAGGTTGGAGAAGAAACGGAGATTGAAGAAGAAATTCTTCCAGAGAGGGGAGAATCCTTAGTGGTAAATAAGGTCCTGTTGAAGCAAGCCAAAGAGGTCACTGAGCCTGCACAAAGGAAGACTTTGTTTAGGAGCATATGCAAAGTCCAAGGGAAATGTTGCCAGCTAGTCATTGATAGTGGCAGCACAGACAATCTGGTTTCCACTGAGGTAATAGAGAAGTTGAAGTTGAAGACAAGGGAGCATCCAACTCCCTACAGGGTGTCCTGGCTGCACAAAGGGCACCAGCTGGTTGTAAAAGAACAATGTGAAATAGAGCTGCAAATGGGAAAATACAGAGATAAGGTCCTGTGTGATGTAATGCCTATGGATGTGTGTCATATACTTCTGGTTAGACCTTGGCAGTTTGACAGAGCAGCAGTGCATGATGGCAAGAAGAACACTTACAAGTTCTTCAAAGATGGGGTACACCATACATTGATACCCATGGAAGAAGGAGAGCCATCCAACAAAGTGATTGATCCAAAGACCTTGTTGCTGAGCGGGAAGGAATATCTGCAGCAGATAGAAGAAGAAGAGGTAAGTTTTGCTTTATTTTGCAAACCTAAAGTAGTTCTTACTTCTACAAAGATTTCTGATTTGCCAGTAGAAATCCAAGAGATGTTAGATGATTATTGTGACATTATTGTGGATGATTTACCTGATGAGCTGCCACCTGTGAGAAAGATCAACCATCAGATAGATTTTATCCCTGGTTCAAATCTGCCAAATAAGGCAGCCTACAGAATGACTCCCATAGAAAATGAGGAAATCAGGAGACAAGTACAAGAATTGGTGGACAAGGGACTGATCAGAGAAAGTTTGAGTCCATGTGCAGTACCAGCAGTATTGAGCCCAAAGAAAGATGGAGGCTGGAGGATGTGTACTGATTCCAGAGCAATCAATAAGATCACAATCAGGTACAGATTCCCTTTGCCTAGAATTGAGGACTTAATGGACTGTTTGAGTGGTGCTAAATATTTCTCAAAGATAGATTTGAAAAGTGGATACCATCAGATTAGAATAAGAGAGGGTGATGAGTGGAAAATTGCCTTTAAAACAAATGAAGGATTATATGAATGGATGGTAATGCCTTTTGGGTTGTCAAATGCACCAAGCACTTTTATGAGACTTATGAATGAAGTATTGAAAGAATTCATTGGTAAATTTGTGATAGTGTATCTGGATGATATATTAGTTTTCAGCAGAACTAGAGAAGAACATTTAAGGCATCTTAATCATGTTTTGAAGAAGCTGCACCAAGAGAAACTGCTGATAAATTTGAAGAAATGCTCATTCATGAAGGAAGAGTTAGTGTATTTGGGGTTTGTTGTTTCTGCAGAAGGATTGAAGATGGACCCAAAAAAGGTTAAGGCAATTGTGGAGTGGCCTTCACCCAAGAATGTTTTTGAGGTGAGAAGTTTCCATGGACTTGCTAGTTTTTACAGAAAGTTTATAAGAAACTTCAGTAAGATTAATGCACCCATAATAGAGACAATAAAGAAGAACAAACATCCATTTAAGTGGACTGCTGAAACAGAGAGGAATTTTAAGCTGCTGAAGAAAAATATAACAGAGAAGCCTGTTTTGATTTTGCCTGATTTTACAAAACCATTTCAAGTAAAATGTGATGCCAGTGGAGAGGCCATTGGAGCTGCGTTGAGTCAGGATGATAGGCCTGTGGCATATTTCAGTGAAAAAGCTGAATGACACAAGAAGAAAGTATTCCTCTTATGAGAAGGAATTCTATGCAATTGTTCAGGCACTGAAGAAGTGGAGACATTACTTGATGTCCAAGGAATTTGTATTATATTCTGACAATCATGCTTTGCAGTATATTGTACAGCAGCCCAAGTTGAAACATAAGCATGCTAAATGGGTTGAGTATCTCCAAAATTTTAATTTTGTTTTGAAACATATAAGTGGCCAAGCCAATAAAGTAGCTGATGCTTTGAGTAGGAGGCACATGCTTGTTCAAGAAACAAATTTTGAAGTTGTAGGGTTTGATTTTCTGAAAGAATTGTATAAAACAGATCCAGATTTTAAAGAAGCATTTGAGGCATGTAGTAACCCTGTTTTAACAGATAGAAGCCAGTGGCTGGATTATTTATTGCAAGAGGACTTACTATTCAGAAGAAGCCAACCGTGTGTACCAAAATGTTCCATGAGAGAAAATTTGATCAAAGAGAAGCATAGTGGTGGACTTGCTGGACACTTTGGTACTGATAAGACTTATGAGCAGCTGAGTCACTTTTATTTCTGGCCCAAGATGAGAGCAGAAGTAGACAAGTTTGTGAAGAATTGCAAGATTTGTCAATATGCCAAAGGAAGGAGCCAAAATGCAGGATTGTACACTCCCTTGCCTATTCCAGACAGGCCTTGGGACACGGTGAGTATGGATTTTGTTCTAGGATTGCCCAAGACTCAGAGAGGGAATGATGCAGTCTTTGTTGTGGTGGACAGATTCTCCAAAATGGCACATTTTGTTCCATGCTATAAAACTAGTGATGCCACCCATGTTGATAACTTGTTCTTCAAAGAAGTTGTTAGATTGCATGGGTTGCCCAAGAGTATTGTTTCAGATAGAGATACCAGATTTGTGGGGCACTTTTGGAGGACACTGTGGAAGAAACTTGGTACCAAACTGAGTTTCAGCTCAGCTTATCATCCTCAGACTGATGGACAAACGGAAGTGGTGAATAGGAGTCTGGGAAATTTGTTGAGAAGTCTTGTAGGAGAGCATCCCAAGCAGTGGGATCATATTTTGCCCCAGGCAGAATATGCATATAATGACTCACCGACCAGGAGCACAGGGCAGAGTCCATTTCATATTGTTTATGGAATGCACCCCAGAGGAATATCAGAGTTGAGAAATCTGGGAAAGGCAGAGCTGAGAAGTGCTGATGGTGAGGAATTTGCTTCAGAGATCCAGGCCATACATGAACAAGTGAAACAACAACTACAAGGCAGTAGCATCAAATACAAAAACAGAGCAGACTTGAGCAGAAAAGAAGTTCATTTTGAAATAGGAGATCAGGTTTTGGCACACTTGAGAAAGGAGAGATTCCCAAAGAAGCAGTACAACAAATTAAAGTTCAAGAAGATTGGGCCATGCAAGATACTTAGGAAGTTTTCTGCAAATGCTTATGAGATTGAATTACCTCCTGATGTTGGAATAGCTCCCATTTTTAATGTTGCAGATTTGTACAAGTATGAAGATGATGGAGCAGAAGAAGGATCAACAGACAAGGAACAGATTGAATGGAAAGAGCAACCACCTCCAACACAACCATTGCAACCAGAGAAGATATTGGATAAAAGACCATTCAGAAGGACCAGAGGACGAGAGTACTTTCAGTACTTGGTCAAATGGAAGGATAAGCCAGAGGAAGATGCCACTTGGATGACAGAAGAAATGTTGCAGAAGATAGGCAGATCAGTGGAAGAACTCATGGACAGAAGCCCATGAAGAAGATTGCCCTCAGGAGTCTGATGCAGGGGCATTAGACACTAGCCAGCAATGTAGGAGTTTTCTCCACATGTTGTGGCTAGGAGGGTTTGAAAAACAATTGAATTGTAACAGCTAGGTGTCAATACCTCAGCTGATTGTATTATTTAGATTAGTTAGAGTCATAGAAGTCGAATAGCTCAGTTAGTCTAGCTGTCATATTTTAGTTAATTGAATTATTTTAATTAGGCTGTTGATTTCCTAAAACGATCCTCTCAGAGGAACCGAAGAGTCATACGTTTATGTATATAATTGTGATCCCTCGGATGTATAGAGCAGAGAAGAGAGGAGTTTTTTGCAATAAAAACTCTGTGTATTGAGCAATTGCTTCCGGTTGAATAAAATTCAAGTCCTGTTGATTTCCAAACTGCATGTATTTATAATTGTGAAGAATTGTTTAACTGTGAGGCGATAGTGTAATGGTAATTCCGTTCTCTGTCCTTGAATTCCTGAAATTTGTTGGATAACCCTGCGAATTCACCATAACCGCAGGCGTGGTCTGTATAGAAAAGCCGTCGGAAGAGAATCACGTTATTGTTAAATGAAAACCTGCCGAGGATTGACCCGAGTTAACAAACGGAGAATAAATGAAGGAGAACGCAAACCCGACGAGGAACCCTGGTTAAACACTGTGCAAAAACCGCGAGTGGTTTTGGAAGGCGGATTGCCCATATCGCACCGCTTTTGGTGTATAGGCGGTATTCCCCGGTCGACGAGCGATTCCATAGACCTGTTGACACGTGGTGAGGCGGACCCCGTAAAACCACCGGTTAACCTGCGCCATCGCATGTTATCCCTCATACCAGGACGTCGAGCGATATTGCTCAGAGCCGTTGATCTGGGCAAGGGCCATCGGACGGTGTTCGGGTTGAGGAAGATGTGCGAAGTTTAATAAAAGAGCCCACGGTTTATTGTAAGTCATTTATATAAAACGCGTGGAATATTATTATAAAGTGCAAAGGTTATAACTTAGTTCTAAGTTCAAAGATAATGTATATGAGCCGGGAAATATAATATAAAGTATTGAAAGTTTAAACTTCGGTTATAAGGTCGGGTGGCGTAAGATAAAGCGAGAGATATATTTAAATTTTCAAAGGTTGTCAAATGATATTTATTTATCAAATTCCCCGAATTTGATAAATAAGATTCCAAGAAAAGAAGGTAGACTACGTGGGGGAAAAGAAAAGAGAAGGCAGAGCCACGACGACGGTTGACCGACCCTCCTCAGGGCTGAATTTCGGCGTTGTTGCGTCAGAGAGGGACTCAAAATGAATGGACAGAGGAGGTCGAGAAGCCTGACCCCGTCCTCTGCCTCGTCGAGTGCAACGGAACTCAGTAGAATTCTCTTCAGGCGGCAGGGAGCGGGACTCAGAATGAATGGAAAGAGAGGGCCGAGAAGCCTGGCCCCGACCTCTGCCTCGACAGCAGTGCATCCGGTGTCTCCTTGGCATAATGGAGTAGGCAGAGTCGTTGGGGAGGTGAGTAAGCGGAGACGGGGTGGTAGAATGAGGTGAGGGGTCGACTTCCAGAGGCAAAGGAGCTAGCGAGAGGCTGCAATGGAGACTACGGGTGGGAGAGAATTCCAGAGCAAGCGAGTGGCAAAAATGGAGGCTGCAATGCCTCCCTGTGTGCATTCGAGAGCTCAGCTTCGAGATAGCAGAGAGACAAATGCTACAGGAGGGGAATGAAAGAACCGAGAGACGCAGAGCCATTAAGAATAATTCTAGGCGACGGGCCGGATTGAGAGCAGTAATGGAGGCTTGATGCGAGTAGCTGGCCAGCTTAAATGCTGCTGGACCAAGCCCATGCATGGCCATGTGGCGCACGCTGGGCCCTCCATCTCCCTCCCCCGATTATGTACCCGCATTCTGGGTCTTTTAAAATATTTTAGAGTTATATTAAAATATTATTATTCAATAATATCTTGGATTTATTAAATATCATTATTTAGTAAATATCTTGGATTTTATTAAAATATCGTATTTTATTTGCATAAGTCAATGCTTTTACTTCCTTTTGAACAAAATATTAGTTATATTATGATAGTGGTAGGTATAACTTTTACCTCATAATACATTCATTATATTCTAGCGAATTAGGTATTTACTCAATACTTCAATAATTCACTCATTACCCTACTCTGAGACTTTTCATAATTGATTAGTGCATATACTAGTGCAGTACACATGATACATGCATATGTAGCTATCATATGCATGCTAATATTTCTATGTTCCCTATAATTCGAGTTGGGTCATTATATACACCCCTCCTTCAGAAAACTTCGTCCCGAAGTTAAGTTTTATGTCGTATATCATTAATTATTTAAGTGATTAGTATAATCATATAAAGGTGGTGCACCATAATTGAATTTTCGTTTAATATGTGAGAACACTTTAAAATTTATGTTTTGATCATTTATTGGTTTACAAATTTTAGTAGTCACGTCTTGCCCCAACAGTGTTCCCAAGCTATTCTAGAATCATCCTATCCTCCCTAATCTCTTCTGCTCCCATCCTATCCGTCCTCTACTGGAAATTGGAATATGACATGGTGTCAGCTATACTGACCTAACCATTCATAGACCTCAAGGGTTACAACGTCGACTATATCGACTTGATTCCTTGGTAGGCATCCGATAGTCATCATCAAACATTTAGGGGAGCGTGACTCGCACAATCCTCCCATGACTATAGGTTTTGGAGCGTAAACGGTGAGAAACACCTCCACCCCTCCTAGTAGGACCAAGGTTAACACCCCATAATGGAACCTCAGTGAATCTCAAATGTTCTTGGAGTTTTTTCATCATGCGGTCAGTTTGGTAACGATATCATTTGCGATGTAAACACTTGTCCACAAATTATAACATATGTATCATTATATTCAAAGCAAATTGTTACTCACATAACAATTTCTACACATTCCAAATATGTTGCTATCGACGACATTGATCCTTGAGTTCATATAACGTACTTGGTTATGTTTATCCAATAGGTCTGTAAATTCATTTTCACCTTAAATAGTCAAGTATAATCACTCTTTTATTTCTATCTCATCATTTATGTTGATATGTAAAGTTATAGATACCATATCCATAACATAATTCATAATTTATATCAGTATCTATGTACCAACAATGTTTAAGCAAAACTTTCTTCATATTGGTATCCATGTTCCAACAATGTTTAAGAAAATAATATATTCTTACATGTCATAGTACAAAATGACAGTCTTAAGTATCCATCCAAAATAAGGTAAGGTTATACAAAATAAGTTTTTAAATGCTTATAAATATAACCCACAATTATAAATGTCACATAGAATAATCGAACATGGATATACAAATAAGGGTGTAGCTACTATTCTCTATACTATATTACCTGATTAACCTTATAAAAGTCACAGGTTGAGACTCTAAATCTAAATGGAGGGATGCTCCAATCTTTATGATTGCATATATAGAAGCGAAAATGAATTGAAACAAGAGCACAAAATACTTACTGCTTAGTTGAAGCATGATCTAATTTCTTGACACAGGTTGATTAAGAACTCTAAAACACAAAACTACATATAGATCCAACCAATCTTTTAATTCTTGCTATTTTTCTCTCTTTTAAGTCTAATTATCTTTGATCTGTAATTTGGATTCAAGGAGATAATAATAACATTAACTTATTTATCATGTTATTCCAACTCATCTTCAGCTTAAAAATCTAGAAGCCATGGAGTAGGGTTTTGCAGGGTTAATCATTAGGGTTATGCTGGAGATGGGGGAAGAGTTAATTGGATACTCTAAAGATCCCTTAGTGGGAGGTTTATCTTCATTGAAGGAATTTGTTACTGCTTGAAAATGCATTATTCACTTTGCATTATACTTGGTCTACTTTGTTCAAGCAAGGGTTATCTTCAAATTTTCCGAATAGACCAAGGTGTTAAAAAAAATCAATGTTGGATTTTACAAATGTTTATGCATGCTTCTCAATTGAGGGTGCGTTTCATATTATCCAAGGTGTGACTTACATACATGAAGGTATTTGTTTTGGTCACGTGGAGTGTTAATTTCAAGGTTTCAAACTAGCATATGACCATAGCCTTTTCAGATTTTTTAATGATCATAGTCTTTTCATTTTTTTATTACGTTGACTCATTTAATTCAACACATAACTCATCAATGTCATACCAACTTCTTATTCTTCACATTAATCGTTTTCTCATTAGTCCTTAGGTCTCATCTTATTACCAAATGTATCTTCTTTTCTAACGGTGTACAATTATTATCTTTAATATTTACCTTTAAACATTTTCCCAGTTTATCACTTGCTATTCTTAACAAATTAGGAGTGTTCACAACTCCTTATAGGTCATTGCTTTGACCCTTACCAATCATGTTGCTCATATCCTTAAGAAAATTATGCTTGATAGAAAACATCCCATTCACTTCCTTATACCAGATATTCCTAATATTCCATGTCTACTTCAATTTGAAAAAAAAACATATTATCAATTTGATTTTGTTTTCTCACCTCTAGTCATCATAGTTTTCTTTCCGTCTCTCTTAATGCATCAAATTATTACACTTGGAAATGTCGTTACTATTCTCCAACTTGGGCAAGACCCTATAAATAAATTCAATAATGTGGATATCAAATGTAATATACCTATCATTTTAGGTTTTAAGGCATCACGGGATAGAATTTCCTAATCATACTCCATGATGTCCATAATCCATGGATATAGTTAGTCACTTAAGGAAAATTTTATAATGTGACTCTCCCATTAGAGGGAGAGACTATTATAGATGTTGCCATACACATAAATTATCCTATAATTGATCAATTTTATTATAAATTCACTCTTTAATCTAATGTCATTGACTTCATATATTGCTTTGTGAAACTTCCACTCACTCGCCTTTGGTGCTATTTTGTCGATCTCAATATTCTAAGTTGATTATGATAACTAACATTTATTATCATCTTTAGAAGTTTGTAATTTCTTTCTTTTCCCATCCTTCCTAGGTACTATATTGATTATATTATGGTAACAATGGAGATCAAACTTTGAAATTTTCTGTTGCACTCTCTTGGTAAGTATATCGTCTTGTTCTAATAGTGTTTACTACCTTACAGGGTGGTTTCTTACCATCTTAACATATGTTTCATCCATTTTGTCTTCGATTGATGTGTACCTTTAGTGAACTATACTTGTACTCTCAAGTTGATTACTCATGATTTCTCCCAACATTTCTTGAATAGTTAGTGTCTTCATTCATCCATCATTTTACCTCAAACTAGCTTAGCCTTTTATGTGGTTGTAGCTTCACATCTAATGGTCTTGTCATAATGTCCATAGTCATGCTTTTATTACCATTATATATATATATATATATATATATATATATATATTAAGAGTTAACTTATTTGGAGCAACTCTGCCAACTAATCCTTATATGTCTAAATAATTACCATGAATCGTCTTATATAGTGTCATAATGTTATGTGCTCATCGTATAGGGCTACTGGCTGGTTGGTTGTCCATAGGCAAGAAAAAATTTCTCCTACGGGTTACTAACTTTTTTGGTGGGTAACAAGTCACTTGTATGATTGTGACTTCATTACATCAAGTAAATCTTATCTTCCAATACCCTCTCCTAAAGTTTACCATATAATCAAAAGACATTAACTAAATCATTATTCGAATGTTTCTTTTTGACAAACAATGCATGCACTGAGTAGGGCTTTGTTAATCTGCCTCATAACCTTTGTAAAGGTTTAGCTCCTAAGCCATATTCTTAATTTCTTAGATTCCACCTCCGTGAACCCCCAAATATGAATCTCCTTCGTTATTGAACATCCATCTATGTTGAGTTGCATTCACAATGCCCCATCATGTGTCTCATGACCCTCTTAAAGGTATAATTTCCCAATGTTCAAAAATTCCCAAACTATATGAGCAACCATCCATGCTAAGTTGTATCGACACTAGATCCCTTCCTTGTCTACTAGGTGTCAACCTCTTTTCTTATGAAAGCATCATCTATGAAAGAGACTCAGTTTTTTCTCGTGTAGCAGCAGAAGCATTGACTTACTCCTCAAGGAGTGCGTAAGTCTAGCTGAGCAGAGGGTTAGAGGGAGAAGTCGACGGTTGAGGATATGGCCAACAATGGATTGCGTGACCAAGATAGGTTGGAGGGTGCCTCCAACTATGTTATTTGGAAGTCAAGGATTCAGTTTCTCCTTGATGAGCATGATCTGAAGAACGTCATTGACAGCTCAATTGTAGAGCCACTAGATGCAGCACATCTGAGAGCCTTCAAGAAGAACATGGAAAGAGTCGAATGATTGATCCTAGATGGCATAAAGGATCACATCGTACCCCACATAGCAACAAAGGACATTGCTAGAGAAATGTGGGTAGGGATGGAAAATCTATATCAAGGATCTTCCGAGCAACGGAAGATGTATCTGGAGGAGAAGATGCGTAACACCAGGATGAATAAGGGAGAGCATTTTGACTCTTTCCTGTCTCGAATTCAGCAAACCCGAGACCAACTGTCAGCACTGGGATCAGCACCTAGAGACTCAGAGCTGGTAAGGCTCACTTTGAACTTTGTTTTAGAAGACTATCAGATCTTTGTCCAGAGCATTTTGGGCAAAGAAAGACTCCCAGGATGGGGAGCGATGTGGGCAGCCTTGCAACAAGAAGAGCTGAGGAGATATCTCCTCAAAATCCATATTGAGGATGGCAGCAACGGTTCGAAAGTTAAGAAGGAGGAAGAAAACACAACCCTTGCATCAAAGAGGCAACAACGACAGAAGAAGAAAGATCTATCCAAGATCAAGTGCTTCAGGTGTGGGGAAATGGGACATTATGCCACACAATGTCCTCTTAAGAAAAAGGACAAGGGGAGAAGCCAAATACTCAAGCCCGAGCTCCCAAGATTGAGGCAGAAGATGATTGTGCTATGTTAGCTCATATTCCGAAAGGAGGGAAGTGGGCTGACTTGGAGTTGTAGATCAAGAATCTATAAGAGGCAGGATCCTTGAGTATTTCTGAATTCTTGGATCACATATGAGCTATGGTAGCCTTAAGCCAGTAGCAGGATGGACAGTTGTAGCAGAAGAGGAATAGACAATGCAGTGGCTAGCAGTACTAGAGTCTGATCAGCACAGAAGAAGAGTAGCAACAACACAGAGCACACTGGTGCAGCGCAGTTCAGTGCAGTGCTCACGCAGTGCAGAGCAGCAGTTTCAGAGAGCTAGTGCAGAAGTTAGCAGCAGACAATCTTATTATTCAGATGCAATATTACTTGTCCAATTTCAGATGTTTTTTTGTTGCAATTAGCAACAGTGCAACAAAACAACAGCAACAATGGAGCAACAGTAGCATAGTACATAGTGGTGCAACAACATGGTTGCAGAATTCAGTGGGAGTTGCAGTACAGTAGCAGTTGGCAGCAACATGTAGAGTCAACAGTATTACAGTTGCAACATTTGTGCAGTGTTGGTGAGCAGCATCAACAACACAACAGTAGATGTTACAGAAGTCAGAGCATTACATAGAATTGTATTGCTAGAGCACTTTCCTCGCTAAGAGAGAGTGTTGATTTATGGCAGCATCGGATGTGCTCTAGCCTTGTAATTTTGTCTATAGGCTAAGACACATGTATTCCATAATACCTAGAAAGGGTTTTGGAAAATTCCACTTAGAGATGGTTTGATTAAATTAATTAATCGTTTTCTAATGTTTTCCTAAGTCTAAACTTATGGAAACTGATTAATTAAAGGGTATTAATTAAACTAAGTGTGAATCTTCTAGATAAAGTCATGGATCAACTCCCAGTTAATCTTAGCCCTTGATTATGTTTTATTCTTGGTCGTTGAAGGGTCAACGAAAGATTATAAGGAGGGTGAGGGGCCTATGGAAAACATATTGAGCATTTAGCATTTTTGAGCTTGTGAGAGAGACAACTTTTAATCAAGATCAAATCACTAGGGCAGGGTTGGCTAAGTGATTTTGATCTAGTGATCAGATCCAAAGAGGGGCAGATGCAGTAACTGGTCAAGAGGACCAGGAGTACATTTCAAAGAGAGAGGCAGCAGTGACGCTAAAAAGGCAGCGCAGTCATCTGGAGGGGTGATGCAGTCCCTGAAGACGCAGAAGTGACACAGTGCCTTCTAGATTCAGTTCGGAGATAGCTGGAAGCTGTGGTTTCTGAGCCAGGAGGGCCAAAACGCAGTTCCAGATCAACTTGATCATTGCAGAGGAGGAGGTGACGTAGTTCCTTAGCTTGCCCACACAGGCTTACGCAAGAGCAACAGACAGGTATATCTCACATTTATTCTGTTGCCGAGATTTTCTCTCAAGGGTTAGCCAGATATTGGCACCCTGGTTGTACTCAAGATTCTCCTGCTTAATAATACAAAACCCTTAGATCTGCTACACCGATTTTTCCAAGTTGGGTTTTTCCGAGGACTTAGTCCAAAAATAACTGTGTCAAATGTGGATGTTTTTCATTGTATTTTGTTCAGTTTGTTTCACTAATTAGATTTATTCCGCAACATTATTTGTGTAGATTGCTTCAGTAATTACTTTCATATTTCACTGTAATGAAATAATTATGGAAAATAATAGAAGTAATTCAGATTTGTTGCAGTAGGAATCCAGATTTAGGATTTTTCACAAGGCCCTTGGCAAAACAAGCACCTTCTGCTCCCTCTGACAACTTATTGCCCTTCTTGGAAATCTGCCAAAGCAACAATAATTCAGCTCTCTTTGATACTCTGATCAATTTGCAATTTTCTTTGGTTAGAAACTCTATGAGAAGCTGATCTCCTCCCGCTCTTTGTCACTTGTGCTTAGGCTAAAAATCTGAAAACTTCAGAAATTTAACTCCACCAACACCTACTGAATTTTTGTAGTTGTGCTTCAGGCTCTTTTGGATCAGACAGATTCAGATCTGCGCCACACTAGCTGGCTTCAGACAATCCCAACGCTACCTCCATGCTACCTTTGCGCAGTAAGTGCGTGGGCCTGCTGGGAGACGACGTTAGACAACGTCACCCTGCCCTCTGCGTAACTCTACCTCTCTGAAAACTGCACTGTCCCTTCAGATCTGCCATCCTGCTGCTTTTCCTATTTCTTTCTGCAACAAGAACCTTCAGTCTTCTGTTGGAGACCCTCCTAGATCTGCAATTTCTTTGATACCATGTGAAAATTTATGAATGTTACACTTATGCATAAATCTACTTTTAGATCTAGTTATGCTCCTCCTACTTAATTAACTTATTAACTGAAAATTCCAGATTAATATCAAAGCAAAACACATAACAGACTTTCACCAATTCAGATCTAGAAAAAGTACATGCACACATAGACAAAGTGACACAGAGATTTTCTGGACAAATAGTCCCCAAAAAAACCCAATGCGGGAAAACCGATCTGCTGGCTGCTGGAGGGTTTTATTATTAAGAGTTTTCTGAATACAGTAAATCCACGTTCCAGATCTGGAAAACCCGATAGAGATAAAATAGATTTGCAACTCACCGACTGTTCTCAAGGCAAAATAATGACTGATCCACAACCTCAAATGGGATTTACAGAACTCAGCCAAAAATAAGCCCTAGAAACCCCAGTGCTGCCCCTGAAGCCCCTGCGTCAGCCTCTAAAGCCCCTGCATCCCTCAGCGTTGGCCTAGAAAGGGCTGTGTTACCCCAGACTAGGTGACGCAGTCCTTACGCTGCCCCTTAGGGTCTCTGCGTAACCCCTAAAGGTTTCCAGTTAAATCACGCTGTCCTGGGAGGGACTGCGCAACACCTGCGTAGCTAAAGCTTCCCCTACGCTGCGCAGCTGCTGCCCTCTTTACCTCTGCGTCTCCTGCTTCTCTGCGCTGCCTCTTTGAGCTGATCTCTGTCTCTTGCTGATTCTAGACACCGGGATCAGATCATCCCCTTTTTCTAAAATCCCCTCTCTCTAACTGAAACACTTCTGAGAATTCTTAGCAAACTCGCTCTAGAATCTCAGCTTAGCTTTAGTGCTCTGCCTCTGTGTGTCTTTACAAATGACCCGAAGCCTTTCCTTTATACTTTTCTCATTGGGAAACCAACCTCCATGATCAGATCTTGAATCAATGGCTAAGATTAAAAGAAAGTTTGACCCGTGTGACTTAAGACAATTTCATCACATGTTTAATTTAATTAACTTTAATTATTTCATTTTCCTAAGTTTAGACTTAGGAAATACATTAAAATAATTAATTAATTAAATATCTCCCAAACTCAACGGAATTTCCCAAATCCCTTTTTGGGTCTTGTAGATCAAGTGTACTCTATTCCCTCCACAAAATTTGGGAGCTAGAGCACAACTGATGCTACCCCAAATACACAAAATCTATATACTTCTTGGAAACGCCGCCTTAGCGTAGTTCCCTAGTACACACCCCCTGCAAACTTTATCTTTCTTCATGCTGAGTTCAGGAGCCCCTATCACAGTATTCTTTAGAATCCTCAAGGCTCCATGATGTAGATGCCCCATCCTTCTATGCCATAACTCATTCAGAACTCTGTAGTCCGTACTGCCAATCAAGGCCATCGGGGATTCAAGTTGGAGTTTATATAGCTTGTGTCTCCTTACTCCAATTTGTGTCTTTTGGCTCCAGCTAGGTTGTTTGACATACACCTTATCTCTAATAAAGTATATGTCATATCCCTTTTTCTGCAGTTGAGAGACTGAGAATAAATTCATCCCCAATCCTGGTACATGCAGAACATTTGTGGCTCGAATCTTGTTGCCATATTCTGTCTAAAATGTTATGGTACCTCTCCCAATGGGGGTACATTTTGCCTTGTTTCCCATAGTTATCTGGAATTTCGTCTGTTCTTCTTGGTAGCTCGAAAAACATTCTCGAACCCCCGTCATATGAGCAGATGCTCCACTGTCAAGTATACCAAACACTTGGAGGAGTTGTGCTCAACATACAAGCAAGGTCCTCCTCTAGTCTAGATGCCAGCACTTTCATATCGTGTTCCCTCTGCATTTCTGCATGCTCTGGAGGACTGCGTGAGTCCCTTTGACTGCGTGAACCCTTCCGAATGACGGATCTCTGGTCCATGGCAGACCCTCCCTTTCTGTCTTTAGCCTTTTGCTCTGATACCATGTGAATTTTTCAAGACTGAAAATTATTACCGCAATGATTGGTTTATTTCTCCTACTTATGGGATATGTTATTTACAGATGCTTCAATAAATTCTGAAATAAACACATTTGCAGATCTTCTGTAATGACCCAACCTGAATTATATGGAACATGGAAATATTAGCATGCATATGAGACCTGCATATGATAGCTACATATGCATGTATCATGTGTACGACACTAGTACACGCACTAATCAATTATGAAAAGAAACTCGGTGTAGAGTAATGAGTGAATTATTGAAGTGTTGAGTAAATCCCTAACTCACCATAATATAATGAATGTATTAGTTATATCTACCATTATCATAATATAGACTAATACTTTGTTCAAAGAAAATTAAAAAAAAAAAGCATCGACTTATGCAAATAAATAATGATATTTTAATAATCTAAGATATTTAATAAATAATAACAGTTTAATAAAACCAAGATATTTATTAAATAATAATGTTTTAATAAATCCAAGATATTTATTAAATAATAATATTTTAATAAATCTAAGATATTTTAGAAATCAAAGATATTTATTAAAAGATGATATTTCAATAAATATTTGGAATGGAGTTTGTGTATAAAAGGAGAAGAGGGGTAAACTTGATGGGCATGGGTAGTGAATGGGTAAACTGACCCGGATGCTGTCAGAGGAGTTCTAACTGTGTGATACATGAGCAGTGAGTTCTAGAGTTCTAACAGAGTCATGGAGTGATCTCGATTGTTATTGGAGTTTTGGGCACGGGGGCCAGAAGACTTGTCTTCTAGATCTGAGGACTGGAGAGGTTGACCTCAGATAGGCTGGGAGGAAAACGACAGTTTGGTAACGGGAGCTAGAGCCATGGCGGATCAAGAACATCTTCAAACACGGTTTCAGATAAGTATTAATTAGCCAATTGATATATATGATGTATCAAAAATCCCACTCTGAATTTGCTAGTATGAATTTTGTGAATGATTGTAAATTTTGAAAATTTAGGGCTCTACAGTTATGAATCTTGTTAATGATGGTTAATTCAACAAGTTAAGGTCCTTACACATGGTATCGAAGCTAAGTTACAAACACTGTTGGACCTTTTGTATTCACAGTCGACTTTTATGATTTGTAACCACTTCAAATATGAAAATAAGTGTTACAGTTTGCGCTTTCCATGGTTTAAATTAAGTAAATAAATGTCGCGGTAGGAACGATCCATGACTGTCTCGCTGCAAATTACCAATTTAGGGACTGTGTTGTTATGAAAATTATCAATTAAAATTAACTTATCCCATGCCGCTCCAATTCGAGATTATTCTTAAGAGCTTTACACAAGAAAGAAAGGATTTGTTCGTAGCAATTAGGAAGGGTTCGAATCTTTGCTCAAGCAAACTGAGTTTTCGACTTTTTTTCTTTTGTTCAGAAGAGCTGATTTCCTTAGGGTAGAGAGAGACGAGTTCAGGGGACATTATTTTAGAAGGCCCGAAGACCATTCATTCCTTTTCTGACTGGTTGAGCGTAATTGTGGGAAGTATAGTGGCTAGACTCGTTGATGTTTGAGGGACGAGATCCCTCTCTAGTTCCAACTTAGTAAAAACTGAGCCCTTTCTGCAGAATAAGAGTGTTGCACTCATCAATTTGGTGACTGAGTTCCGTCCTATAAATAAATTAAAAAGAGAAGTATTGGACTGTATAAGCTCAAGGAGGACAATGCCAAAGCTGTAAACATCACTTTTTTTGAGTCGACTGTCCTGTCATCGCATATTTTGGAGCATGATAACCAAATGTTCCAAGCACACGAGTGGAATGAAGCCATGCCGACATGTCAGGAGATTGGTTTGATAAATCAAAATCAGCTACCTTAGCTTTCCACTTGCTATCAAGGAGAATATTGCTCGACTTCAAGTCTCGATGCAAAACTCGGGGAGTGGCTGCTTCATGAAGATATTCCAGACCTCTTGCTGCTCCAAGTACTCTTTTTGGGTTTTTTTTTTTTTTGAGCTAGAGATGCGTGTGTTGTGAAACCAGCTCCAAAAATAGAAGAAAAGAGATATCAACGCCTTAGAAATAAGCCACTTCGAAGGGGCAACCTTCAATACATTACATGAATGACCAATTCTTGGATGATACAAATGACAAAACCTCATTTCTATATATAGGATTCCATGGGGCCACAATGTAATCCTAGTGGGGCCACAATGTAACGCTAGCCGACCTAACAATAATAATGTAAGGGCACAATAATAATAATATGGGGGTTGCAGGGGTACAACAATAACAATAAGGGGGGATACACTAACATAATAAGGGACTATACTATTAATATAGGGACTTAACATGCCCCTCTCCTTCAAACAAGTGTTGTCCTCAACGCTTGATTATTTCTTGATGCTTCTGTATAAAATTCTCATCCTCCCATGTGGAATCTTCTACAGCAAAGTTCTTCCACTTGATGAGATACTCTGAAATTGATCGTACTTGTCGAGTTCTTGTTTTTGTGACTGCTTCAGAACTTCTTTTGATGTGATGTTGATCTTCCTGTTGTTTCATTAGATTCTGCACCAAAGTTAGGTTATCCTTTGAGAGCTGGAGAACTTGTTGTTGATGCTCGATGTGATCTTCCACTAATTTATCATCCATATTAGCTATTATTTGATCCTTAAAACCATCCAACTTAGCCTCCATTTTTGCTTTTAAACCATCCATGTCATCTTCGGTTGCTCTTTGTAAGATCGAAATTTGTTGCACTTGGTATCGTAATTTTGATATCTTATACTGCAATTCTTCCTCTTCATGCATCATAGTATAGCTTTTTGAGGGCTTAATGGGTGTTAAATTCTTTTTAGGAGGCATTTCAGAACCCAAAATATATGCTCAATAGGCCCTTTGAATCACTTCAAACTGATTTTTTTTTACACAAGACTTACGCAATTTGGAAACAAATACACACCTTTTTCTTGCTTTTGAGGAGCTCGATATTGAAACTGAATTATGTCTATGATTTCAAATCCTCAATAACTGAAATTTGGCCCTACAGGAGTCCTCTGAATCTTATTTCAAATGCCACAGGTTTGACTTGTTTTCGATTCTTCAAGACAAAGTTATGTCCAATCTCCCACAATGACCTAATTATGGATTGGTTCAGTAGAGTGAACTTGTACGACTTGCCACATGTCACTGTTTTCTTCTTTGGCTCTGAAATTTATAGACAGGAAATTACAATTTGTGTAATTCTAGTCACTTTTTACAGAATTCCAATCCGATGTTCAAAGAGAGAGTTTTGAAGATTTTCCCACGATAACCTCTTTGAGATGAAATTCGGGAGCCTGAAAAAGACCTAACTTCCACAGATCATATCTTTGAAAATATTGCGAAACAAGCTCTAAAATTTTGCGATGATGTTTCTCAGGATTTCGTCTTCGCTCTCTAAAAATTTCAGCTTCTGAAACTTCGTAGAAAAAACGTTATAGTGCAAATTCCGCGATGACTTGTTTAGGTTAAATTTAGGAGCCTGCAAAAAGCCCTAACTTCCACAGATCATATCTCCAAAAATATTGCGAACCAAGCTCTGAAATTTTGCGACGATGTTCCTCAGGATTTTGACTTCGCAATCTAAAAATTTCTTCTTTCGAACCTTCGTAGAAAAAAGTTATAGTGCAAATTCCACGATCACTGGTTTGGAGCAGCGAAAACCCTAGAATCCAAAGCTCTGATACCAAATGTTATGAAACCAGCTCCAAAAATAGAAGAAAAGAAATATCAACGCCTTAGAAATAAGCCACTTCAAGGGGAAACCCTCCAATACATTACATGAATGACCAATTCTTGGATGATACAAATGACAAAACCTCACTTCTATATATAGGAGTCCATGGGGCCACAATGTAATCCTAGTGGGGTCACAATGTAACCCTAGCCGACCTAACAACAATAATGTAAGGGCATAATAATAATAATATGGGGGTTACAGGGGTACAACAATAACAACAAGGGGGGATAAACTAACATAATAAGGGACTATACTATTAATATAGGGACTTAACAGTGTGATATCTGGATTGATGTCACCCGCTACTGTATTCAGGGGCTTGCGTTGTATCAGCTTAGTTCTATAGATATTCGCCATGAAGTTTAAAGGTTTTCCCCTATTTTCTGTGAAATATCCTGCTATTCGCGGAGGCAAGACTTTTTTTCCCGCTCTTGGCTTCCGAATTATCTGTTCGTCCGAAATCAGATTCCCCTTGCAAGAACTTTAGTCGACGCAGTCCTAAGCAAAGATGAAAAAATCGT